>BSBK01001816.1:2787500-3175807 GCA_027943335.1 Chamaecyparis obtusa
TAAATGTTACATCTTGAAAGAATCTAGAAAAGGAAAATTTGATGTAAAAAGTGATGAAGGAATATTTTTGGGATATTCTTGCAAAAGTAAGGCATATAGATGTCTAAATTTGTCTACTCACAAAATCATAGAAAGTGCACATGTGAGAATTGATGAGTTTGCAAAAGAGATTGAAGAAGAAAGGAAAAAGGAACTAGAGGACTACAAAAAATTTGTTTACATCGAACTTGATACATTGCCACACACATGTAAGGAGACTACATCTACCGAGCCCAGTATAGTAACTGAGTCACAAGAAGAAGTTCTAACCAAGTCACAAAGTATCGAGTCTCAGTCTGAAGCTACCAAGCAAGTATCTACCAAGCCCGAGCAATCTAAACCTAAAGATGAAGAAGATGACAATGTAACTCATTCAGGAAGCAAGGAACCTGTATTAGCCAAGTACATCAGAAAGCATCATAAACTAGGTTAGATTATTGGAAACAAATAAGATGATACTATGACAAGAAGTAAACTAAAAGGTACATGTTTATTTGCTAATTTTGAACCTAAAAATGTCAAAGATGCATTAGAAAATGAAAGTTGGATTGAGGCTATGAATGAAGAAATAGAGCAAATAGAGAAAAATAAGACATGGACTCTTGTACCTAGGCCTAAAGATAAAAATGTAATTGGGACAAAATGGGTATTTAGAAATAAGTTGAATGAAGATGGTCAAGTATCAAGAAACAAAGCAAGATTGGTATGTAAAGGATATTCTCAAGAAGAAGGAATAGATTATGGAGAGACATTTTCTCCTGTTGCAAGATTAGAAGGTGTGAGGACTTTACTTGCATATGCAGCACATAAAGGATTTAAGGTATATTAGATGGATATCAAATCTGCTTTTCTCAATGGTATTCTTGAGGAAGAAGTCTACATTGAGCAACCTGAAGGTTTTATTGATCCAGATAAAAGGGATATGGTTTGCAAATTACACAAAGCATTGTATGGTCTGAAACAAGCTCCTAGAGCATGGTATGAAAGATTACATAACTATCTTACTCAGATTAATTTCAAAAGGGCTAATGACAACAACAATTTATACATCAAAGAAGGATCAGATAACAAAATTGTTTTGGCAGAAATATTTGTGGATGATATTGTGTTTACAGGAAATGATGATTAGTGCAAAGAATTTTCAAAGCTTATGAACAAAGAATTTGAAATGTCTATGTTTGGTCAGATAAAATTCTTTGTTGGACTTCATATTCAGCAGAACAAAAATGGTATCTACATTACTCAATCTAAATATATCAGGGAAATACTTAAGAAATTTGGTATGGAAGATTCAAAACTAGTTGGTACACCCATGTGTACTGGACTAAAGCTTACCAAAGATGATGATTCAAAAGAAGTAGATCAGACCTTATACAGATCAATGATTGGAAAATTATAGTATGTAGTACACACAAGGCCTGATATTGCCTTAGCAGTTGGAATAGTGGCAAGATTTTTGGCTAAACCCAGAGAAAATCACATGATGGCAATCAAAAGAATCTTGAGGTATTTAAGGGGAACTGGAGATTATGGCTTGTGGTATAAATTTGGAGGCAATCTAGATTTAAAAGTGTTTACTGATGCTGATTGGGCAGGAAACATTGATGACAGAAAGAGTACAAGTGGTGGTGCATTCTTTCTTGGCAAGAGGTTAGTATCTTGGACTAGTAAAAAGCAAAACTGCACATCCCAATCTACAGCAGAAGTAGAATATGTTGCTGTAGCATTAAACTACTCTAATATTATATGGTTTAAACAATTTTTGGAAGGCATGAAGGTTGAGATCAAAGAACCAGTTGTTATGTTTTGTGATAATACAAGTGCAATAAATATTTCAAAGAATCCAGTAATGCATTCCAAAACCAAGCACATTGCAATTAAATATCACTTTGTCAGAGAATTGGTACAGGACAAGAAAATCAGATTGGAATATATTCATACAAAAGAACAAATTGTAGATATCTTCACCAAACCACTACCTAAGGATGCATTCTTGTATCTAAGAGGCAAGTTAGGGGTCACTCCCCTGTCTGAGGTTCACTAAATAAAGTTTTAGTGATGCATCAACCTGAACATGTTGAAGATCAATCAGTTGATGTAGCATAGTTAGGGAATCATTACATATGAATCAGTACATAAGGTACATTGATATTTACCAAAACTGTGTAAATTGTCTTTGGCATGTGTTGTCAAAGAGGGAGAGTTTGTTGTCATTTCAAGAAATTTTTAAGAAGAATAATTTGAGAAGTTAAGAGGGAGAGTTCTCAGTCAGAGAAAGAAGGTTGAAGATGATGGGAATCAGAATGAAGCTAAGGATATGTTTCTTACTCTGTGAAATTTCATTGTGCTATGACATGTTGTGTTGCCATCAATGCCAAAGAGGGAGATTGTTGGATACAATTGTCTAAAGGACATTGTTGGATTAGCTATGTGTTGTCTTTGATGTCACACAAATGTCATATCAATTATCGCTCCTAGTATCTATCGAGTTCAGTCAGTCAGCTAAGCGGTTCTCAGTATCTACCAAGTTCAGTCCGTCAGCTAAGCGGTTCTCAGTATCTACCGAGATCAATCGGTCAGCTAGGTGGTTTTTAGTGTCTACAGAGTTCTCTCAGGTGTCTAAAGGAAACATGACAGGGTAACAGTGTTAACCGAGCCTCCTCAGTTATCAAAGGAAAATTAGTGGTAACCGAGCTCTCTCAGTCTCCAAAGGATGTTGCAGAATTCACTGTGGTTACCGAGTTCTCTCGGTCACCGAAGGAAATCTTTTCAGGATTAATGTTTACCGAGCAAGGTCAGCCCTTTCAAAGAATTTTGTTATTACAGTTTGTTTATCCCAGCCGACTGTTATAATAATTTTTAGTGCTGACTTGACAACCTAAATGATTATGAAATGGCATATATATATAGAAGGTCAAATGGTGAATAAAAGATATACAACATGCACAAATCATTTTGAAGAAAGGTGTGTGTAAATTTTGAAGGATGGTCAGATATCCTTGAGGAGCAGCAAAGATTTAATTGATCAGTAAGGATCTAGTGAAATAGAACAGAGATCTATATTCATCAATTCAATTGTAGGTTATTTCATTGTTACTCTCTAGCAATTGTAGCAGTGATATCAAAATCTCTTAACCGAGTTGGTTAGACAACCATTTTGTAAATCCTTTAACAAGGTAATAGTTCTATTGAATTGTTTCAAGACCTCTTACAAGGCCACTCCTAGTAGGGTGATTAAATCCTCTAACAAGGTCACACCTAACAGTGTGTTTTGTAACCTTTTACCGGGTTGGCTTCTAACCGGGCATCACTTCAGAAGAGTGAAAAATAGTAATTAGTTACATTGGTGGTTTTTCCCATATTGGGTTTCCATGGTAAATCTGATGTCTCTTGTGTTAATGTTATTTTCTTTATTCATGTAAGTTAATAAGTGATGAATGCTTAAGAACAGTTTAATTATTACACACTTCAAGGATCAAGTTTTCAGCATTTCTCTATATATTTACCGAGTGGCACAGTAAATAATTTGTTAAGATATTTAAGTGATCAGTGGTAATATTTTTGTGGTTAACTGATTCACCCCCCCTCTCAGTTACTGCATCTATATTTCCAACAATATATATATATATATATATATATATATAGACACACACACACACAACTCTGTTTCCACTAATCAAAACTTTAAACTTTATTTTTTTTAACAACAAATTACTTGACTGTTAAAATATGTTTTAAAAAAAAAAAAAATCTTTTAAAAAAATAATATTAAAATTTGTATATTAAACAAATATATAACTGTGATATTGCTATCAGGATTCAACTGTGTAGTTTTTTGAGTCAAACTCATTGACCCATGTTTCATGAGTAGTGGTTCACATGAACCCATCTCTCATGAGAATGAATGGAACTCTTAGCACTCATTGGATCTAGGTGATGCTCACAGAGGTGAAGCACTGAGACTTCCCATGAGGTCCTGGTGCTTCACCTCTATGAGCATCACCTAGATCTAATGAGTGCTAAGTGTTCCATTCATTCTCATGAGAGATGGGTTCGTGTGAACCACTACTCATGAAACATGGGTCAATGAGTTTGACTCAAAAAAATACATAGTTGAATCCTGATGGCAATATAACAATTTGACTTGTTGTGGAAAATATCTCCTACTTATCAAATATATAACTATATAAAAAAAGGAGAACATTATTTTAAACGTTTCATGCTAAAAATTGTTTTTTTAAAAAGAGGACTGAACTTACCTCCCCTTGTGCCCTAACCCTAACAACGGGCAGGGAGGACGACTTGTGGCTACCACCATAGAGGGGCCGTCACAACCGTGAACGAAGCCATGACTATGGCGTGCGACTCTATGGCCACCACAGTTGTGGCCGAAGCCACGACTGTGGTGAGCCACATGGTGGCGGCCATAGCTACGGCCCAAGGGTCATGAGACTGTGGCAAGCCACCATAGTGGCTGCATCACCATGCGCCAAGGGGTGGGGAATGGGTGTGGGGTTTTAGCCCATCCCAGACCCCCACACGCTATTTTCTTTTGTTTCTTTTATTATTTAATTTTTTTTCCAAAAAAATATATATAGAGAGATAACAATAAAAACAAAATAAAAAAAAAGGTTACCTTGCCCTACTAATGCTTGAAAGACCGTTTCTATTGCTAGTTGGTATACAATAATTTTTTTATATAAATATATTTATATACATATATACATGACGTAAATATGTATATAAATAAATTATATACAAGAATCTAGAGCCTCCATTGATGGCTTCCCCTTACACACTTGCAACATGAAAACAAAGGAAAAATGAGTAATACCCACGCAGGGTTTAGGAGGAAGAAAGAAAATTGTTGAAATGGAGATTTTAGAAGTTCTTTTGGGGTTTGACAATTTCCCCCTAACCCTAATTTCAAAATTAGGATTAGGGTAAGGAATAGTCAACTCCAATTTGAATTTAATCTTTCCCCCTCTTCCCCAAATATTCTTTTAATTATTTCTCCCATTGATTTTTTTTTTAATAAAGCTTTACCCCTTGATAGAAAATGAGACTTCAACTTTCCTTTATTATTTTTGGTAAGTGAATCTTTTTAATGAAATAAAGATTTATTTATTTATCCATGGTCAATAATAATTTAATGATTCCTTTGGGATATTTAATATATCTAATTTAATGTTTGTAGCCTTGTTAAAAGGGTTTATTTTTGGAAAGATTACCACTTAAATTTTATTAATCTAACAATCATTATGTAAATCATTCTTTTTAAATTTGATGAGGTTTTATCAATTTAAGTTGAATATTAAGCAGCGGACATGATTAGGTAATGTTAGCCTAACGGGAATGGCTATTTCATCCAATGATTATTTTAAGATAACTTAAGGATTATTTAAATGAATATTAATTTTGAAGAAATTAAACTTATTGTAGTAACAATGCTAAAATTTAAAGATGTACTTATTTTAGGTAGAGCGTCAATAAAGGTATATCATGATTAAATAATTATTAATTGGGTTATCCCTTAGAGTTTTGATGTTGGGATTTTACTTTGAAGAATAGAATTAATGTTCATTATTAATTAATACTTTATGCCTTTAGATTTATTCAATAAAAATACTTTTTAATTAATTGAAAACTAGTCTAGACCTTAAGTAAGGTAATTATTTTTATATTAAGATATTATTGAGCAATTTTAATTATTGGATTATTCATTTTATTATTCAAGCTAGGGTAGACTAAGCTAGATTACCCTAGACTTGTGATGAATTTATTCGTGCGAGGGATGTTGGCAGGTTTGATAACCCCTCACCATGATTCTCCTCACATGATTGTAAGCTTAACCACTCATTAGTTGATCGAGCTAACCATTTTATCACCCTTTAAATTTCTTACATTAAATAATATTATAACCCTAACTTTAAATTTATGTTTTTTAAAAAAAAAATTGTGTGTTTTGCCTGTTAAATTATGGGCATGACATCCACATAGTCAATTTCTCTAATGAAACCATCTTTTAGAAAATTTTCCAATTCAACCTTCACAAGTAAGGCAATGTGAGGATGCATCTTTCTTAGCTTTTATTTCATTGGTTTGACACCTGGTGCAATAGATAGAATATGTATAATGAGATTTATATACAAGCCAGACATATCTGAATATGGCTATGCAAAATTAATTTTCTTTGCCTTGAAAAACTGAATAAATTGATCTTTTTCTTCCTCACTCAATGACTGTGCTAGATGTATGATTTGAGGATTCTCTATAGTACCCAAGTTAACTGGTTGAGTTGGTTCTATCATCACTAAAGATCTTTCTTGAAAATTATTGGGAAGAACATTAAGCATCCCATCCTCAGGCACCTCCGAGAGGTTTTCACCTTTGGATACATATTTTATTTTTACTATTTCAGGATTTGACATTACTATAGAGTGGTTTTCCCCATTAGATCACTTTTTCTTTTTCTTTTTGAGACTGAGATACTTGATATCTTCCATAGTCATGTGTCCACTCATTGCACTGGTGCAAGGGTAAGAGGGATCAGTAACATTAAGGTAACATGATGGTTTGTGGTCACTATAAAAGGATATGAGATTTATAGTTTCAGAAGGGGTCCAGTCAATTAGCTTAGAATGGTTAAGGGATAAGGGTTCAATAGGATCAAGTGCAAAGACATTGGTATCATCCTCATCATTCATGAATATCTCTGAGAGGTCAAGAAATTTCTCCTCTATAGAGTGTTGTCAATCATGAGTTATCCTAGAAGAATCAAAGGAGTTTAGAGGAGTGTTACACAAACCTAACTAAGAGGGCCTACTCCTATAGCCAAGTTTATCTTCCTATTATTGAATAGACATGCACTCTAGAAATGTATGAATGAGAACTATCTCAATCCTAGACCTTCCCAAATTCCATGTAGTTGTTGTAGAGTGAGGTCTGATGTACCCATGGTTTTCTTTATTAGCTATAGTGTTGACTTGATCAGAAGAAAATGACCTAGGATTCATGGGGATGATATTCACTAGAGGATTAGAGGAATCCTCATTGTTTGGTTGATTTTGAGAACTTGAGCTTTCTCCTCTTTCAAATTTTTTTGTAGTAGTGTATTTGTGCACAACGTCTACCTTAAGCTCCACTGTAGCATTTGATAAGGAGTCCCATTCATATTCATTTGAATCTTTTTCACTATTATGGTATTGTCCGATGTAGTCATCTAGGGACATTGTAGGAGGTAGATTCTCATCATCACTTCTTATTTCTCAAGAGGTGATTGTTTCTAAATAGTACCAGCTTGTGTTTGTTCAACAGTGGTATCCTCAATAGGGTCTTGTAAATTTTTAGTAGTAGAGACTTATTTAGTAACAGTGGCAACAATTTTGACATCAACAGTAGTGGTAGTATAGTCTAGAATAGGTATGAATCTAGGCATATCCAAGATATGAGAGACATCAATAAGTTGTCCCCACTTAGGATGTCTATAATCAAAATCAGTAATGATTCCAGTAGTAGCAATAGAAGTAATAGAAGTAGTAACATCAACATTAGTAGTGATTTTCTGAGTAGGTTGAGTGGAATCCTCTTGATTATAAACATTTCTTTCTAGGTTCATGGATTTCACTTGGTTATGTTTTTGAGGAACTTGAGATGGCACATATGGTTCTCCTTGATAGTTTAGATTAGTAGATTAAATGTACAAAAGCCTATCATGTGACATTGATTGAATTTTAACTTCTTCTTCTTCATCCAAGTCCTCATATTGGTCAAACATAGGAGCACTTCTTATAGGTTTGTCAAACTTATGTTCATAGTATCTAATACCAATCTTGTCTTTGGGATTTGTGAATTCAATATGTATAGGTTTCTTAATTTCTTTTCCTTTTCCTAAAGGACCATGACCATCATACCCCATAATTTTAGCTAAAGTGTAACCAATACCATATTTATTGGGAGAGATGTCTACATGTTTGGCATCAACTTCAAATTCTTCTTCCATATATAGCCACTGTAATATCACTTTTTCTTCATTTTCCTCAGCAAGGGAGACTTTAACTTTAACCATTATCATTCCTTGATGTATGAAAGATGTTGTTGCAATTTAGGAGGAAATGAGGGAAATGGCTTTCCATAAGATCTTGGGGAAATTAGAAGAGTGTCCACTCTATATTCTCCCATACCAGTGGTTCTAACTACTATTCTTTTTCCATAATCAGATAAAGTGGCTTTCCCTTTTTGATCTTCTTCTTTAGTGTTTGACCATTCTTTGTTATGAGGAACCATTTTCTCTTCTTGTTTGATGGCATTGCATCGGTTATTAGAATTGATAGGAATGGTTATCTCAACACCATTGTGTGGGAACTTTAGGCATTGGTGATATGTAGAAGGTAGTTCCTACATCACATGAATCCATGGCCTTCTTAAGAGAATATTGTATGCTAAAGGAAGATCTAAGACTTGAAAAAGAACATGTCTCTCCATAGGACCAGCTCGGATAGGAAGGACAACCATACCCTTATAAGATCTCTCCTCTTCATCATAAGCCTTAATAGTAATTTTTCTCCTTGGATTAATAGCATGCTCTAGGAACCTAAGAGTCTAGACAAAATTAAGTGTACAGATATTCAAACTTGTGCCTTCATCTATCAAGACACACATGACTCTATGTTTTTGGATAAGGAATTCAATGTGGAGAGATAGATTATGTGGATGGTCCATAGATCTATCATCTTCTTCTAAAAAGGTAAGGTAATGTGGGGATGTAAGATGTGCCACCATGGGTTGGAATTTATCTATCTCTAAATCCTTATGTGCACCTTTTTTTAGCAACCCTTGATCGAGGATGATACAGTCAAGGCTAGTGGATCCAATTAAGGATTGACTAACCTTGTAGCTAAACCAATATGCAATAGAAATACACAATAACAACAATAGATCTGAAATGAAACAAAAGTATTTATTCATAAAATTATTGATTACATGCAATGTGCTAGGCTATAAGGCCTTCTTGATTACAGCCAATTACAATGCAAGCAACAGTCTACAAGATCTTGCAGGATCCAAATATTTTCCCCAACATCAACATTCAACTAGTCTAGGTATGCAATACACAACACACTAGTAGGAACCCAGGAAAGATCTAAAATTGTACTCCAACTTCCAAGAAATCTTCCTACTCCTAAGCTCACAAGATACTAACTTTTCTTCCCAACTAACTGATCCCTAAACATCTACCCAAGAAACCTATAAATACTGATTCCCAACCACAAGTCAGTTGATGAAATAATAAAACCCCTACAAACAAATATTAAATGCTAAAACATTAGTCGGCTCTCACATAGCCCTACAAAATAAATAAAATCTCAAAGATGGCCCCAATGGTCATTAGATCTGCATAGAAGAATGCAACACACAAGATCTAGGTCCCCACATGTCCAACAATCAATCCATAACATGAGGAGCACGACCCAAATCAATGAAACCAATCGGCCAAGTTGATCCAACAAAACAATCCAGTTGGTAAGAAAGAACATCGAGCAATAGAGGAAATAACCGAGCACCAATCGACCGACCATGCCAAGCATGACCAAGGAACATAGTTATTGCTGAGTGCCAGTGAACCAATGCCTTCAGTCACTGAGTGTTCTTCAGAGACTAAGCACCCTGGTAACCATAGAAATTGAGCAACCAGTCTCCCAAATCAAACAAGAACTCCATCAAACCAAGATCAAACTAACAATCTACCTTCAAAGACAAACATATTTTTTTGGTTGATACAGGATTTCCAAGAATCCTAGGATGCTCCTGCATCAGACACCCCAGGTAAGAAAGATTTTCTCATAAGGAAATCAGGAATGCCTCAAGGGAATCAGAACAGGTATGCCAAATCTGTTCTTCACCCACATCTCTTATTGTCCTTCACCCCAAGTAGTCTTCACTTCATTCACTATCTCATGTAGAAAGTCCTTTTTCTTCCCACTTTGCTTATTCTTTCAGTCGACAACTGATAGCTACTGACTCTGACCACTACCGATCACATTAGTGCCTTGGTAAGGTTCATCCATTCTAGACTCCTGAACCAACTTAGTATCATCTACATCTCTCTGTGTCACAAATGTCACCATCTGCTATACCATGTCTTCCAGCAAGACCATCTATCTCTTAATCTCAACAAACTCTTTAGAGATATCATTCTCCTTCTCCTTCAAACTAGACTTAATAGGAATAGGTTCATCAACCTTGTGCTCCTAAGGTTTTTCACAAGCACAACACATGATAAATCCACATCCCT
The DNA here is from genome assembly GCA_027943335.1 of Chamaecyparis obtusa. Classification (NCBI taxonomy): domain Eukaryota; kingdom Viridiplantae; phylum Streptophyta; class Pinopsida; order Cupressales; family Cupressaceae; genus Chamaecyparis; species Chamaecyparis obtusa. Next base: position 2,797,834 of record BSBK01001816.1, read on the forward strand.
TAACCCCTATTTCTTGTAAACATATCAGCTTATGTGGGGATCCTTCATGCCTAACCACATAGGTATTAGCATGACCATCAAACAAAAAATTCCCATCAAACTGCCAAGGTCTACTGTGCAACAGATGACAAGCATCCATGGGTAATACATTACACAATATCTCATCATGGTAAGATCCAATCTAAAACTTAACCAAGCATTGTTCTTCAACTCTAACATTAGAAACATCTTGTATTCAACTAATTTGATAAGGATTTGGATGCTTCCTTCTTTACAAACTCAACTTACTAACCATTTCATCTGAAACAAAGTTTTCAAAACTACCACCATCAACTATGACATTACATACCTTATCCTTGCACTTACATCTGGTTATAAAAAAATTCCTTCTTTACACTGGTTCATGAACACATGCAGCTAATCTCCTAGTGATGAGTGTCTCACCTTTTTCTACAATATTCACAATATCTTCTTTAGCAGTCAATGCAACCCTTTTCTTAGAACACTGCCAACTTCTATGACCAACTTCACCATAGTTATAACAAGTGCCGGTGAACTCATTCTTCCACCTTCCTCTCTGTCTAGTATTCCTAGTAACTTGAGCACTTCTAGATCCCACATCAGAATTAGGATTCTCTGTTACATTAGTCTCAACAACTGTCTCACCAATTTTATCACCTTGGTTCCTATTGTTTAGTTTTCCTTCATACTTCTTATTAGCTTCTCTTCAATCTTTAATGCCATCTGATAAGCATCGCTGATTGTTTCCATCCACATAGTAAGTAACTCTTCCTAAATACTAGGTCTCAAACCATAGACATACCTAGCAACCTTCTCTTTATCAGCTTCAGAATGACTAGTCCTAATCAGGATTCTATAAAACTCCTCAGTATACACTTGTACCAATTTTTTAGTCTTCTTCAAAGCTTGCATCTTCTTAAACATGTCCAATTCATAATCCATTGGAATGAATTTCTTCTTCAACTTATCCACCATTCGGTTCCACTTAGTGATCTTTTCTTTTCCTCTTCTACCTCTTTCCAACTGAACTTCTCTCCACTAGATATTTGCATGACCTTTCAACTTAGTCTTTACAAATCTAACCCTATCAAGATATTCTATTTCTTCATACTCAAAGTACTCATCAATCTCATTGATCCAATCAATCAACTCTTCTAGCCTAAGGCTTTCGGCAAATGCAGAAACTTCAATCTTAGGTATTTTTCAAATCTTAGACATAGCTTTCAAAATTTGATTCTCCTCAGGATCTCTAGATTCCTCAACAACTTCTTCAAAATGATCTTCCTCAAATTCATCATCACTATCCTCTTTCAAGGTAGGCTTCTTCTTTCTCAATTATTCTTGTAGATCTTGCACTTGTTTCTACAAGGCACTAAAATCATCAATACTGAATTCTCCAGTAGCTTCCTCTTCTTCAGAGATCTCATGATTTCTCCTCGAAGGCATCTTCAAATCAAGATCTAGACACGAACACACAAGATCCACTCAGATCCAATAGGAACAGACTTTGCTCAAATAGGAAAAGACTTTTCTCTGATACCACCTGATGTAGTCAAGGCTAGTGGATCCAATTAAGGATTGAACGACCTTGCAGCCAGACCAATATGTAGTGAAAATGCACAATAACAATAATAGATCTAAAATGAAACCAAAGTCTTTATTCATCAAATTACCGATTACATGCAATGTGCCAGGTTGTAAGGCCTTCTCGGTTATGGCCAATTAAAATGCAAGTAACAGTCTACAAGATCTCATAGGATCCAAATCTTTTCCCCAACATCAGTATTTAGCTAGTCTAGGTCTACAACACATAGCACATTGGTAGGCACCCAAGAAAGATCTAAATTTGTACTCCAACTTCCAAGCAATCTTCTTGCTCCTAAGCTCACCGGCTACTAACTTTTCTTCCCAAATAACTGATCCCTAAACATCTACCCAAGCAACCTATAAATATTGATTCCTAGCCACAAGTTGACTGATGAAACAATAAAACCCCTACAAACAAATATTAAATGCTAAAACATCATTTGGCTCTCACATAGCCCTACAAAATAAATAAACTCTCAAAGATGGCCCCAATGGTCATTAGATCTACATAGAAGAATGCAACATGCTAGATCTAGGTCCCCACACATCCAATAGTCAATCTATAACATGAGGAGCATGACCCAAATCAACAAAACCAGTCGGCCAAGATGATCAAACAAAATAATCCAGTTAGTTAGCAAGAACATCGAGCAACAAAGGAAATAATCAAGCACTAGTCGACTGACCATGCCAAGCATGATTGAGGAACACAATTATCGCCGAGCACTAGTGAACCAAAGCCTTCAGTCACCGAGTGTTCTTTAGAGACCGAGCACCCCGATAACCATAGAAACTGATCAAACAGTCTCCCAAACTAAGCAAGAACTCCATCAAACCAAGATCAAACTAACAATCTACCTTCAAAGACAAACACATTTTTTCGGTTGATACAGGATTGCCAAGAATCCTAGGATTCTCCTGCATTAGAGGATCTCATGATGCATAGGGGAAATCTTCAACAATTCAAAGATAGATATCTAATTTGAGGTACACTAAAGTTGATCCACAAGACTATAGTCATTTGAGGAGGACAAAGTTTTCTTAGAAGGCTTTTGAGATGAAGTGGAGGCTTGTTTGGTATTATCAATAGAATTATGACCTCACAAGACAATTCTCTCTTGGGATCAGGTAACAACATTGGAAGAATTAGTCCTTGGTTGGGAAGCATCTTTCTCTTTAATTTTCATGACATTGATCAACTGGTTTTTTGGCTCAATCATGTGAATGAAATTATTAATATTGGTGTAAGTATAGTCAAATTTATTTCCTTGAGATTTAGAGGATTCACCTTTTTCATATTTAGGGAATGGTTCTTTGTAGGCATTATGATCAGTATTGGTTTAAGGTTCATATACAAAGATGGTCCCATCATTGATAAAATATTAGGCTTGATTGCAGGCTCATAGGGTTTGGAATTGTTAGAAAGAATGATAATCTTGTTTGAAATAAGAGTTTTTAGGGCATCCTGTAATGGCTCTCCTAGGGAAGTGAAGGATATTTTAGGTTTATAATCCCAATGTTTATCCTTTTTCTGATTTGAATTAGATTTAGGATTAGGAGGGGAATCAGCCTTGGCTTTTGCATCTTGGATATTGATGGTAAGGTTGAAGGATTTCTCGCTAGGCTTTGATGAGGCCATGAAAAAAAAATTCCATCAATGAAAACATCCTTGGTCTTATTCCACCATTTTCTCTTGTCCTTGTTAGAGGATTTATGCTCTTTTTTTAAAGTGATATCACCCTTTCAGACTAGGACATCCTCCACCCGAAAGATTGCTTCAGAAATTTTATCAAAAGAGGAATGGATCTGGACTTGTAGAGCATAGTTCATTTCAGGAACAAGGTGTATGCAAAAATGTCAATCTTTTCTGTCTCAGGAATCTGCCTTGGATATCTAACAAACATTTTCCTCCATCGCTAAAGGAAAGTGAAAAAAGGTTCACCCACTCTTTTCTTGGTGTTAGAAGGTCTATCATAGTGATGGGGTTTTGTATATTATAGGAGTAATGTTGGATGAAATTTTAGACTAACTAATCAAAGATCTTGATACCAGGTGCGAGAGATGTGAACCAAGACATGGCTTGGCCACCAAGGTTTCTGGACTCATGTGAGAAGATATCAAAAGCTAGAAAAAATCATTAGAGATAGAGAATCTGGAGTCATGATAAGAAGTAAGTTGAGATATCAAACATGATTGTTATGTGAATTTGAGCCCAAGACAATGAAAGATGCTTTAGAGAATGAAGATTGGATTCAAGCCATGAATGAAGAAACAGAGCAGATGGAAAAGAACAAAACCTGGACAGTAGTGTTGAGACTAGGAGACAAGAATGTTATTGGAACAAAGTGGGTGTTCAAAAATAAGCTAAATGAACATGGAGAAGTCACTAGGAACAAAGCTAGATTGGTATGCAAGGGATATGCTCAAGAAGAAGGTATTGACTATGGGGAGACATTTTCCCTAGTTGCAAGATTAGGAGTGAGAACTCTACTTTCATATGAAGCTTTTAAAGGATTCAAAGTGTATTAAATGGATGTCAAATCTACATTTCTGAATGGAATACTAGAAGAAGAAGTATACATTGAACAACTAGAAGGATTTGTTTACCCAAGCAAGAAGAACATGGTTTAAAAACTACATAAGGAACTGTATGGATTGAAACAAGCTCCCAAAGCATGGTATGAGAGACTGCACAATTATTTGATAAAGATTAGATTTCTAAGGACAAATGACAATAGAAATCTATATTTGAAGACTGAAAAAGGTAAAGGGATATTGTTAGCTAAAATTTTTGTTGATGATATTAGATTTGGAGTACAAGATTCCCTATATCAAACATTTTCAAATGAGATGCAAATTGAATTTGAAATGTCCATGTTTGGTGAGATCAAATTCTTTGTTGGTTTGCAAGTTTATCAAATGAAGAAAGGTATGTATATTACACAATCTAAGTATCTCAAGGAGATACTGAAAACTTTGGGTATGGAAGATTCTAGACTAGTAAGTACACCCATGGTATTGGACAAAAACTATAAAAGACTGATGATACAACTGAAGTGAATCAACCCTTGTACAGATCTATGATTGGAAAGATACAATATGTTGTTCATAGTAGACCAAATATTTTCCTAGTAGTTGGGATTGTTGCAAGATTTTTTTCAAATCCTAAGGAGAGTCACAAGATGGAAGTGAAAAGGATATTGAGACATATAAAAGGAACATAGGACTATGGATTGTATTACAAAAAGAATGACAAGTTTGAACTAAAAGTTTACATTGATGCAAATTGGGCAGGAAATGTGGATGAAAGAAAGAGTAAAAGTGGTAGTGCATTCTTTCTAGGAAAGAGATTAGTCTATTGGACAAGCAAGACACAAAAATGCGTCTTCCAATCTTCAACAAAAGATGAATATGTAGCAACAACAGTGAATTGATCAAATTTAATGTGGATCAAGCAATTGTTAAAAAGGTATGAAGAAGGAAATCACTAAGCCAATTTTTATTTTATGTGATAACACAAGTGCTATCAACATATCAAAGAATCCTATAATGCACACTAATACTAAGTATATTGCTATTAAGTATCATTACTTGAGAGAGATAGTTCAAGATAAAGAAGTGAGACTGGAATATGTGAATACAAAGGAACAATTAGTAGATATATTCACTAAGGCATTACCTAAAGATGTGCATGAATACCTTAGACATAAATTAGGGGTGATTCCTCTAACTAAGGCTACCTAGTAACATATAGGAGCATTGCATCAAATGGAACAAATTGAAATATCTGACAAATTGATGCAAATATCACACTTTAGGAGTTGCCTAGAGTTGTGAAGAGTAAAGCACAAGATGATCAATCATAAGCAAGATGACAAAGGGATTAAAAAAATTCAAAGAACTGACATGAAGATATCTACATGGTGAAGATGAATGTCTTTGGAATTTTTGTCAAAGAGGGAGAGATTTCGTAAACCTGAGAGAAAAGACAAAGTGATCTTAAGCAAAGAGGGAGTGATTGAATAAGAAAAGGGAGAGATTTTGATAAACTATTATATAGACTCTTTTGGATTGTATGGTAACATGTGGTGTTTCCATCAATGCCAAAGAGGGAGATTGTTGAAAAATACAATTGAAACAATTGTTATATTGTCATTGATATCAAACCCTAACTGGTAAGGTAGTTGCTATCTAGTAGAGTACCATATCTTTTGATTGATGAAGAGGATTTGAAAAGAGGAGATAACATGAGGACCTAAGGAAAGGTTGAGTTATGTGATACTACAATGGGTACTTGATTAGTTGGCACATTAATAAGGTAATGTGTTGTTTATCTTTAACACTAAGTGAAGAAGTAAATAGATTTGAAGCATAGGCTTAATCGAGCAAAAGAGAAGAAATTTAGTTTAAGCTGAGTGATGCTAGTATCGACCGAGCATCAGTATAAGCTGAGAATTTTTATTGTCAACCGAGCATTAGTAATTGATGAGCATTAGATAATTAATTGAGCAAAGACAATGATTACCGAGAAGAAAATTTTTAGCGATGACCGAGATATCCAGTGATGACCGAGTAGATGAACACAGTATTGACTGAGTGTCAGTAATTTATAGTTTTTGAAGAAATTGAGAATCCCAGCCAACATAATTGAATTCTTGGGATATGTAAAATGTGTTGATATTAATAATGAATGATCTAGAGCATTTAATGTATGGTAAACCATTTTCTTATGGATTCAGGGAGAAGTTTGGAGAAGTATCTAGAAGGATAAGGAGGAGAACAAAATGATGGAAGGATTTGATGAATCTGACCTAAACCTAAGATCTACGAAAGAGATAACTAAGAGGGGGGGGGAATCAATTATCTACAAGTTTCAATTCTTTATCCAATTAGGTATACTTAAACATAAAGCATAAAAAGAATGAAAGAACACTTGAACACAACACCAATATTTTGGTTATAGAGAAACCCAAATAGGTAAAAACCCCGGCGGGAATTGACACCCACTAATATTCTGTACTAGCGTATTATGATCCTTGTTAGAAGATCCTTAACTTTTTTAGGAGTTTCTTTACAATATATTTAGTACAGTGGACCTGGTCAAGGGTCAGACCTTGTTAGGAGTCTTTTACAATAGTCCCTATTAGGGGAGAGGACACACTATTTGAGAGCACACTGCTCAAAGGGGTGAAGGCTACAACCTTATTTTTAATAGATACTATATCTGGATCTTGGTGAATTGCACTTTGAACTAATATCTAGATCAATTCCAATGTATAGAAAAAATACTTTACTTGGTCACATAGACCTTCTCCTGATGGCTCAACACTTCGCACACTTTGCTTTGCTCTGCTTGATCAACTGTGAACCATACTCAAGTAATCACAAATGACTGCTTATAAATATCTTTCCTCTAAATGATATAATCAATTCAAAATGTTAGATCCACCTTGAAATCATATTAGAGAAGACATAACAAAATACAATAATAAATCAGTCGGCTCTACTAAGAACACAACACATTCTGGGACCTGTCCAATAAGATAATTATAGATGCACACTACACACTGTCGGCTCTACAAAAACAACTATATCTTTCTCCTCAAGCTGAATTACTTCATGTGCACTTAACCAAACATCACTAACTCTTATCTAAGCTTAAATCCAAGGGAACATATCCAAATGATAGGCGCAACTCTAGAACCAATAAAATCTCTGTCGGCTCTTTGAATAAACACATGAAACTATTACTGGCGAATAGCGACTACATAAATTCACTTCTATTGATCATCATACACTATGTCCATGAATGTAACATCACTAATATGTCTTCAACATATATCAAAGCGTGCAAGGCTCCATGATAACTATATGGACAACCATACACAAAACACTGCCTATTACTTTGTCAGAAACACTACTGACACAAGATGCTGTATAACTGTCTGTACTAATAGTTAACCTTTGCACCCATGGTATCATGCTGATATCATGTCCATGCTATATATACTAAAATCTTACTACATAAGACTTCCACACATGCTACTTTCCATATGTTGTCAACAATGACAAACATATAGTTAGTACTGGCCTGCTGGCAAATCTCCAACAATATACCCCTTTGGCATTGATGGAAACATATGGAATGAAAAGCTCCACCAATACAAATGAACATTTCTTTTATAACATCCTTGATTTCCTCTTCAAAACTCCCCCAAGGATGAATCCTCCAACTGCTAGAATATTCTTTAACAGTCTCCATTTCCTCAACTGGACTGCTGTCATAACTGACTAATACTCCCCCTTAGTTAGTATATTACTCCTCCTTTTTACTTCTATTTTTCATGACTATATATTACTCCCCCTTTTACATCAATGGAAAAGGGTGCAAATTAGTTTAAGCACTAGTACTACTCTAGAAGTAGAGTAGTCAACCATCCATCAGTCCTTGAGGACTGATGTTTTTGCTTCTTTCTTCTAAGCAAAATAGGGAAGGGAATTACTCCCAACTTCTCCCTGAGATACTCAAAAGTATCCTTTGGAAAGGGCTTTGTGAATATATCTTCCAACTAATCTTTAGTACTCACATAGTCCAACTTGACTTCTTTCTCTGCCACTTTCTCTCTTAGGAAGTGATACTTGACTCAATGTGTTTTGTCTTTGCATGCATCATAGGGTTTTTCGACATATTGATAGTGCTAGTGTTATCATAGTAAATAACAATAGGATAATCAATCTGAATACCAAAATATTTTATCATCTATTTGATCCAAACAATTGTAGAACAATTCAAGGCTGTTGCAACATATTCCACTTTTTCTGTTGACTGGAAAATACAATTTTGTTTCTTGCTTGTCCAAGTGACAAGTCTATCACCAAGAAACACTGCTCCACCTAATGTACTCTTTTTTTCATCAATGCAACATGTCCAATCTGCATTAGTGTACACATGATGCTCAACATTTTATGAATTAGGATACTATAGACCATAGTCTATAGTGCCTTGCAAATATCTAAATATCCCTTTTATTGCCATGATGTGACTTTGTTTAGGCTCTGCTGCAAATCTTCCAACTATGCCAACTACATTGGAAATGTCAGGTCTATTTTGAGTAAGATAAGTAAGTTTTCCAATCATAGACTTATACAATGTTATATCTACTATTGGTGAGTCATCTTATTTTGTAAGCTTGCATCCAGTTATCATAGGAGTTCCTACTGGCTTGCAATCATCCATCTTGGATTTCTTTAAAATTTCTTCCACATACTTGGAATGATTAATGCAAATACCTTTCTCTGTCTGCTACACATTCAATCCCAAAAATTATTTGATAGGACCATTCATACTCATCTCAAATTCATTTTGCATCTCATTAGAAAATTCAGCACTAAGTTTGTCATTACCTCCAAAGATAATGTCATCAACAAATGTAGCTACAAGTATTAAGTGTGTGTGTGAAAATTGTACCTGATCTATAAACACAACACTCAGTAAAACATTAGAGGTTAGTGATAATCAAAATTGTGCAAAATTGAAAGCTATCTAACCAAGCGATTTACTGCCTTCTAATAGGTGCGAGATTAATGTTCTCAGATTGTAATCGAGATCAGTGACCTAGATGACACCTAAATGAAGGATTTGAATGCAATTCTAGATATGGAATAAATGCAATTAATCTATATTTTTGATATTTTCTATGCAATAAGAATGATAAAAACTGATATGATATGAATGCTATTGAAAACTGATATGCTATGCTAATCTAATAATGATATGAAATATGAATGCAAAAATAAGATTGATCTCACAAAGATGTCGATTCGCAAGAGCTTTGATTCTTCAATTCCAATTCTCCAGCGTGATTGTGCAAAATATGAGATGATTTGTGAAGAGCTAAAACCTTAATTTATAGAAATCCAGGGCTTTGGAGGTGCATGGGAAAAAGCCATAAATCACTCAAATTAACTCATCTTGATTTTTGAGTTATCTGATCATAAAAGATAGTTAATTCTCAAAATCATGCAAAAACATGCAAAAACAGCTTTTAACTCAAATTAGAGTTTAGATCAGCTTTTTGAACTCCAAAAGGATGTTGAGTTCCAAAAAGTCAATAACTTGCATTGATTTTCTGATTTGGAGTTTAACTGTTTCTTTTGAATATGCATAATAATTAAGAATTAAATAAATAAATAAAGTGATTTATCCTCAACTCGACTGATTTTTGAAATAAAATAATTAATTTATGGGTTAATTAACTATTTTACCAAGCTTTTATTAAAAATTATATTATTAAATAATGACAACATGCTTTAATTAATTAAATAAGAATTTAATCAATTAAAGATAGGAATTTTGATTTATTGTCAAAATTAAATAATACAATTAATAATAGATAGAATTAAATTTAATTACATAATTAAGTGGCAAATATTAAATCTAATTAATTAAATATGAAAATATTCAATTAATCAAACTTAGGATAAATGTGATTTATCGCCAAATAATCATTAAATTAAAGATAATTAAGATAATTAGGAATATTACTAGGAATATTCCCCGATGCAGAATTTAAGATAATCAATTATGATTCGATGATGTTTAGATGTGCCTTAGATTAGGACTTTTGATGTCGATTTCGTTTGAATTGTCGATGTAGGAGGTTAATGAACTTATAGCCCATTTTTGGGGTATTACATTTTGCCCCTCTTTGAATTACTGTGCGACGCGCAGTGGTTCAAAGATAGTCTGTGTTTGATAAAGATATGAAACTGATTCAAAAGATAAACCGATCTCAAGATAGAAACCGATTGAAAGATATTGAGATAGGAGTTGATTGATATTGAATTGATATGGAGATAATAGGTCTTGAATGACCAAAGATAATGTTCACTGTAGAAGCAAATGAACCTATTATTGTGAAAAAGTGTCAAAATGCCTGATTCTGAACCTTAGGATTGATAAGAAGTGAGTGACCCGTTCTAGACTCGATTGTCTTAGCAGAACTAGCAGGTATCACATCCGAATCCTTTAGTTGCCGAAGAACCAAGGAAATAACACTATGATCTGATGGTTGCAAAAACTAATACAGTTTACAAGATTAGGAGAATACCAGATTGATATGGATCGATGAATCTGATATGCCCCAAGTGATGATAGATTTGCCCCGAGCGATGAGGACTTTTGATGAATCAGCGACTAGACGTGATTGTTGTCTTGATCACTGATGAAAGATATTGATAGATTTGATCGATAGAATTTGATTTACAGACTTTGAATGATGTGCAATACCATGCCCCCTTCGGGATTAAAATTGAAATCTGACAAGAAAAAGTCAGCGTTGATAGTTTAGAAGCATGTTAATTGATTTGAGAAGTGGTTATATACGTTTGAGAATGTATTCTGCATCGTTGGAAGGTCCCAAAAGACCAAGTTTGACTAGGTTTGACCATGAGTTGACCATGGTTGACCAAGTTGAAATTTTGATAGTTTGATGTAAGATAAACAGTTAAGTTGAATACTGGATTTCTGCGAAGATTGAAGGTTGATATGCAAGTAGTTAATAATATGAATGATCTCAGATTTGAATTTTGATCCCGAAAAAGGATTCTACTTGCTCTTTCATTGGAGGAACCTTCGTGTGAGATTCAGCTCTTGTTAGACTTGAAGATGCGATTTGAAGAATCATTTAAGCATTGAATTTCATTTAATCATTGTGAGATCATGTAAACATGCAAAATGCAATGAGACATGCAAAATGAAATGCAACCTAAGACCTAGGACCTAGTCACTGATCATGTGTCGATTTGTTATCATCATTGAACTTTTAGGTAACCGGATAAATCAATACAATGCCCACTAGCCATGAAACCATAGACATATGAATATTGATTTGTATGTGCAAGAATCAATACAACACCCACTGGTTATACAACCATGGACATATGAATATTGATTTGTTTTCGGAATGTTGGATTAGATATAAGCACCAAGGCACAAACGCCAGGATGACCTGAATATCATGTCCATTTTGATATAGCAATTTGTACAAGCATCAAAACATAAATTTTGTGATGACCTAAGTACGCCTTGCATTACAAACACATCAAACAGTCAAGAGATCATTCTAAATCCAATGTGAATTACCCATAGTGACCCTTTATCGTTCACATCCTTAGGCAAGATTGCGTTCCACAGTAGGAGAAAGAACTTACTCAAAAAGATAATTGTTAGATCAAACTTCCTTGAATTGTCTGGGTATCAATGGTCGAGGTACGCATGGCCATCTAATTCGAGATAGAGGCTCTTACAGTCGGACACCATTTCAATCCAAAATTTCCAAAGTTGTTAGATTTTCACATACAAGCAGAAGACAAAGAAAAGATTATGCCCCCAGTCATCACTCTCTAAATCCTATAAAAGACATCATCAAAGAGCTCGAAGGGACACAATATGCAAAAATCTCAATGCGAATCAGTAAGCATACAAGGAGATAAAAGCATGAAAAGCACAGATTGTTTTCAGTTGAGTTTTGATGCTTGATTGTTGTTGATGCAAAATCCTTTCTGGAGACGAGACTGACTGACTGACTCACATGAAGCTTCAAAGGACTCTAGCTAGATATGACACATCTAAGATACATTGGAGGCCATAGGATATGACATTGATTGACCCCAAGTGTGAACATTGATAGGATGCAGACGCTTGAGCTGATTGGTGTACAGACCGACTTATTGAAACCAGGATATGCAGAAACAAATCGGGAGATATGTACAAACTAAAGCAAGACGGAAAGCTAGGAAAGACCAAGATTGTGCTGATAGATGGAGCATTTTGGAACAAGTGGTGCCCGTTTGCCGAGTTTTCACCATCTTGGTAGAGATTCTATTTTTGCTACCGAGGTGCCTGTTTCCAGGTTTTCACCAAGGCACTTTTTTTTTCTTTTTTTTTTTTGTATTTTTCATTTTTTCAATTTTTTTGTACTTTTGATATTTTTTGATTTTTTTTGTGAATCATCAAGGCGCCTATTGCTAGGTTTTCACCAAGATGTTCATTTTTTCAGGACTTTTTCAGATTTTTAAGATTTTTTTCAGGACATTTACCAAGCACTGAATGCCTTAGGCATAGAATTTCTTTAGATGGAGAACGTTGATTGGTTCTCGGAGCTGTTCTCCTTCAGTTGTTGAGAGTTGATAGGCACCAGAGCCAAAAGTAGTAGTGATAACAAAGGGACCCAGCCAGTTGGGTTCGAACTTCCCCTTGCGTTCTCAATGTGATTGATTTTTAGGATTTTCTCTCAACACTAGATCGCCAACCTGAAATTCTCTATGTCTGACTTTCTTGTTGTAGCCTCTAGACATTCTTTTCTGATACACTCTGAGATGATCATACGTTGCTTGTCTGTGCTCATCTAGTAGTTCAAGTTCTTGTAACCTCGACACTCTGTAGTCTTCATCAGTGACAAGTCCATGCATTTTGATTCTGAGTGATGGGATTTCAACCTCAATAGGCAGTACTGCTTCAGACCCATAAACTAAAGAGAATGGTGTAGCCCCAGTAGGCATTCTAATACTAGTTCTGATATTGGTTCTGATACTGATTCTGATACTGATTCTGATACTAATTCTGATAATTGTTCTAATACTGGTTCTGATACTGGTTCTGATATTGATTCTGATACTGATTCTGATAATTGTTCTAATACTTGGTATACTTGATAGCATCTTTTTCCATTTGCAAACTCCCAAGCAAGATCATATCGTGCAGTCCCAATGTCTAGCAAGGTGGAGAACAAAAGGGATTAGCAAGCTGGTGGAAGAGATGGAAGATAAGAGAATGAAGGAAAATGAAGGGAAGAAATCCTCAAGGGGAAACTCCTCAAGAATACCCAAGCTAGGGAAAAATTGTCATGTAAAGCACATTTAGACAAGTAATGAAAGGCTAGCATAGGATAAGTCACAAAATCATAATGCAAGAGCAGGATAGGATGCAATCCAAAGGAGTAGACATGTCAAGAGGCTTCATAGCACCGTGTTTTACTCTTTTTTTTTTTTTTTATTAGATCAAGACCAAAGGGGAAAAGGATAGCGATAGGCGAAAATGAATGGAGGAAGATGGATATGAAGGCTAAACATGGAAGCAATGAAAACAAGGTCATCGTAAGATAGCTCACAAAATAGCCAAATATTCGTGTATAGATCAACATTGTCAAGATCAAAGAGAGAAGATGAAATGGATGAAATATGTAGAAGAACTACGCATGATGCCTGATTGCTAGGTTTTCATCATGGTACTTATCCAAGGCGCCACAAGGGAGTGGTTTTCACCATAGGATGAATTTATTTCTCTTTACTTTTGCTACCAAGGCGCCTGTTTCCAGGTTTTCACCAAGGCACATTTTCAATTTATTTTATTTTATTTTTGGAAGAAGGCAGCTTTTTAGATAGGGCTCCTTGAAAGGATAAACCATGATATGCCAAGGATTCAAAATGACACGCTCAAAGATGCTGATAGGGAAAGGGAGATGAAAGAGAAAAATGGAGGATAAGGTTTTATGTAAAGCAAGTGAGGTTGGAAGATAGGAGGAATAGGCAAGTGAGGAAAAATGATAGAAGGTAAAAGGATAATGCATGGAAGGATTGTAAAAGGGTAGGTGGAAAGGAAGGCAAGATCAACGTCAACGCATACTTTGACGGGTGGTGAGAGGATGGAGGAATCTTGAATGAAGGAATACGTGAAGGAATATGACGAATGGATAGCAGAGGTTGTGGTTTAGGCACATAAAATGGAAGAATATTTTTGGAGGGAGATGAAGTGGAAGCCTTTGGAAGCTTGAATGTCAATTTCACTTTTTGTTCAACATGAGACTCTCTTATGAGAGACTTTGGAATCCATATAGCCTTAGGCTTTTTATTTCCCTTTGATGACTTAGAGAGAATATCTTGAATGATGGATTTTGGAACCCATACTTGTCTTGTAGTTTTTTTCTTAGATATCTCTTTTGACTTTATGCTTCCATGTCTATGAGAGGAGACATGGTGATATTCTTTTTTTGATGGATTCTTGTATTGCTTCTTTTTCTTGTATTGAACATTCAAGTTACTTCCAAAAGACTTGAGATTTGTGGAAGAGGGAGGATATGACTGGTTTAGATGGGTGGGTGGATGAAAAGGATTCAAGGGTATGCATCTATGTTAATCTTGAGGAAAGATGGGAGATGGAGGTATGTAAGGACCTAAGATGGATGGCAAATCAGGAGAGCTAGGAGGGGAAAGTGAAGGGACATAAGGACCCAAGATGGAAGGAAGGCGTGAAGATCTTTGTAGTGGTGGAAGAGGTCCAAGGATGGAAGTGGAAGACGCAAAAGGATAATCAATAAGTTCATCAGCATCTATATGACAACCAAGGATATCAGCATCTTTAGAGTGAGCATTAGGATCTTCAATAGAATCATGGACATCTTGAATAAGAGCATTTTCTTTGATAGGATCATTCAAAGCTTGCGAAGACTTAGGAAGGGTAGAAAGTGGAAGTGAATATGGAGTGGTGGAATAAGAAGATGGAAGACTTTGATCTTGACAAGGATCTTCAGATAGCACTAGCACATAATTTGTCTCTTGATTTTCAATAGGCTTAACATTGGAAATAACAACACTATTTTTACCAACCTTAATGGAAGTATCATCTTTGGAAAGTGCAAGTGTAGTAAGGTTATTTTGATTGTCAATAAGCTCAACAGTGTAAGTAGTAGCTTGATCTTGCTTAGGCGAAGACTTAAGACATGGTGGAATGCATGAAAAAGGGGGTACAGGATCAAAAGAACCCTGAGGCAGATAAGAGACATTGGGAAAAGGAGTGGATGACATGGAGGGTTCTTGATCTTGATCTTTCTTTATGTTCTTCTCTTTATCATTTTTAGAGTCCTCTTGACATGGAGCCACTTCTAAGGACAAGGAAGCATGTTGGGATTGTATGGATGACTTTGGAAGAGATGGTGAAAGACTAGCTGAAGTAGGCATTATAGCATATGAAGGCTTAGGCTCTTTAGGTTTATCATTATTGAAAGTCTTTGCAGCCAAGTGAAGGTTAGCTTGAGTTTCTTTAAGAGGTAGCCCTGGAGGATAACTATAGGGAACCACATGAAAAGTATCAGGTCTTGTGTCAGATGAAGGTTCTGTGAAAGATTTGAAAGACTCAGAAGCTTTAGGAAATGTACGAGTATTGGAGGAAGTAGGGGATGGAAGGGAACCATCACAAGACAAAGATCCAACATTAACATGATCTTCCTTGAGAGTGTAATCTTTATTTTTAGCTGGAGAGTTCTGAGAGGAGAGATCCTTATAGTATTGACGTTTCAAGCTAGCACGATGTATTTTATAGTCCTCAGCAGTAGTAGATGGATCATCATCAAGGTATTGTCCACAAAAGCCATCAAAATCTCTTTCAAAATCAGAATCATATGGATCACCATCACAATCTATCCAATGTGACGGCCCATTTGTAGTAAGCAGGAATGAACGATGAGGAGGACTCTTAGGAATAGAGGTGTCATAGGTATCATTACATTTTCTGTCATCATAGTCATCATAGTCTTCAAAGCTAGATGTGTCACTCTCCGTGGAAGAGGTATCATATTGCTCAATTTTTTTCCGGGGGCATGGTGACATGTACAAGTCTTTATCAAATGGAAAAGAGTATAAAGATTCCATGGAGAACTTTTTAGATTCCTTCTCTTTCTCAAGTTTGTCAAGCTGGACTTGCATAGCATCTATCTGTTTCATTATAGCGGCGATCAGAATTTCTTCCTCATGTGTACTGATTCTTTGAGACATGTGTACTAATTCTCAATAGCTATTGCTCTATTCCTGACACAATGATATTTTTGACAGATTCTGGAACTAGGCTGGAAACATTGGATATCTTGCAATTTGACAATTTCTGACAACTTTCTCAAATTTTTCCAAACGACACTCTGCAGACTCGTACGACACTGGGTAGTCTATGAAATGACAGTTGCTAAACTCATACGACAGTTGGGTAATGCTGAAATGACACTTGATAAAACTCGTACGACTTTTGATTTCTTCAAATGACTTTTGACTCCAGAAAGAACTTTACGTCAATTTTTGCAAAATTTAAGGTCTTCAGTTTTGGATTGTTTGCAAATTATACTATCCAGGATTTGAAGGTTATACCAGATTTGATCATTTTTAATAGCCAAGTAGATAAATAAGCACGCAGAACAGCAAGCAAGTGATTCCAAGCACATCTGAAAACAATGAACAAGGGAAAAAGCAACCTTGCGCATGAACAATCAAGTGACCAAATTGTGCTAATCCCTGAGAGTACTAATTGTGTATGTTCTGAAAAAGTTTTGCAATAACGCACATATACCTGAAAGTGAAAAATTGGCCTCTCTAGGGTTTTTAGTAATGGTTTGACTCTGCAACTTTTATGATTCAAAGGGGTGAACTCCAATCCCGGCGCACCAGGGTTTTGACACAGTCCGAGAACTTAATCTTCAAGAGCTGCTAGGGAGATCTGACAACCCAACAATGAACCATACCCGTGGAGATTTCTTCCACAAGGACATTTATATAGCGGTTGTCACTACCATGGCGAAAATGGCTATTACCGCTTGAGGTTCCGTCAATGCAGTTTGCCCTGTGAAGGGATTGTCCGCTACGGTTAACCCTCTCTAAAGATGACTCACAATAGTATACCACAAGGGGACTTGGCTCCAGATTCAAGGTTTTGACACCTTTTCACTTTTAACCCAAACAAAGCAAGCAGATTAATCCGACACACTAAGACAAAGTTTTGTTCCACCAAGGTCTGTGATATCAACTCCACGTGATCTATCAACCTCTCCAGGGAGAGAATGTATCAATCAATAAGAGAAGATGCACTAACCAATTTTGATTCACCAAAGCTCGTGATATCAACCCCACGTGATCTATCAACCTCTCCGGAGAGAGAATGTGTCGATCAATAAGAGAAGACTCACTAACTAAGTTGAATGTGAAACGCACTAAGTATCCTCCCTACCTACAAGGATTCTATCGTCAAGAAGGATTTCTCTAGGAATCCAATCTCTCAAGAATCACAAATAGTGTTCATAGGGCCTAATTACTATGTGAGCACAGATGTATGTTCCGAAAGCAAATCTACCAAAAGCATTCAAAAAGTAGAAAGAGGAACACTTAATTCTTAAAGCAAATATGAGATGAGTCCACAAGGTGGAACACTTAACACCTCACACAAGCTAAAAACAAGTCCACAACTTAGAAAACAAGTGAGTTCCTAAAAGCACAAAAGGGTTGCCAAGTGGAACATTTAACGCTTCTGTCCTGTTGACCCCTCCCCTTTATGGCGCTGAGATTGCAACCACGGGGCGGAAATGAGGGGCCGGCAGATTAGCGAGTCCAATAACCCAAGATAGCAATCAAGATCAATCACAAGTATTCTAAGACTACTTAAAGAATCCTTAAGGGTTCACAACCTAGTATCAATTATGCAAATGTGTAGAAATAGATAAAAGCATGAAAGGATGCACACAAGCCAAACACATAAGAGATTTATTTTAGGATCCAAATTGAAATATTATCAGCTTGAGAAGAATACCTTAGGTCCAACGCTCTGCAATCCAGAATTTAGCACACATCCGAAAGTACAAAATCAAGACCAATCAACAGCAAATTGTAAGCGTTAGAAATCAATAATCTGAAAGTACAAATCTGCAAATTATGTGTCTCTGTAGCAAAATCTCGCGCGAGGCAGAATGCGGTCTCGCGCGAGGAAACACTGTCTCGCGCGATGAAGAATGAAGTCTCGCGCGAGGAAGTACTATCTCGCGCGACAAAAATATGAAGACTCGCGCGAGGAAGTGGAGTCTCGCGCGATAAAATATAAAGTCTCGCGCGAGGAACTGTAGTCTCACGCCAGAAAGTGATTTTTTTTGCGCACAAAAATGATACCAGTGAAATTTCGCGCGACACAGAAAGAAATTTTGCGCGACACAGAAAGAAATCTCGCGCGACGCAAGTGAAATCTCGCGCGAGAATTTGTACAGAGATGTACGGAAGTACGGACAGAATGATAAAAATCGCTGTGTACGGACAACTTTGATTGAAAAAGTGCCAAAATTTTTTTTTTTTTCTTTTTTGCAGGCAAAAAAGAAACAAAAAATAACGTCCTACAGAGTATACCAGGACCCTTGAAACCCTTATCCTCAAAAGATAGAAAATTGATAGAAATGAAGGGAAACCCGTTTCAGGGCCCCACGGTGGGCGCCAGAAATGTGTGTGTGAAAATTGTACCTGATCTATAAACACAACACTCAGTAAAACATTAGAGGTTAGTGATAATCAAAATTGTGCAAAATTGAAAGCTATCTAACCAAGCGATTTACTGCCTTCTAATAGGTGTGAGATTAATGTTCTCAGATTGTAATCGAGATCAGTGACCTAGACGACACCTAAATGAAGGATTTGAATGCAATTCTAGATATGGAATAAATGCAATTAATCTATATTTTTGATATTTTCTATGCAATAAGAATGATAAAAACTGATATGATATGAATGCTATTGAAAACTGATATGCTATGCTAATCTAATAATGATATGAAATATGAATGCAAAAATAAGATTGATCTCACAAAGATGTCGATTCGCAAGAGCTTTGATTCTTCAATTCCAATTCTCCAGCATGATTGTGCAAAATATGAGATGATTTGTGAAGAGCTAAAGCCTTAATTTATAGAAATCCAGGGCTTTGGAGGTGCATGGGAAAAAGCCATAAATCACTCAAATTAACTCATCTTGATTTTTGAGTTATCTGATCATAAAAGATAGTTAATTCTCAAAATCATGCAAAAACATGCAAAAACAGCTTTTAACTCAAATTAGAGTTTAGATCAGCTTTTTGAACTCCAAAAGGATGTTGAGTTCCAAAAAGTCAATAACTTGCATTGATTTTCTGATTTGGAGTTTAACTGTTTCTTTTGAATATGCATAATAATTAAGAATTAAATAAATAAATAAAGTGATTTATCCTCAACTCGACTGATTTTTGAAATAAAATAATTAATTTATGGGTTAATTAACTATTTTACCAAACTTTTATTAAAAATTATATTATTAAATAATGACAACATGCTTTAATTAATTAAATAAGAATTTAATCAATTAAAGATAGGAATTTTGATTTATTGTCAAAATTAAATAATACAATTAATAATAGATAGAATTAAATTTAATTACATAATTAAGTGGCAAATATTAAATCTAATTAATTAAATATGAAAATATTCAATTAATCAAACTTAGGATAAATGTGATTTATCGCCAAATAATCATTAAATTAAAGATAATTAAGATAATTAGGAATATTACTAGGAATATTCCCCGATGCAGAATTTAAGATAATCAATTATGATTCGATGATGTTTAGATGTGCCTTAGATTAGGACTTTTGATGTCGATTTTATTTGAATTGTCGATGTAGGAGGTTAATGAACTTATAGCCCATTTTTGGGGTATTACAGTAAGCCTTCAGATGTCTCTCTTATGAATAGATTATAGTTTTCTATTCCTTTCTTGAGTCCAATCTTTGTCAGATATCCATCTAGTCTCTCATACCATGCTCTAGGGGCTTGCTTAAGTCCATAAAAGGCCTTCTTCAATCTGCATACCATATCAAGTCTGTCTGATAAGGTGAATCCTTTTGGCTATTCAATGTATACTTCTTCTTTCAAGTCTCCATTTAGGAATGCTGACTTGACATCCATCTGATAAACTTTAAAGTTTTTGACTGTAGCATAAGCTAGAAACAACTTAATAGCTTCTAATCTACTCACAGGTGCAAATGTGTCTGAATAATCAATGCCTTCTCTTTGCACATATCCCTTACATACTAACCTTTCTTTATTTCTTACTACTGTACCATCTTCATTCATCTTGTTCCTAAATATCCACTTTGTTCCAATCACATTCTTATCACTAGGTCTTGTGACCAGTTCCCAAGTGTCATTCTTAATAATTTGATCAAGTTCTTCTTTCATAGCATCAGGCCAATCTGAATCATTACAAGCATCTTCAACACTTAAAGGTTCAATCTGAGATAGTAAACATACTATTTCACTACTGGCTGAGTTCTTTGCTTGTGATCATGTTAAGACTTTGCCACTCTGATCACCAATGATGTCTTTCTTGGAATGGTTTCTAGATGTAAACTTTGGAACCTTAGGTGATGCTGACTCATCAGCCTTAGGAGTTTCTTCTTCACTTGTCTCAGGGTCATTTAATAACACATCAATACTATCAAACATTTCTACAATAACTATCTCACTAGTGGAGGGTCTATGCTCTTCTTCAATCATGGGTGAGTAATCATGATATCTTTCTTGAACAATAAAATTTTCATCAATATTAACATGAGCACTTTCAATGATCTTTTTCAATCTTAAACTAAAACATCTATAAGATTTACTTTTAGTAGAGTAACCAAGGAAAATACCTTCATCAATTCTTGCATCAAACTTTCCTACTACTTCATCCCTCTTGATGTAGCACTTGCTTCCAAAGATTTTGAAGTATTTTACTATGGGAACATTACCAAACCATAGCTCATATGGTGTTTTGTTAGCGCTAGACCTTAATTGAATTCTATTGATGGTGTAGACTACTGTATTAACTACATCTCTCCAATAGGTGTGTGCTATATCAAGGATGATTATATTCCTTCTCTCTGCAATTCCATTCTATTGAGGGGTTCTAGGTGCACTTAATGGTCTCTTTATTCCATTTTCTTCGCATAACTCATAGAATCTATTAGAGGTGAATTCTCCTCCTCTATCCAATCTCAAGCATTTTATCTTTAGTCTAGATTCATTCTCAACCTTAGCTTTGAATATTTTGAACTTCTCAAATTCTTCTGACTTATCTTTCAAGAATGCAACCCACATCATCCTATTATAGTCATCGACAAACAAAATTAAATACCTTTCACCATAGTATGATCTTTTTTAAGTTGGACTACATAGGTCTATATGAATCGGATCCAACTTGTTCTTTGCTGAATTGTGCTTGCTCCTGAATGAATTTCTCACATTCTTTCCCATCACACATTCCCTGCATATAGTATCAAATGGTTTTTCCATGCTAGGTAGATCTCTTATTTCCTTTACATTGCTTATCTTTACTATGTTGTCAAAGTTGATATGGCATAGTCTTTTATGCCACAACCAACTATCATCAACTTTAGTAACAAAACAACTTGCTTTTGAATTGAGTTAGAAAACATTACCTTTAGTCTTTGAGCCTTATGCAATCGTAACACCATCCTTGTTGTTAATGATACATTTGTCATCTTTGAACTCCAACTGATAACCTTTTCCAAGTAACTATCCAAAACTAAGAAGATTACATTTCAAACCATCTACATAGAGAACATCATCAGTACTATTCTTTCCATCCAATGTGATGGCTCCTCTACCAACTATGGGTTTAGGAGTGTTATCTCCAAATTTGACCATGCCACCATTGTATTTGTCCAGATGAACAAACCTACTTTTATCACATGTCATGTGATGTGAACAACCACTATCTATAATCCAGTCTGTCCTTATATCAGCTTGTGAAATCAATGCTAGCTCTTGATTCTCTTCCTTGTCTTCATGATCTATCTTATTGTTCATTTTCTCTATGATAGCAATAAATCCTATTTCTTCTTCAGCTGAATCATCATTTGAAACTCCATCTCCAGCAGAATAAAATTCCTTAGAGAATTTAGGCTTGTAGTCATTTTTGAACTTTCTAGCTCTTAAGGAACATTTAGATGCAAAGTGACCAATCTTATTACACTAAAAGCATTTAAATGGCAATTGACCTTCATATTTTCCTTTTCATTTCTTTTCTCTTTTGGAAATCATAGAAATGAAATCATCTAGAGATTTTTCTTCATCATCATCATCAAAATTACCAGAAGTGATTGTAGATTTCTTACCATGAATTGTTGTTTTGAAGGCTGTCTCACTTTTAGGTACTATCTTCACTCTTGAAATCTCAAAAGATGAGATTTTTCTGATCAAGATCTCTCTCTTGAAATTTTATGTAAGCTACATGGTCTCATCAAGGATGTTGATCTTCTTTTCATAGTCTTGAGTGAGAGTAGTCATTAATTTGTCCATAATGTCTTCCTTTGATATTTCTCCACCATCATTCTTGATTCCAACAACTGCTTCATTAATCCTTTGATTGCAAGCTCTGATATTTTCTTCAGGAAGCATCTCTAATACATTGTATCTTTTCTTCCATGTCTTTTTGTGTGCATCCTTTTCTTGTTTGTCTCCTTCAAATATGTCTTCTAGGTACTTCCATATTTTGTGGGCTATATCTACCTTCTTTATTTATAAAAATTCACTATCAGAAAGGGCATTGATAAGGGCTTCTTTGGCTATTGCATTATGATGAAATAATTCCTTTTTCTTATTTGTAGCATCATCCTTTGCAAGGTCTTCTAAAGTAGGAATCTTGAATGCTTTGATAGTTACATCAAAAACTTCAAAAGCAATGCACTACAAATGAGTCACCATCTTGTTCTTCCAATCAAGATAATTCTCTCCATCAAACTTAGGACTTTCTTTTCTGAAGTATGCCATCTGATCAACCTCAAGCTATTAAAATTTCTCTCCAAGAAACTTGGCTTTGATACCAATTGTTAGGAATAGTCCTAAGAGATAACTGAGAGGGGGGGGGGGGTGAATCAGTTATCTACAAGTTTCAATTCTTTATCCAATTAGGTATACTTAAACATAAAACATAAACAAAATGAAATAACACTTGAACACAACACCAATATTTTGGTTATGGGGAAACCCAAATAGGTAAAAACCCTGGTGGGAATTGACACCCACTAATATTCTGCACTAGTGTATTATGATCCTTGTTAGAAGATCCTTAACCCTGTTAGGAGTTGATTTACAATATATTTAGTATAGTGGACCTGGTCAAGGGTCAGACCCTATTAGGAGTCTTTTACAATAGTTCCTATTAGGGGAGAGGATGCACCATTTGAGATCACACTTCTCAAAGGGGTGAAGGCTACAATCTTTTGTTTAATAAATACACACTATATCTGGATCTTGGTGAACTACGCTTTGACCTGCTATCTAGATCAGTTCCATTGTATAGAAAAAATACTTTACTTGGTCACATAGACCTTCTTATGATGGCTCAACACTTCACACACTCTACTCTGCTCTGCTTGATCAACTGTGAACCACACTCAAGAAATCACAAATGACTGCTTATAAATATCTTTCCTCTAAATGATATAATCAAGTTATTCTATTAGAACCACCTTGAAATCATATTAGAGAATCCATAACAAACCCCAATAATAAATAAGTTGGCTCTACTAAGAATGCAACACATTCTAGGACCTGTCCAATCAGATAGTTGTAGATGCACACTACACATTGGCTCTACAAAAATAATTGGATCTTTTTCTTCAAGATGAATTACTTCATGCGCTCTTAACCAAAAATCACTAACTCTTCTCTAAACTTAAATCCAAGGGCGCATACCCAAATGATAGGTGCAACTCCAGAACCAATAAAATCTCTATCAGCTCTTTGAATAAACACAAGAAACTATTACTAGTGAATAGCGATTGCATAACTTCACTTCTACCAATCATCATACACTACATCCATGAATGTAACATCACTAATATGTCTTCAACATATATCCAAGTGCACAAGGCTCCATGATAACTATACAGACAACCATACATAGAACACTGCCTATTACTTTGTCAGGAACACTGCTGACACAAGCTGCTATATAACTGTTTGTACTAATAGTTAACCTCTGTGCCCATGATATCATCCTGATATCATGTCCATGCTATATATATTGAAAGATTACTACATAAGACTTCCACGCATGCTACTTTCCATATGTTGTCAACAATGACAAACATACAGTCAGTACTGGCCTATTGGCGAATCTCCAACATTAATCAACCTGATCAAGGAGGTATAAGGATGACCTAATTGTGAGGTTATGGAGTGGTAAAGAGGTTGATGTTATTGATTGAAAAACCTAAGAAGAAGGCTAAGAAGAGATGAGAAAAGTTGAGGTGATTTCTTGAAGGGATTTCCAAGTAGATCAGAGATGGAGATGGTAATGAAGGTCAGATAGTAAATCAACATATGAGTGTATTGGATCTATATTTGCAAAGTGAGTTGTATATTTTAGATCAGAACCTACTATTACATTCTAATCATTTTATTAGTTAAAATCCTTTAATCAAGGTTGACCTAACAGTCATTTTTTAAACCCTTTAATCAAGGTGACATTCTCAACGAATGTTCTTAAGCCCTCTAACCAAGCCACTTTTAATCAGGTGATAAAATGCTTTATCAGGGTCACACCTAATAGTGTGTATTATAAACCTTTAATAGGGTTGGCTTCTCATAGAGCTCACTTTAGTAGAGTGAAAATTTAATAGCATGTTACTGATGGTTTTTCCCATATTGGGTTTCCATGTTAAATCTCGGTGTTATACTTGTGTGAATGTTATTTGATATGTTATTGAAAGTTTTATATTTTGCAAGTTGATTACTTTTAGAAAATGGACTGCAAGTTTTATGTTTTTGATATATTCTATAGAGACCGAGTGAATTGATGAATAGATCTAAGTGTGTTAAAGAGTTTAAAAGTTGAATTAATACATCTAGACCTGAGGATAACTGATTCACCCCATCTCAGTTATTCTAAAATAATTCTAACAATTGGTATTAGAGCTATTGGTTCTTTTAAGGAGAAATTTTAAAGTTACTTGAAAATAATGATCAAAATGTACAAAAAGGAGGTACCAAAGCTAAACAAGGAGAATTTCCCTACATGGAAGAGTTTGATGAAATTGCACTTAGCTAGTATTGGTGATTTAGTGAAACACTACATGGAACATGATTATGTACCAGTTGTTGCACCTATGATAGCTGAGGAGATTAAGGAAAAAGAAGAACACAATTAGGTAATGTTGGAGATTGCATCAGCCCTAAGCTATCTTGAATTTGAAGACATCAAGGACTGTACTAATGCAAAGAAAATGTGGGACACACTAGCAGCTATCTATGTTGGGGACACAAATGTGCTAAGAGCCAAATCAAAAATCTTGAGAGATAAGTTTGATGAACTGAAAATGTTAGAAGGTGAAAACATTATTTAGTATTGTGGCAGAGTTAAAGAGGTAGTGAATGCTATTAGAGGAGCTAATGGAAAAATTGATGATGAAACTATTATTAGTAATGTTTTGAGAACCCTAACTCATATCTATGCCATTAGAGTTTCTTCTATACAAGAATCAAGATGTACTCCTGGTAATTTCCTAACTTTGGAAGGTCTTATTGGTAGGCTTACTACTTTTGAGTTGTCTAATTTTGATAATTTTACTACACATAACATAGAATCCACATTCAAGTCTCAAATGGTTCTTCATAAGTCTAAGAAAGGAAAAGAAAGATGTGTGAACAGTGACAGTAACAATGACAGTGACAGTGATACTTCTGATGATGATCTAGATGATCTTGAGGCACTTATGGCTAGAAGGCTACTGAGAGGAAAATGAAAATTCAAAGGTAAAATTCCTATAATCTATTTTTCATGTAACAAAGTTGGCCATATTGCAACAAGATTCCCTGATAGGAATGACAAGGATGAAAGAAGGGAAAGCAAGTATAAAGACAAAAGAAATGATAGAGATCACAGAAGGTACAAGGACTAAAAATATAAATGTAAGTAATCTTGTTATATTGTTGAAGAAGAAATTGACAATGAAACTAGTGAATTTGATGATTTTGATATAGAAGTTGTTTATGTTACTGTGAAAGATGATTCTAATGAAGATGAGAAAAATGTACTCATTTCATATTTGAGTAAAGGTGATAAATGGATTATTGATAGTGGTTACTCACATTACATGATTGGTGATAGAAGTAAGTTTGAAATCTTAAATCATTACAAAGGTAGGAGTGTTAAGTTTGGTAATGATGCACCATGTCATGTGAAAGGAAAAGGATCAATAAGATTGACTCTTAAGATTAGACGTGACAATGCTTATTGGGTTGAAGGTCTTAACTATAATTTGTTGAGTGCTGCACAACTGAACAATACTGGTTACCGAGTTGAGTTTCATCACAAGAAAGCTAAAATATTTGATGCCACTGGTGAACTAATTGGAAGTGGAGAACAAATAGGAGGTAATTTGTTCTATCTAGACCTATTTGAAGAAACATGTTTGTTTGCACAATTTGATGATGTTTGGTTATGGCCTAAGAAGTTGTGTCATGTGAACTTTGACAATTTGGTAAATATTAGTAAGATGAAGAAAGTTATAGGTTTACCAAGATTGAAGAAACTTGATAATGTGATGTGTAAATAATGTCAATTGGGAAAAATGACAAAGTCTAGTTTAAAGAGAAAGACATATACTTCTGATAATATTTTGGAATTGGTTCATACTGACCTTTGTGGACCTATTGGTGTGCAAAGTTATTGTGGTGATAAATATTTCATTCTGTTTGTTGATGACTATTCTAGAATGATGACTGTAATGTTTTTGAAAGAGAAATCTGATGCCTTTCAGTTGTTTAAGTGGTATTTGGAAAAAGTTAAGAAAGAAATGGGTAAAAGCTTGAAATGTCTAAGATCTGACAGAGGAGGAGAGTTTATATCAAATGAGTTCAACATATTCTACAAAGATAGAGGAATAAAGAGACAAATGTTTACACCAAGGACACCACCACTGAATGGCATAGGAGAGAGAATAAATAGATCAATTATGCATTGTGCTAGAACACTGATGATAGAGAAAAATGTTGCACAAAATTACTGGAGAGAAGCTGTAAGTACAACTATTTATACCTTGAACCGAGTACAAATAAAAAAGGTACAAATGCTACACCTTTTGAATTATGGTATGGTTATGCACCTAATGTAAAATACTTTAAAGTCTTTGGAAGAAAATGTTATATACTGAAGGACAATAGGAATGGAAAACTTGATGCTAAAAGTGATGAAGGCATATTCCTTAGATATTCTACTAAGAGAAAAGCTTACAAGTGTTTGAATTCTAACACTAACAAAGTTGTGGAAAGTGAAAATGTTAGAGTTGATGAATATGCATAAAAGAATGAAGTTGTGTGCAAAAAAGAACATGAAGATTACATATCTTTTGTATATATGGAAGAAGGAGAGGCTAGTAATATACACGGACTAGAAAACAAAGAAGTCAAGCAACAACATGAACCTGTTGAGTCACAAAAAGAAAATGATGAGCATTAGGAGGATGCTGTCAAGCAATCAAAAGAGGAGGCAGAGAATCTAGAAGATGAACTTGAAGATCAAGAACAACTAGAAAGGAGATCTGAGCCTACACTAGCACAGTATGTGAGAAGACATCACAAGCCAGAAAAAATCATTGGAGATAGAGAATTTGAAGTCATGACAAGAAGTAAGTTGAGAGATCAAACATGCTTGTTATGTGAATTTGAGCCCAAGATAGTGAAAGATGCTTTAGAGAATAAAGATTGGTGTTGTGGTTCCACAACCACGCTCCCCTTTTTTCCTCTCGACTTCAGGGCCCCCCTTGTTCTTTTTAGCTTGTCCTTAGTTGCTTGTTTGTTTGTCAGTTTTATTTTGGGTCTAGTTGTTTTTTTATGTTTTTTGCTATGTCACACATTTGGATGTCTGAAAGTGTGATAGGTTCGAAAGGGAAACAAATTGATAAAGCCTTGGAAATTCCAAAACCCTTGGGTTTCAGACTTTCAGATTTCCAAGGACTAAAAGGTCTAACTCCCTAAAAAGAGTCAGCATTTTAGATTTTTAGAGGTTCGAGACCCCTGAAAGGCTGATCGGCAGGGGCAGCTGATGTCACCCCCACCGGTTTCCTATATAAGGTGGTGATGGGTCTTTTACCCTCACTTGTTCTCTACCCAGTTTGACATTTTTCAGAGCTTCTTTTGTGCATCTTTCTTTGGTCTTCATTTTTGCCTTGTGTTTGTTGTCTTCTAGCTTATCTAAGGTTGGTGCCCTATCTTTCCTTTGTTTTCTTCTTTAGTTTTGTTTATTTTCTATTTTTAGTTGCTTAGGTAGGTTTTTGTTTTGCATAGGTCTAGTTAGGTTTTTGGTCTGTCACTAGGGTTTGGTGTTTTAGTTGGTTTGGTCTTTCCTCGGGGATCACAAGGTTGTCCCCTATGATCCCCTAGCCCCAAGTTCATGGTCAAACTTGTCGTTAGACTCATTTTTGAGTCCTGACTCAAAACCCTTATTTTGACATTTTCGGGCATCAAGGTTTCAGACTTTCGCAGTCTAAAACTCCCAATTTTTTCCAAAACTTGACTAAGTGCCAAGCTTTCAACATTTTGTCTCTTTCGTACACCAAACATATCCATCATCCAATTTGCCAAAAACTTTGAAGATTCCAAGTTTGAAATGCTATCTCATAAAACAAAGCATTTCTCTTCGACATTTCAGAGGTTTCACATGCCGAAACTCCTCTACCTCCTGTAAAGGGTAAAATGTAGATGAGGTCCTAGAACAATGGTTTGCACATAAAAGAGACCCCAAGACCAATATTTTACACTTATATGAAATTATATTGATATGGAAAGTAAATGTAGATGACTAATGTTGAAATGAAGAGATAAAGGTACTTACCTCCAAAAAAGAATCAGTTGAAAACCCTGTCAAATGATCTCACAAGCTATTGATTTCAAAGATTCTGAACTGAAACTGTGAGATCTAAAAAACCTAGAAATATTTTTCTAAGATTAGATCAGATTGACTTTGATCCTCATAAAAGGTCAAAGACTACATTTTTATTTTGAAGGTCAATTTTGACTTTGTTCACAAATCTTAGAAGTTCCCCGAAAAGGGTATCCAAATATGATCTCAAATCTAAAATTCCACACCTGTACTTGTAAGAAAAATGGTTTTTTTTGTTGGGGGGAAGGGGTTTGCCTCAATTAAACCCTAATTTAGGATGTCTCCAATCAATTTTCTTTAGCTCGTCAACACCAGTCTTGAATGGATCTTGAATTAGGAAGAGGCTTGAATGGAAATGGAGGAATCTTCAACAAGAGGGCTCCATAGAGCTTGAATCCTTCAATGGCTTCTAATGGATCTCCTTGATGGATTGAATGCTTGAATACTTGAAGGCTTGAATGCTTGATCTTCTTTCTTGAGAGCTTGAGAGATGGGTTGTAAAACTTGATGAAGAAAATGAGAGAGGAAGGCTCCCTTTTATAGTGATCTAGGGCACAAGAGGGGCCTCATAGAAAATAATAATTAAGGGCCCATGGCACAAAAATCTAGAGAGGTGCACATGGAGAGGAAATTAAATTAAAGTCTTGGCACAAAACTCTAGGAGGGGACCACCTTTAATATAGAAATAAAATAATTATTTAAGAGCCTTGTTACAAAAGTCGAGGTAAGGCCAACCCCAAAGTCAATTTGAGCATTAGGCACAAAAATCAAGAAAGGATAATCTCCAATAATAAATTAGGAATCCTATACAAATATCAAGAAAGGTCCACCTCAAATATTAATTTGAGAATTCGATACTTAATCTGAGAAATAACGGCCCCGAAGAGGGAAAAGATAAGATTTTGATGAAATCCTGAAACCAGAAACTAACCCCAAGGATCTCGAACCCTAGGGTCAAGGATGAGGTTGACCTTAACCTAGGTCAGGGTTGAGGTCATCCCTAAGCTATGTCAGGGTCGAGGTCGACCTTGACCTTGAGGTCAAGAATCCTAGGTTCACAGTCCAAAATGCTAGGAAGAAGTGGAAAATTGGGCAGAGGAGGGGAAAAAGCTAGATCCAAATTGAGTACCCATTCAAGGCATTCAACATGACCCCAAATCACTTACTCAGAGGGCTAAATGCTCTTATCATGGAAGT
The DNA here is from genome assembly GCA_027943335.1 of Chamaecyparis obtusa. Classification (NCBI taxonomy): domain Eukaryota; kingdom Viridiplantae; phylum Streptophyta; class Pinopsida; order Cupressales; family Cupressaceae; genus Chamaecyparis; species Chamaecyparis obtusa. The sequence continues at coordinate 2,828,413 of BSBK01001816.1, forward strand.
GCTTCCATTTTAAGATAATACATTAAGCCCCCACTTTAGCAAGAGTATGGACTCGATGCAAACTCTTGGTAAAGGAGATCACAAAGAAAAATATAATCTTATTGAAATCAAAGGGAAAAAGGAATCTATTGGACTACAACTAATTTGGAATCCGATTGAAGAAACTATGATTACAAGATCACTGAGGAGTTTCTGATTAGATATGTAATATGATTAAATCAGTATTATGTTGTCATTGATGTCAACTAGTTTGACAACACTTATCTTGTAAGTTACTATACCGAGACATCTAAAGAAAGGTGAAAGAGATGAAGAACAAATAAATCTACATGAGAAAAGATGTACGTGATAGATGAGGATAAGGAACACATTGAGTAACTTGTTGATGAGTCTATGACTTGATGATATTGACTTTATTATGTTGCATTCATCTATGATGAAGTATAGAGCTGAAAGATGCAAAGCAATGTTGTCGGTAAATGAAGCATTTCTAGTATACACCAATGGAGTATAGTGTATACTGACCGTAGTATTAACTGAGTTGTGTTCATTGACATATTTCTTTGTTAACCAAGTGGAACAGAATGAATCAAATGATTTAGTTTAACCAGTAAGATTGATGAGCTGGCAAGTGTATAACATTGAGGTAATAGATAATGTTTGTTACAAAGATCAACGGTTGACAAAATTTAGGAAAGATCTAATGGAGAAGGTTGAAATGTGTTATTGACACAAGTACCGAGAAGGTTTGAAGTGACAAAATCTATGAATGTGGTTAAGCGGCAAAATCTGATGGTGGAGAAGAAAATGTTTTACTCGCCTATATAAGAGAACAAAATTTCTTTATGAAAGAAGCCGAGGAAGAAGAAGGAGCTACAGGAATATTGCGTGAACAAGTTTTCATGCATTCTGATCATACTGGTCAGTAAGAACCGAGCTGTAGAATAGTTATCGAGCTATAGAGAGCAATTACCAATGGATAGTAAGTTGATATAGTATTGAATCTAAAGTGAAATATTGGTCAGAAGGATTTGTATGGACTGAATATTGATCTGTAATATGCAATTGAAGTTGTATTAAGCCAGATCATTTACTGTTACACATTTAACCATTGTATACAGTTTAAATCTCTTAATCGAGTGGAATCTAAAAGTCTTATGATGTATCATTCATAGAATGAACATTGTTATCCTATCAACCCATAGTGAATGCTGGTTGGATGATAACTTCTAGTCTAAAATCCTCTAACAAGGTCACACCTGACAGTGTATTTGTAACCTTTAATAGGGTTGGGTCTTAATTGACCTCACTTCAAAAGAGTGAACAATTTTGGGTCACCAGTCCTAGGTGGTTTTTCCCTTTACAGGGTTTCCATGTTAAATCTCTTGTGTTATGTGTTGATTGTGATATTTTTTTGTTATCATACTTTGCATATTTCATGTTAGATTTGATCAGTAAACTATTACAGTATTAGACTAGTAATCAGTAAAAGCACACATAGTGAGAGTTATTATTGCTTACCGATGAGAAAAATTTAGTGAAGTTGTTTTGAATTATATGTTTTGATTTGGGACACTGGATAACTAATTCACCCCCCTCTCAGTTATTCTAACAGAATCCTCAAGCCCCAGGGACTCAAGTCTTCATAAACTCCAAGATTGCAATAGGAGAGACATCATTAAAGAAAAGAGAGAGAAGGAGAGAGAGGAGTGGTTAGCTTGCCCAGTAAGATGTGTGTATCTCACTATGAACCACAAAAGGATAGGATGGTGATGCAAAGCTAAACAACAAAAGGATTTAAGCTGTGAATGATGGTTGAGGAGTGGAACCCTAGGGTACCCAAATGGTGGGATGAAGTGTCCTACACCTATCACAAGTGTAGAAAAGGACAAGGTTCAAGGTTATCACAACCTTAGAATCACAAGAGGAACCTAATCACTAGGTCCTACCAAGTCCAAGACACCAACAACCAAGATTGGTTCCTAAGCTCTATTGGATCAATTGAGAAATTATCCCCATGAAGTGACTATCTAGACCAAGGGTGACCCATCCACATGGATGTGGCCTATTTAGGTCCAATTCAAGTAGTTCCAATGGTTCTTTCACTTAAAAGAAACCCATACAACCTAGTTGCTTCACAAACCAAAGACTAGGCTTGTAGCCTTTCCTAGAAGGTATTTTGATCATAGGTCAAAATAATTCCACACAAAGCATAGAAAAATTTGGAGATTCTGATACCATTTTTGGATTTAGGGATCACATCCAAGCACCAAGAGTTGAAGTTAAACTAAAAATGAGGGACCACCTAATCTAGGTAGGGCTAATAAGCTTAATTAGGTCTGCAATTGCACTACAAGTGCTCTTTCCTCCAAACCAATGCCCAATCCAATTATGGGATCATGTGAGGGAATAAAAAAGGATTCTAAATCCATATTTTTAGGTCTTGGTGAATCCCCAACAAGGAATTATGCTAACTATACTCAGTCACTTGTAGGTGCACACATAGAGATGTACACCTAGGGCATCATGGAAAATCCACTTCCCTACAAATCTCCACCTCTAACTTACATAATATGAAAGCACATGAAAAAATATTGAATTCCACCAAGGGGCATCAATTTCCCATGGTGGAATAGGTCCAAACACTCAAGCCCTATTGAAAAATTTGGTTTTAGGCCTTCAATTCAGGCAGTCACACAAAAAGCTTGATAACTTCCAAACTAAGATTGATCAAAACATAAAATTAATTGAATATGAAAGTAGATTCAAGGAAAAAACTTTGGGTTTTAGATAATCATGCCCTCCACTCCGTACCAATCCATACACTCCATTTTTCCTTGGGAATTGCAGAGAAATGGTTATATTTTATTGATTCAAAATTGCCAAATTACATCATCTTACCTTCCACCCACCTGAAAGGGATTATGAAGGCTTCCCCCATCAGTTACAACTGAATTTAAAACCATATGACCATTGGGGGTTTAGTTTACAACTTTTGGCAAAAGTTGTCAAAGTTGCTAAGCAACTTTTATAGCTTTTTAACATCTTTTTCATTCTAGGTGACTGAAATTGGTCTATGCCTAAATCTAATGATTCAACATGGATCTCAATTATTAAAACATGAAATTGGCCAAAATCATAATATTATAGGCCCTTTGACCATCTTTGACCATATTTTACAAAGGGCTTATACTTGTGCCAATCTTGGAACTAGGCCTTACAATTTGGTCTAGATACCTAGATGAAAGGTCTAACCTAATCTAGATGTTCTTAGGGGTTTGATGAGTCATCATTTATTGTGGGTGCTGCTGCACCATACTCCCTTTGAGTTTAAAACTCAAGTTCCTACTTGAGGTTAACTATTCCACCAAAGTTCCATGTTGTTTGATCTGGTCTTCATTCATCCAAGTTGCATCTATGTTGGGAAGTCCTTTCCAGTTAACTAGGTACTACATGTACTTCTTGGTTTTGGTCTGTTTCAGCAACTTAGTGTCTAATATTTCTTCTAACTCCACTAGTTTTCTTTGAGAGAGGGTAGTGACATAGTCTTCATCATCCATATCTACCTTGTCACCTCATTCCTTTGTTTAATCTGTTGTACTTTTGTAAGGGGCGAGGTCTGCAACATTGAAGATTGGAGAGATTTGCAAGGTAGGGTGCATTCTCACCCATTTTGTTGAGTACATTGCATGGCCCTAATTTTTTCATGTGAAGTTTGGAATATCTACCCTTAGCTAGTCTCTCTTTCCTTAAGAATTCCCACACTTTATCTCCAACCTTGAAGTGAATTTCTCTTCTTCTTTTGTCAGCATGTTCCTTATATTTCAAAGTGGATCTTTGTAGTGTTTCTCTGACCTCATGTTGCACTTTTGTGATGAGTTATGCCAGTTCTTGGCCTTGAGCACTAATTTTGAAATCAGATGGTAGTTCTACCAGGTCTAATAGTCCTTTGGGATGAAGACCATATACTGCTTGGAAGGGGGTCTTGCCTATCGACCTATTCAGGGAATCATTAAATGCAAACTCTGCCTGGGGCAAGAGTGTATCCCAACTCTGAGCATATTGTTTGGTTAGGAATCTTAGGACATTGTCTAAGGATCTATTTAATACCTTAGTCTACCCATCAGATTGTGGGTGATAGGTAGAGCTATAGGTGAGATTAGTTCCCAATTTCTTGAAGAGTGTCCTCCAAAAGTGGCCTTGAAACTTCACATCCCTATCAGATACAATTGTTTGAGGTAGACCATGGATCCTAACTACCTGTTTGAAGAAAAGATGTGCAATGTGAGAAGCATCATTTGTGCTTTTACATGGTACAAAATGGACCATTTTACTAAACCTATCCACTATCACAAAAACACTATCAAAACCTTGTTTTGTTCTAGGAAACCCCTTTAAAAAATCCATTGAAATTGACTCCCATGGTCTAGATGGAATTGGTAAGGGTTGATATAATCCCTGATTTGTTGATACACCTTTAGCTTGCTGACAAATGGTGCAAGTTTCTATGAACTTTTTGACATCATTGTTCATTTTTGGCCAAAAATAACTCCTTACCATGTCTGTTGTCTTGTCGATGCTGAAGTGTCCTCCTAAGCCACCACAGTGCTTCTCCCTTATAATAATTGTCCTCATTGAACATTTTGGAATGCATAGTTGAGCTCCTTTGAATAGGAGTCCATTTTGAATTAGGTATTCTAAAAAATTAGTATGGTATCTTCCCACCATCTTTGTGCAAACTTGAAAGTTTTTTGCAAAATTAGGGTCATCAGGGTATAGATGTTTGAGGGAATCAATTACCACACTTTGAAGTTGTATTTCTTCAACTAGACCAACCCTCCTACTGAGGGCATCTACAACTTTGTTTGCTACACCCTTCTTGTGTTTAATGTTGAAGGTGTATTCCTACAACTATTCCACCCATTTAAGATGTCTGACAAATAGTTTTTCCTATGAATTCAAAAAAATTAATGCATGATTGTCAGTATATACCACAAATTCCTTTGGGATTAGACAGTGTCACCATTTCTTGAGGGCTTGGACCATGGCATAAAGTTATAAGTCATAGGTTGAGTATTTTCTTTTGGCTTCATTTAGTGTCTCAGAGAAAAAGGCAACAACCTTACCTTCTTGAATTAGGACTGCACCTATGGCCAAGTTACTTGCATCTATCTCCACAGTGAAGACTTTATTGAAATCAAGTAGGACCAAGATAGGATATTGGTAAACTCTATTTTTTAAGTATTGGAATGCATCATTTCCTTCCTTTTTCCAAGCAATCTTAGTCTTCTTTCTGTGAGCAAGGCTATCTGTATCTATTTTGAAAGGCTCAAATCAGTCAAATGTTAAGTTCTAATCTAGCATCATATCAATTCAAAACAAGAACATCTAAGCTAAGCCACCTCAGATTGAGCCTAAACAAGTGCACCCAAGCACTGTTTGATTTGCTCATATAAAATGAATGTGGGTATGCTCTCAAAGCACCTGGAGCATGTTCCTAATGCAAATTTGGAGGATTAAGTTTCATGAAAACCCCATATATGGCACAATATTGGGTAGAACACCCAAAATTTCCCCCAAGGCTTCAAAAACTCAAGATTTATGCAACTAATATGATTAAGTAGATTTTAGAACCCAAAATAGATGTGAGAATGATGCATAAACAAGAATCAAACTAAGTTAATCCATTAGTTCTATGCTAAGATGTGAGCTAAAAATGCTTGAAAATGATTAAAACTAACAATTAGTATGAAAGCTAAATGATTTAGAGCTATTCTAGCATTATAACAATACTAGAATTGAAAGTGAATTGGTATTTTGCTCTTAGAAATGAGGAGTATTTATAGGATTTTGGAAAGGGTTGGGTTAAGAGGATAGGTTAGAGTTTTGGGTAAGGTTAGAGTTTGAGTCAAGGGGATAAGGATGAAGACTTTCTAGAAGAGTCTAGGCTTTGGATGAGGATAAAGACTTTCTAGAAAAGTCTAGGCTTTCTAGGGATAAATATGGATTTTAGGAAATAAATAAAGTTTTATTTATTTCAAGGGTTTTAGGTTTGAGAAGATATTTATTAAAAATAAATTTAATAAACATGAGGATTAATATTTAATCTTAATTAAATATCTTGAGTTGGGATTAGGGTTAGGAAATGATGGGATTAGCCTTTAATCGAAATTAAAGAAGGATTAGAAGATTCTAGAAGAGGTTAGTGGTCTTTAGGAATTTGGCAAGGTTTTGGGAAAAAATAAATAAATAATTTATTTTTTGGATTTTGGGTTAATTTATTAATTAAATAATTAATAAATAGGGAAATAATGTTTAAATAAGATTTAAACATTTTTGGGAGGGATTTCTTAATTAAATATTTTTAATTAAGATAAAGAGATTTAATGACATAAAAATAAATAAATTAATTAACAAATGATGATGTCATCAGAGATTTTTCAGAAAATAAAAAATATTTTATTTTCTAAAGGATTTTTAGGTGTCTACACTTTCTGTTAGAGATTTTTCTTGTGGGTCAAACTTGGCAAGGACATTGGCTTGATTCTCAGTAAATAGGTTTCCAAGTTTGCAAGAAGAAGCCTAATTGATGAGGATTGGATATGATCCTGCTTCTACTTTGAGCTCCACAGGACTCAGGCGGGTATTGCCTACAAATAGGTTACTATCTCTCAAGTAACTATGGATTGGTTGATTAGGTCTTCATTGTCATGCTATTGAGTTTATTAGAGGTACTTTTATGGAAAATAATTCTGAAGATAATTGAGAGCAACCTATTGCAAAATGTGACTAATGAAACTCCTAGTATGATAACATGAACAATGGCATAAGGGTGATGAGTCCTTTTTATGAGTAAAACTCAAGGAAGGCTAACCTTTGATTCACTTTTCAAGGAATCAACAACTATGGATTGTAAAACATCAGGGACAGTCCTATTTTAGGTACATGAACATGAAATGAAATGGTATTGGTAATGATGAATTTGTGTTTGATGACTGAAAGGTGTTTGAATGATAGAGATCAGATACTAGGTGATGGAAAGATGGAGGAAATTCTTAGGATGAGGATGATGGAACTGCTAGGAGATTTGGATGGAGGAAGATTTGGATTTGGATGGATGAATGCTTGAGGATTGGATAGAGGAAGATTTGGGGAGATTGGATGGAAGATTTTCTTGAGGATTGGAAGATGGAATGCTAGAGGAACTGCTGAGTGATCTAGATAGAGGAATGCTTGGGGAGATTGGATGGTGGATTTGCTTAAGGATTTGGGAGATCAAAGATTTTGGATGAAAGATAGTCTCCAAGGAATATGTTACCAAGGAATAAGATGCCCCCTGCTTAGGATAGTTCATTCATTTTAGAGGCATTAGGATGGGGTATGATTCGACAAAAGATATGCCAAGAAGAGGATGAGGAAGGTAGATGGAAGATAGGATGAATGGATTGGATAAAGGATATGTAGTTGAAAGGTGTGATGGATGCCAAGAAAGTGCCCAAAAGCATGTATACCTGGTAGTCTTTGTTTTCTCATCAAGATCCAAAGGAGGATGAAGGAGGTGAGAGACAAATGGGATGGAGGAGATGTTGGATAAGAGGTGATAGAAGGGAATGGCCCCCAACTACAGAAAGGAATTTAGGGGGTGGGGGGGCTACACATGACACCTGTTTGCCAGGTTTTCACCATGGTACTTTTCCAAGGTGCTTGAATTGCTAAGTTTTCACCATTGGACGAATGTTTTTCTCTTTTTCTTTTCTTTTTTGATACTTTTCTCTTGATTTTTTCCAAATTTTTATGGATTTTTCTGATTTTCTGCTGACTTTGTGTTGATCTTTCACTGATATACTGATTGATTTTTGACCTGTTGTTGATTCCCTGATTTGGTACTACCTTCTGATTTGATGCTAACCTTCTATTATTTCTTATGTGTTGCTAACTTTCTGATTTTGCTGACTTGCTGATTTCTTTGATTTGTCACTGACTTTCTTCACCGATCTTTCTGATGTGCTTGGATGTTGGTACAATTTCACTAGGATGGATGGATTTATGCAAAAACATAGATTGGATGGGGTAGATGGGATATATGGTGGTAGAAAGTGTTTGGATGGAAGGATGGAAAGTGATCATGATAGGGGGATGTTGTTAGGATCAACATTGGCACATGTTTTGAAGAAGGTGGTTGAAGTTGATGGGATGCGAAAGACAAATGTGGAAATGATGGAGGATTTGTGCTAGGAGATCTTGTAACATGGGGATCCAAGATGGATTGAAGAGATGGAGAAGAAGACTGGGTAGCTAGGGGATTAGCAACTTTGGATGCCATTGTAGATGTTTCTTTTAGATGCATTACATCTTTTTTCTTTGGGATCCACATCATTTTTGCTTTAGCGTTGGTGGGCCTTTGTGGCTATTGGTATGCATCACATTTTGATTTTTCTTTGCTGGGCCTTTGTGGCCATGTAGTAGATTTTTCTTGTGCTTTCCTGGGCCTTTGTGGCCATTGGGATGCATTAGATTTCTTGATTGGATTTTTCTTTGGTTGAGCATGTCGTTTAGACTAGACATGGCAATCTTTGGATTTTTGTGGATATTTCCCTTCATACATCTTGGATATGGCATCCAAATTGCAAGGAGCATTGGAATATATATGAGGAGATGTGCGGGATAGAGAGATGGAAGGAGATTGGCAGATAGGAGATATGGGTGTGTGCCTTTGTTGATCCTGACTAGGGATGCTTGGATTTTGGATGAAGGACTAAGTAAGATAAGATGGGGGATGATATTTTGGGATGTAAGGTCCCAAAATGGATTTGGTATGTAGAGGATATGTGCTAGAAGATTATGGGACTTAGGGACCCAAAATGGATTTAGAGGATGAAGCAAGAATGTGAAAGGTTGTCCTGGGCCGTAATGATGGAGGAGGGGGAATAGCATTGTATGTTTTGGGAGATGTGATGGTGAGTTTGGAAGGATACTTGAATTTAGCTTTAGTTGTACCAACATTTCTGGAGGAAGTGCCTTCTTTTGATGTGTGACCAATTCCACATGATTTTGGATGTTTCTTGTCTTGAATGGGCTCTAGATTTCCTTGTTCATAAGAGCCTAGGCCTTTGCCTCGATAATTCCATTTCTTGAGCATTTTATCCAAACAAGGATATTTTTGACTTGGGGAATATGATAAACATCCAGTTTCTGGTTCCCTGATGGAAGATATGAAACTGATTTCTTTTGCTTCAAGCGGACTACCTTTGACAAATGTAAGTGGTCCAAGTGGATAGAGTGATGGTAGCAGGACAATTTGGATTGGAAGATTCTCAAGAGGAGAGGATAGGATGGTGGGATTTTGACTAGGATTGGGGGATAGTAATGGATCTTCAGTTGGAGAAACTGGGATGATAGGATCTTGGATTGGAGAAATTAGGATTGTAGGATTTTGGATTGGGGGTGATGGAAGCAATAGAACATGTGATGGGGGAAGTGAAGGGATTGGATCTTGATTTTCTTCTATGTGTATTTCAACATGCTTTTGGACAAGATCTTGACATGGTAGGTTTTGTGTGGATAGAGTGACGAGGGATGTATGGATGGACTCTTCACAGGGGGTGGATGGAAGGATGGGAGATTCTATAGCTGTGATGTCTAGAAGAAGGAAGAACTCTTCAGATGGTATGGATGAAAGCATGGAAGATTCTGTAGCTGTGATGGTAGGAAGAAGGGTGAACTCATGAGGCTCATCATATATTATTTGGATGATGCTAGGAGGAGGTGATATTGGTGGGGATTGGATGGAGACTTCAGATGGAAGGGACTCAATGGTGCTAGGAGATGGAAGAGGATCAATGAGTGGGAAGTATGGAAGATTGATAACAGATGGGAGTGATGGATGGGCCTCTTTAATGATGGCTTCACATGAAGGATTCAAATGGCTTGGCTCTTCAACTTTAGGAGTGGGATTTTTTATTGGCTTCCTTGTGAAACTCCTTGGAGACTTTAGTGGTGAAGAAGGATTGGAATGTCGAGGAGATGGAGAGCTAGGATAGTTCTCATATGAAGATGGGGTGGATGAAGGGGAACCTTCTTGAGTGGATGATGGTGCAAATGAGGAGCTAGAGGATGGTGGGGTTGGATAGTTCACATATGTAGGTTTAGAGGAAGCTTGTGAACTTGATGGACTATTTGGTGAGGTAGGGGAGATGGTTTGAGATATAGGATATGAAGTGGTTTGAGGGATGGATTCTTCTTGTGGAAGGGGGTTTGTAGCAATGTAGCTTGGAAGAGAAGATGGTGATTTGAGATAGGTTGGAGGATTAGGGAAATGGATTGGAGGACTAGGATTGTGGATTTGAAAGTGATTTGGAGGATTTGGATAAAGGATTGGAAGACTAGGATTGTGGATTTGAGAATGATTTGGAGGATAAGTGGATGGATTTTTTAGATAAGGGAAGTAGCGTGAAGTGTTTCTATGGGATGATGGTGATTGGGATATGACCATAGTAGGAGATGGAAGTATGAAGGATGCATATGGAGGATGTGTAGATTTAAGATAGGGCTAAGTTGTGGATGGATAAGATAATGGATTTCCCTTGCCAAGGACATGAAAGGGAGCTCTAGTGGATATGTGTGAAGGCATGATAGGACATTTTGGAGGAATGATTGGATGTTGAGGGATGTTTGGAGAAAAATTGCTAAGATTTTCAAAATACACATCATGATCTACAAGGCTTTCATCATCTTTGGGATAGGATGGATTGAGGGGAGAGACATAATAACCAAACTCATCATAATAGTTTTGAGACATGCTAACTTGTGGATGAGTTGGATAGGAATGAAGGATGTAGATGGATTGGAAGACTAAGACTCAGATTGGGATGACTAACAAGATCATACTAGGATTGGATTTGGCTCAAGATTGGAAGAAAATTGACTCTAGAGGAAGATAGACAAGGGGATGGGGGATGACCAAGATGAATCTACTAACCTAAGATAGGAGGAAAGGCTAAATAGAGTGGATTGAATATGACTAGAAGACCATGGTTTGAGATTCTGAAAGCTTTGGACATTTTTTGGATTTTGGGAGGATTTGGACTGACATGGCTGTTCTGAGTATCTTGAACCAAGTTGTAGATTAATTTGATGTTTTTCCAATGGCAAAGGATAGATTTCAACAAAATTTTTTTAGAAAAGCAATCTCCACAAGGGACAAAGCAACCCTGTGGGATACAAGCAAGATAACTGACTTTGATCTAAAAAAAAGCTCTGAAAAGTGTATGTTCCAACAATGTTTTCATGGAGTTTTTTGACTGTCAAGCACTTCAAGCAAGTCTACCTAAGGAAGGTGAGTATCAAAATTGCTTGCCCATAGCTTGGTACCCCCTAGAAGGTGATACAAATGGTGAATAATCTTGAGGTGACCTGATAAACTCCTTGGAATCGGTCCTTGCACAAGGATTTTGATACTTTCAAATGTAGATAGGGTAGCCTCTATTTTACCAAGTTTTTAATAGTTCCATGGAGTCTCCATACTCGGTTATGCTGACCACCTGTGACTCACTTAAGAGCCTAGCCAACAACACTGGGGGAGCAATATTTACCATCCCCAGACATTTTCATTTCACACAAAATGCGAGTGGATTAGAAGATATAAGTGAGTACTTTTTTCCTTCACTTTATTTATATACCGGCCAGGGGGGATACCGGTTTGAGGTCGTTCTTCAAGGAGGAAGCACTTTTCTCCCTGGATAGGCCTCGCTAAAGGTAGAACAAGTGAACTTGTCCAAGTTCAAATGTTCTATGTTGCTTACTTTAACAAGGATTTACAAAAAATGAAAGCTCCTAGATGCACATCAAGCAAGTTGTTCCTTTTCCCAAATTGATTAAGTGATGTTTGAATTTGAATAACTGAAGACACAAGTGTTTAGATTTTGAGTTGTTCTTTCTCCAAAAAGTAAGCGATTTGAGCGATTGCAAGGTCTTTCTTTGATCATTAAAGATTGAGATTGGCGTGTTGTTTTAAGAACTTTGAAGTGCTTTGTTTTGATCCTTTAAGGCATTCAAGATTTTTGATTATGCGTTTGCTTGAACTGAAAAGGAAGGAATAGAGATTTTTTTCTTTTAATGCATTCAAGAGTGCATTTGATTTTCAAAATGACAATGACTCTTAGGACTTAGCTTCATTCCTTTAGTTTCAATCAAGATTTTGTTTTGACCTTTGCTTTGATTTTTTTAGCTTCAAAAGACAAGTTCCTAATTTAGCTTTGATGCGTGAAATTTGAAAAAGAAGGCATTCAAGATTTTTGCAAAATGAAGTTAGTTTTTCAATAAAAACAAAGTTTTTTTAGGATTGATTTTAGGAACTTTTGCATGCACTTTTAGGATTTATTTTGAATGTTTTTAGAAATGAGATGCAAATTTGAGGTTCTCAGTTTTCTTTTTTTTAAGTACCCAAAACTTGAAATATTCCTAATTTTTTGCATGAATGCATCTAAAACCTTGATGTTGCAAGGATGCAAATGTTTTGATTGATTTTTATTGTTTGTTAGAACAAATTTTGCAAATTTTAGTCCTTAACACATTCAAGAATGATTTGGGGGTTCATTTTAAGCACTAAAACAAGGTGTGTATGATTTTGCTTCCTTATGGATGATTATTATTTTTTGAGAAAAATTGGCCAAGATCCCGCAAGAAGAAGAAGAAGTAGATGGAATAGAAGAAGAATAAGGACAACAAGAGGAAGAAGAATTAGAAGCACTCCGTCCACCTATAAGCTTGAAAAATATGAAAACACTCCAAAACCCATCAAAATGTTTGCAAAGAACCTGTGAAGTGGTTCCCACCGGGCATGCCAGAATGTGAGCAAGGCTATCTGTATCTATTTTGAAAGGCTCAAATTAGTCAAATGTTAAGTTCTAATCTAGAATCATATCAATTCAAAATAAGAACATCTAAGCTAAGCCACCTCAGATTGAGCCTAAATAGGTGCACCCAAGCACTGTTTGATTTGCTCATATAAAAGGAATGTGGGTATGCTCTCAAAGCACTTGGAGCATGTTCCTAATGTGGATTTGGAGGATTAAGTTTCATGAAAACCCCATATATGGCACAATATTGGGTAGAACACCCAAAATTGCCCCTAAGGCTTCAAGAACTCAATATTTATGCAACTAGTATGATTAAGTAGATTTTAGAACCCAAAATAGATGTGAGAATGATGCATAAACAAGAATCAAACTAAGTTAATCTATTAATTCTATGCTAAGATGTGAGCTAAAAATGCTTGAAAATGATTAAAACTAACAATTAGTATGAAAGCTAAATGATTTAGAGCTATTCTAGCATTATAACAATACTAGAATTGAAAGTGAATTGGTATTTTGCTCTTAGAAATGAGGAGTATTTATAGGATTTTGGAAAGGGTTGGGTTAAGAGGATAGGTTAGAGTTTGGGGTAAGGTTAAAGTTTGAGTCAAGGGGATAAGGATGAAGACTTTCTAGAAGAGTCTAGGCTTTGGATGAGGATAAAGACTTTCTAGAAAAGTCTAGGCTTTCTAGGGATAAATATGGATTTTAGGAAATAAATAAAGTTTTATTTATTTCAAGGGTTTTAGGTTTGAGAAGATATTTATTAAAAATAAATTTAATAAACATGAGGATTAATATTTAATCTTAATTAAATATCTTGAGTTGGGATTAGGGTTAGGAAATGATGGGATTAGCCTTTAATCAAAATTAAAGAAGGATTAGAAGATTCTAGAAGAGGTTAGTGGTCTTTAGGAGTTTGGCAAGGTTTTGGGAAAAAATAAATAAATTATTTATTTTTTGGATTTTGGGTTAATTTATTAATTAAATAATTAATAAATAGGGAAATAATGTTTAAATAAGATTTAAACATCTTTGGGAGGGATTTTTTAATTAAATATTTTTAATTAAGATAAAGAGATTTAATGACATAAAAATAAATAAATAAATAAAATAATTAATTAATTAACAAATGATGATGTTGTAGACACCTAAAAATCCTTTAGAAAATAAAGTATTTTTATTTTTTGAAAAATCCCTGATGACATCATCATTTATTAATTAATTAATTAATTTTTATGTCATTAAATCCCTTTTTCTTAATTAAAAATATTTAATTAAGAAATCCCTTCCAAAAATGTTTAAATCTTATTTAAACATTATCTCCTTATTTATTAATTATTTTAATTAATAAATTGACCAAAAATCTCAAAATAAATAAATAATTTATTTTTTGCCCAAAACTTGGCCAATTTCCTTTAGACCACTAACCTCTTCCAAAATCTTCTAATTCCTTCTTAATCTCGATTAAAAAGCTAATCCCATCTTTTCTAACCCTAATCCCAAGGCTAAATATTTAATTAAAGTTAAATATTTAAATTTCATATTTATTGAAAATATTTCAATAAATATTCCCAAAACTTAAGCTTTTGGAATGAATAACTTTTATTCCATGAAACTAGGGAGAAATCTAGACTCTTCTAGAATCTTCTCAAATCCAACCTCTTCACCCATCCTAATCCTATTTTGTCCTAATCTAATCCTAATTATACCCTTAAACCTTTGTGCAATCCTAACCAAGCTTAAGACTTTCCTAAACCAAAGCAAAGTCTTCCCTTCCAAATATCTCAACCACAAAGCATTTATTGCTTCCCCAAAGTCTTCAAAGCCTCTTAAAGCCCATTCATTGTTCTTACAAGCATTTATTTGGAGAGTTATGAGCTTGAAGCCCCCTTTGTTGACTCCTCTTTGCCCTTCCCTTCATCCACTCACCTTGTGACATGTGTCACCTCCTGATTGGCTGAGAACTAGCACAATCCATGTGCTTCCCTTTGAATGAATCTTGGCCTCTCTTAAGGATTTCAATCCTGGCCATTCATTCCTCCTACCCCAAGCCTTTAGAAATCCTATAAATACCCATCCTTTCAAGAGCAAATCAATCCACTTTCATTCTCAAGCAATAGCAAATTTATAATGCCATTTTCATTCTAGACTTAACATAAATCATCTTAATTAGTTTATTTTCAAAGTATTTTAGCTCATCATAAGCTTAGAAATAATGGATTAATCTAGCTTTTCATTATTGTTTTGCATAGCATAGCATCATATCACATCTAATTTGGTCTAAAATCAATCCTAGATTACTCATCATGTAGCTTAAATCTCCATTAAAGCATAGCTTGAGTTCTTGAGGCCTTAGGGGCAAATCAGGTGTTCCATACCTGTTTTGTGCCAATTTTGGGGTTTTCATGAGCTTCAAATCATCCTAAATGCATTAGAGCATGCTCCAAATGCTTAGAGAGCACATCCAAATCCCTCTAATCTAAGCAAATCAAATAGTGCATGGGTGCAAACTGTTTCTAGCTCAATCTGAGGTGGCTTTGCTTAGAGCTCTTTATTTTTGTTTTGATTGTATGCTAGATTAAACTCTTAACGTTTGATTGATTTGAGCCTTTCAAAATAGATAACAGGTACCCTCAAAAGCCTTGCTCACATTCTGGCACACCCAGTGGGACCAAAACCATAATCATTTTGATGAGATTATACTTTATATGCTTGTATTTGTAGGAAACAAATGAAATGTCACCTTCAAGCAATTAAATGTCACCTACAGCAATTAAATGTCACCTTCAAGCAAAGAAATGTCACCTTCATGAAAAGAAATGTCGCCTACACAAAATATAGTCACGTCTTCAAGCAATTAAATCACGCCTTCAAGAAATCAAATTACGCGTACAGACACTATTTTCACGCCTGGTTACTGGCAGATTTCCGGCAGCCATAACTTCCATTCTACCTCTACTTCTTCTTCTGTCACCTGCATGTAATTAAATCACACCTTCGAAGAAAGAAATCATGCCTCTGCATAGTTATCTATCGCCTATAAAGGTACAGAATGTCACCTGTAAGAATGAAATTTCACCTCTGAAATTTCCAGCGTCATTTATAAGCTGGACAGTGTCACTTTTTGGTGTTTTTCTGTCTGGCACTGGATTTATTTTTTATTTTGCAAAAGGTCAAACTCAATCTTGAATGCAACTAAAGGAAAGAACTTAGGTCCTAAAGTGTCATTGTCATTTTGAAAATCAAACCCAATCTCAAATGCACTAAAAGGAACGAACACTCTATTCCCTCTCTTGTTTCAGATTTCAAAAGCAAGTAAACGAACACAATCTTGAATGATCTAAGGATAAAACAAAGCACATTTTCAAAGTTCCTAAATCAACTCGCAAATATCAATCTTGAATACCCAAAAGAAAGAACTTGCAACCGCTCAAATCATTTACGTTTTGAAGAAAAGAACAAATCAAAATCTAAGCACGCGTGTCTTCAATTTCAAAGTTCCAAACACACTTAATCAATTTGGGAAAATGAACAAACTTGCTTGATGTGCATCTAGGAGCTTTCATTTTTTGTAAATCCTTGTTAAAGTAAGCAACGTAGAACATTTGGACTCGGACAAGTTCACTTGTTCTACTTTTAGCGAGGCCTGTCCGGGGAGAAAAGCACTTCCTCCTCGGAGAATGACCTCAAACCGGTATCCCCCCCAGCCGATATATAAATAAAGTGAAGGCAAAAAGTACTCACTTACATCTCCTAATTGCCAGGCATCTTGTGCCAAATACAAATGTCTGGGGAAAGGTAAATATTCCTCCCCCAGTGTTGTTGGCTAGGCTCTTAAGTGAGTCACAGGCGGTCAGCATAACCGGGTATGGAGACTCCATGGAACTATTAAAAACTTGATAAAATAGAGGCTACCCTATCTACATCTGAAAGTATCAAAATCCTTGTGCAAGGACCGATTCCAAGGGGTTTACCGGGTCGCCTCAAGATTACTCACCATTTGTATTCCCTTCTGGGGGATACCAAGCTGTGGGCAAGCGATTTTGATACTCACCTTCCTCAGGTAGATCTGTTTGAAGTGCTTGACAGTCAAAGGCTCCGTGAAAACACTTGTTGAAACATACACTTTCAAAGCTTTATCAAAGTCAGTCATCCTGTTTGTATCCCGCAAGGTTGCTTTGCCCTTTGCAGAGATTGCTTTGTCAGAAGTCTTTTTAATTTATCCTTTGCCACTTGAGAAAATCAAACCAATCAACAAAATTGATATTCAGAAAATCTTGCAGAAATCAGATATCCAAAGAGCCTTTTGTTCTCAGACCAAACCTATCAGAATTTTCCAAAGATATGCCCAATTTGATCAAACATCCAAAAGCCAAGTTGCCCAAATCCAAAGATTATCAAGAGAAGAAAGTTGCAGAGAGGAACCTTAAAAGCCATCAATCCTTTGTCCAAGCAACCCAAGCAGAAGAAAAATATCAAGAAAGGCTTGATAATATTGGCTATAATGCAAGAGTCAAACAGTTTGCCTACCATTTCTGAGTAAACCATCGCTACATCAACCTTGAAAGAGAAGATTAGCCGGATCCATTACATGTCCATTCTACCTTCAGATCTCACAATCTTATCTCGGCAGTCCCTCATCCTAGCTTCATCCTAGTTTCATCCTTGCATCATCACCAAACCTTAGTTACATCCTAGAAATCCTTCTTAGTTGCATGCACCATCATCCTCCTAGTAGCATCATAGATCATCCATCCCAGTCGCATCTGCATCATCCTCTTAGAAAGAGCATTGTTTCATCATCCTCCACCATCTTTTCATCAGCAATCCACCATCAAAATCTCATATCCTTCATCCAAAATCCAGCATCCATCACCTAAATCAGAACCCACCATCCTTTGTACCAAATCCAGAGATCCAAAATCCACAAACACTTAGTTCAAAACCTTTGAGTTGTTTCCATCCCTTATCCTAAACCAGAAAGCATCCCCTTTTTGACAGAGCATTGTCTAAAGGAAATCCAACTTGTCCTTGCACAGCCTCA
Source organism: Chamaecyparis obtusa (assembly GCA_027943335.1). Lineage (NCBI taxonomy): Eukaryota > Viridiplantae > Streptophyta > Pinopsida > Cupressales > Cupressaceae > Chamaecyparis > Chamaecyparis obtusa. The sequence continues at coordinate 2,846,314 of BSBK01001816.1, forward strand.
TCATCTCGAGCAAGAGATTGGCTTGTATTGATAAGCATCTAGTTAACCGAAGATCATCAGTCTATCCTAGGTTGGCCCAAATCCTATCACTGATCCTCCATCAGGGAAAAATAAACAACTCATTGTTGACACTTAGTAATCTTCCACCAGCATCCCACCAATCCTCCACCCAATCTTGACCCAAATCAGAGCATCCCACCAATCCTCCATCATCACCAAGCTTTTTTACCAATTTTCCACCATCTCCCACCAATCTTCCACCATCCTTGATCCAAATCCAAGTAGTTCATCCATCCTTGCATCGCATTCTAGAAATTCATCATCCTTAGAAGTTCCTTAAGCTTGCATCCACCATCCTTTAGAGTCCTTTAGGAAACATCTTGCATCCATCTAAGCATCTGCATCTCCATGCCTGTCGAGACAAGATCTGGATCTAGGAAGCGAAGGCACATGAATCCTTATCCAATCACCAGCTCATCTGATCCCAACATTTTTACCAGTGCAATGGTAGCCTATGATCCCCAAATACAAACTGGAAATACATGGGATGATCTCAATATCCCCTCAACTCCTCTGGTAATAGAAACATTTATGAATCACCCAGAGAATCCACCAGCAGTCAATACACTCATAGCCCAAAACCAGCAGAGTATGTTCACTAATTTGGCACAAAGGCATACTCCCATTCTGCCATATCTCCATCCTCGTATTCCCATAAGCACTATCCAAATCCTAGCACAAGTATACTCTCCATTCATCCAACCATTCCCTAATCCAACCTTGCAAACATCTCAAGCAACCTCCACCATTCCCCTTCTTCTACAAGGAAGCTTCGCAAGCCCCGTAACACAAGCTATCACACCATCTGCTCCATTCCCTATCACAGGTACTTCATCATCTGCCTTGGGCTCCCAAGCTCTTGCACAAATCCAACACTTGTCACAAAATCAACTCCCACCTCTTACACATCCATTTACACAAGCAGCTCCATCTCCTTCCACACCATTCTTTTCAGGAGGGATGCAATCATCCTTCCCCCTTGCTTCAACATCCATACCATCTTTCCCAGTGTCAACACAATCATTTCCCCCTTTCACCCAACAAATGCCAGCATCATTTATTCTGGGGGTAGCGCAATCGCTCCCCTTTCCTCCTCAGCAAGCTTCCGCATCAACATCACCCTTTTCATGGGGAGCGCAAATGTTCCCTTCCTTTCCCCCCCAATAAGCATCTACCCAGGTAGAAGCCCATCAAAATGCCTTCACCACAGGGATGCCTTCCATGGGCTTTTCCAATCCACCATTCATATCCCAAACTCCCATCACATCCACCTTCCCGGCGTCCACTACAACACAATTCCCACCACACATTGGCTCTCATTGGGGCCTCACTCAAGAAGAAATGAAAGCTTGGGGCATACCAACCCATTCTCCTACATCTATGTTTGGAAACCAACAAGCCACCTCCTCACAAGCAACATAGCAACCATCACAACTTCCACCAGCTTCATCCTTTGCAAACTATCCATTCACAACACCTAATACCTTTCAGCAAGTTCCTCCACCTCAGCAGCAAAGTTCATCCCATTTCGCAAGTTATCTTGCCCAGCCACCCTTTGCTTCAAGCTTCCCCACATCAAATTCACCCTTAAGCAATGCAGGAATGCACCTGACCTACATTGGTCAACCATAGAGCCAAGTTCAGCAAGGACCACCTTACCAGCAAGCAGTGTCATTCCACCAACCTCCCCCACAACAAACCCCTATCATCCCCTAGCAACAGCAAGCTTCCTCCTACTAGGCCTAGCAACAAAATCCCATCATCCCACAACACCAGCAAGAAATCCCATATCCATCACCACAATATCCCCCTATGCCACATCAGTAGTATCCTCCCCAGCAAGCATCACTCCAAGATCTGCTCCAATACACCTATCCCACTGGGCCATCTCCATATCCCGCTCCACAATACCCACCTCAAATGGGAGTACCTGCTCAAACACCAATCAATGCCGAGTGGGAAGCTATGAAGAATGCTCTTAAAGAGCTCCAAACTGGTACTGAGAGCAAAACCTACAAGTTTGAAGAGGTGTGTCCTTACCCATTTGACTGATCCATTGCCGCTATTCCTTTTCCCAAGCACTTTGAGACACCTAAGTTTGATAAATATCGGGGGAAAGGAGATCCAGTCAATCATGTTAAGGAATTCTATATGGAATGCCAAGAAGTGGCTTACAGTGATAACTATCTCTTGCGTTTATTCCCCAAAAGCTTGGGAGGAACAGCTGTTGAGTGGTTCTATAAAATACCCAATGGGACCATCACAACCTTTGCTGAACTCTCTGAGAAGTTCATCAACCACTATGCCCACAATGTTGAGAATGAGTTGACCTTGTTAGATCTCTGCAACTCAAAATAGAAAGATGGAGAAAGCCTAGCAGAATACTTGCAATGATGACAGAACCTTACCACCAGGTTATCATACCAACCGCCAGAAAAGCATTTGACCAAAATCTTCATTGATAACCTGCATCCTAAGCTATCCCACTTCATGCGGATGAATTGTCTCCAAACATATCAAGATATCAAGAGCAAGGGGATAGGTATTGAAAAGGCCCTCCTAGATGAAGGCACAATCTGACACTTCAAAAATGATGCCCAAAAACCCAACAATGATAAATCCTATTACTGGAATCGTAACAAAAATGTTGTTACTGATGGAGCCACTGATACCAAGCATGTCCAATTTGTTGTAGCTAGTCCTCTGTCGACTCCTGCATACCAACAACAATAAGCGCCCATCCATCAACAACCTCCTCAAGTCTATCAACAACCCATGCAACAATATCCTTCTCAGAATAATCAGTAGAATTATCAGCAAGAAGCCCATCAAGCCTATCAAGGTAACCCAAACAATCAAGTCAATGCTGCCAATGTTGCTCCCAAGAAGAACAAACCCAAAGCTCAAAATTATCCAAAGAAGACCTTCACACCACTAGGTGAACCTCTGGATGTTATCTTTCATCGGATGGCCAAGGCCAACTTAATTACATATCCACCAATTCAGCCAGTTGATGATACCACCCCCAAGCCTGATTGGTACAAAGATCATGAGTACTGTGATTATCATCATGTCACAGGACATACTACCCTGAAGTGTATGAGACTCAAAAACTATATCCAAGATCTCATTGATCAAAAAGAGATTCAAGTAGATACACCTGCTCAAGCCTCACCAAATGCCAATTTACAAATTTATCAGAATGTGTTCCCACAACACAATGCTGGGAAGAATCAAGCTAATACCAATCATCCCTAGAATCATGGTAAAGGCAAGCAAGAAGATCACACTACTACCTACATCAACTATGATAAATTTTTTGGATGTATAACCCAAGTTGAGCCCATAGTCAATACCATCCATGTCAGAGGAGCAGACAGTCAATGTGCTGTTACCACCCATAGGGGTTGAATAACTATTGCTGGTGCCCGTCCAAGGCCAGTACAAAATGCACACAATGCACAGTACAACCTCATAGAACATCTTGGGAATACACCAGCCCAAATATCCATCTTGGATCTTCTCCGCACTTCACCTCTCCATCAGGAGATCCTCGACCGAGCTCTCAAAGAAGGACATGTCCCCACAGACATTAACACCACCCAGTTTGAGACCCTTGTGGGACATCTTTCTGTAGCTTGTGCTTTATCCTTCAAACCATCTGACATGCCAATCATTGCACCTAACCATACTCTTCCTATCTGCATTTCCATCATGGTCAGAGACTTTGCCATCAAACAGGTCTTAATAGATAATGGCTTAGCTCTAAACTTGTGTACTTTAAAATTCATTCAGCAGATTGGGTTCACCCAGGCCGATATAGCACATGAAGTGATCACTATCAAAGCCTATGATAACTTGGAGTGTACCTCAGAAGGTACCATTACTTTTCCCATTCAGCTGGGCCCAGCAACACAAGATACTATTTGCCATGTTGTTGATCTTGACCTACCATTTAATATCCTCCTACGCTGACCATGGATTCATTCCATTAAGGCTGTACCATCTACTTACCATCAGTGCATCAAATTTTCACATCAAGGCACTGAGGTTACCATCCATGCTGACCCCCAACCCTTCGCATACTGTCGTGCGATGGAAGCATCATTCCCTCACTCCACTCATTGTCCTGGAACTGACATTGGTACTTCTATTGCCAACTCATCCCGATCCCATTGCGATCCAGAAACCATTCTCACCTCCACCCTCTCTTCCATCAAGATCAATAACCAGGTTTGTGGTGAATATAGCCTACATGATGCATTTTCTATAGGGGCCCTTCCGCTTGATCCACATACTCAAGGGTGCCCAGATCACCAAAGCAAGCCTATTGAAGAGCATCATGAAATCAAGAAAATTGGATCTATGACTTTTGAATCCGATGGCAACATAAACAGTCAAGAGATGGATCCTGACATAAATCAGTGGTTGTATAAAGATCCCCCATCCCCTGACACTCAACTTCTTGGCTATTTCAAAGATAAGTATCCAAAACAATATAAGTATACCACGGAACAATGGCATTATCAAGGCGGTGGTCTAGGGCCACAAGAAGGGGGCAACCAATATCCCATCACACCATCAAAGAATCTTGAACATCAGGGTCTTGGTTTTAATACCCCTCACCTGCATATACAAGGGCCCAATACCGCAACTGGGGGCACCAACATGACTAGTGTTTCCCTCTTAAATAGCCAGGATGACCTCATAACGATCGAAGACATCCCTGAAGAGAAAGAAATCAGATCCTACAATGATATCTTTGATGATGACACCCTCCTGGGGACTTCTGTCCTCCGACAACTCACCATAAATCTCATAGAACTTCCCCTCACCCATCCTGAACTCATAGACTGGGACCAACCAAGCATTACACACATCGATGAGTTCCAAAGCATGGAAGCACTCCTAGAATTCATGGGGGCATCAGGCCCACAATCAGTTCAAGATTCAGAATCATCTCACATCTACAAGCTTGACTCAGAGGGATACTTTGGGGAAGAGGCAAGCTTTAGCTGCAAAAGAGAAATAGAAAGAGTAAAACATGAGTCCTTATGTGAAAACCCTTCTAGGGCACATTCTGATTCCAAAAAAGTAAAAATAAAGAGCATATCTTCTAGTGAAAACTTGGCAATTCAAGTGCTAGAAGATGAAGACTTGCCTCTTCCTCCCATCCAAGATTACAGACCTAAGCAATCACCTATCATCATAGACGAAACCAAGCCAGTCAACTTAGGTACAAAGGAATGTCCGAGGATCACCTACATTGCAGCCAACATGACAGAAGGTGAAGAAATGGCTTTCACTGCGCTACTTCAAGAAGCTACTACGAACTTTGCATGGTCATATGCACACATGCCTGGGCTTGATCCTAATCTTGTTGTTCATCATCTAGAAGTGGATCCTAATGTCAAGCCAGTAAAGCAGAAGCTATGCAAAATGCATCCCAAAGTAGCTCTATTGGTAAAATCAGAACTAGAAAAGCTCCTAGATGCAAAGATTATCAGAGCTATAGATTACTCAGATTGGATCTCCAACATGGTACCTATCATAAAGCCTTCAGGAGACATTAGAATATGCATAGATTTTAGGGACTTGAACAAGGCATGTCCTAAAGATGATTTCCCGCTACCTAACATAGACATGATCGTAGACCTTACAGCGGGCCATGAAATGTTGTCACTAATGGATGGATTTTCAGGCTACAATCAGATTCGTATAGCAGAAGCAGATCAACATAAAATAGCATTCACTACTCCATGGGGCACCTTTTGCTACAACATGATGCCATTCAGGTTAAAGAATGCAGGAGCCATATATCAGAGAGCGATGACAACAATCTTCCATGACATGATCCACAAGATCCTAGAGGACTATGTGGATGATATTCTTGCAAAATCAAAGACACGCCATGGACACCTTGACATTCTTGAAAGTGTGTTTGATCGCCTGTAGCACTATGGGTTACGACTCAATCCAAAGAAATGTGTCTTTGGTGTTACATCTGGAAAGCTCCCAGGTTTCATAGTATCGCAACGAGGCATAGAGATAGACCCCAAGAAGGTCAAAGCAATAATAAAGATGCCTCCACCAAGAACACTCAAACAGCTCAGAAGCCTACAAGGAAAGCTTCAATCAGTGCGTCGGTTCATTTCTCAGTTAGCAGACAAGTGCCAACCTTTTACGCATCTCCTATGCAAAGACACAAGCTTCAAATGGGATCCCATATGTCAAAGAAGCTTTGATAAGCTCAAGGAGTATCTTGCCAATTCTCCAATCTTAGTACCACCAATTCCAGGATGCCCTCTCATACTCTACATCTCGACAACCACTACAGCACTGGGGGCACTCTTAGCTCAGCATGATGATGACAACAAGGAGAGAGCCATCTATTACATCAGTCAAACTCTTGTCAGATATGAGCTTAATTATTCACCTATGGAAAAGGCATGCCTTGCAATGGTCTTTGCCACTCAAAAGCTTAGACACTACATGCTCAGTCACACAATCAAGCTCATTTCAAAGGTGCACCCCCTCAAATATCTACTATCAAAGACAACTCTCATAGGCCGTATGGAAAAATGGGTCATGATACTCAGTGAGTTCGACATCCAGTATATTGATCGCAAAGCAATCAAAGGGAAAGTCATTGCCGATCAGCTAGCAGAAGCACCACTGGTGGATGCCTATCTACTAATCATGGAATTCCCTGATGAACACTTATGTGTGATTGAAGAACAACCCATGTGGAAACTATACTTTGATGGCTCCTACATATCACATGGATCAGGGGCAGGAATCCTATTCGTCACACCTCAAGGTGACTACATCCCAAAATCATTCAAATTGGGATTCCCATGTACCAACAACATTGCAGAATATGAGGCACTCATCTCAGGTCTCAAAACAACCATTCAGTGGAATATCACAGAATTACAAGTGTTTGGAGATTCACAGCTGATTATCAAACAAGTCCTAGATGAATATCAGACAAAGGATGACAAGTTGCTACCTTACAAAGAGCTGGTGGACAAACTGCAAGAGCATTTCCTACATCTACAGTTCACATAGATCCCAAGACTTCAGAACAAAGTAGCAGATGTAATGGAAACCATTTGATCCTTGTTAGAAATCCCACGCGACGCATCACAGTATGAATTCCTAGTCGAGCAGCTACATACGCCAGCTTATGAGAACGTTGATGTAGAAATGGTGTGTGTCTTGGTTGGTCCTCAGTCCCCATGGTACCATGACATCCACACATATCTAAAGAATAGTATCATATCTCCCCATCTCACCAATAACCAATGCCAAAACCTTATTTGTAGAGCTTCCCACTACACTCTTGTAGCCAACACCCTTTATCATTGCGGGTATCACAATATCCTCTCTAGGTGTTTAGATTCGAACAAGGCCATCCTGGCTTTACAAGAGGTTCACACTGGAATTTGTGGTGCCCACACGAGTGGCATGGTTCTAGCTAAGCAGTTGCTTCAAGTTGGGTATTATTGGCCAACCATGGAACATGATGCTTGTAAATTTGTCAGAAAATGTTTACCATGTCAGTAGCATGCAAATTTGATTCATGCACCAGCACAAGACTTGCAGCCCATTGCGCCACCTTGGCCATTTCATGTTGGGGCTTTGACCTTGTCAGCTTAATCACTCCCCTTTCCTCAGATGGACACAAGTACATAATAACTACCACAGAATACTTCACCAAATGGGTTGAAGCGATTCCGCTCACCCTAACTACTGGCATCCAAATATCCAAGTTCATCCTTTACCACATCATCTGCTGCTTCAGCATACCATCTACCATTTTCACAGACCATGGCACACCTTTTGAAAACTAGCATGTGGATGATCTGTGTGCCAAACTCCACATCCATCACCATTTCTCCAGTCCATATTTCCCTCAAGGAAATGGCCAAGCTGAGGCAACCAACAAAACTATCTTGAAAATCCTCAAGAAGGTTGTCAATGATTCTGGTCGTGACTGGCACCTCCAAATCAATCCTGCCCTTTGGGCCTACCGCACTTCCTATCGCACTCCCATAGGTACCACCCCATATTCCCTTGTATATGGTGCTGAAGTCATTCTACCGATCGAGGTTGAGCTCCCATCATTGCGAGTCTCCATGAAGAACTACACCACTGATGAAGATTATCGTGTAGCCCGTCTCACACAGCTAGACCTATTAGATGAAAAGAGACAGCAAGCATATGATCACCTGGTTGCATACCAAAATTGACTCAAAAGGAGTTATAACAAGAAGGTCCATCCTAGACAGTTCCAGGTCGGTGACATGGTTCTCAAAGAAAATTAGAAGGTCCAAGCAAATCGTGAAAAGAAAGGCAAGTTTGAGCCTACTTGGCTGGGCCCCTATGTGGTCACCTCATGCTTCAGCTCCAGAGCTTATCAGCTATCTACACCAAAAGGAGAGCCTTTGAATGATCCAATCAACATCATACATCTGAAGAGGTTCTATGCCTAAACCAGATCCTACATATTCAAAAAATCCATAAAAAATTAGAAAAAAGAAGAAAAAAAGAAAAAAAGAAAAGAAAATAATCGTCCAATGGTGAAAACTTGGCAATTCAAGCGCCTTGGACAAGTATGTTGGTGAAAACCTGGCAAACAGGCACCATACATAGTGGACCGAGTCATTATCTATCAAACTCCCATCCCCCATCCCACCATCTCAGTCCTCTTTCTCCCATCCCCATCCCCATCCACCATCCCCCAGCCATAAACCTTTCGCAACACCACAATTCCTCTTGCACATATCTTGTACCATATCTTGTATCCACTCTTGTATATCTTGTACACTCCCTTGTGTCACACCATCCTTCCTGTATAGCGAGATCTTGCTATCCCCAATCCTAAGCTTTTGTACCTATTCATTGTATATCTTTTCCCATCTATTGTACATCAGTCCTTGTCAGTCCTGCAGTAGCATTTTGATCAGAACACTTTGTCCTACCCAGCCTTGTACTTCAACAACATCAATTGTCGACTATTCTTGATCACCGTGATTATTCTTTGACTTCATCATTTGCCAGCGAACAACAACAATCATTCTTTCATCAATCAGCGGGTCCTTCAGGATGTATCCTTCCTCCTGTCCGATCTAATCTTCCCCCCATCAAATCAGTCAAATCACATCTCTCTCCTTGGCAAAGGATGTCTTTTTGGAGTTATCATTTTGACCTTGGATTTTGTCCTTTGGGTCTTGTTAATCTTTTACAGCTTCTCATTGTTCCCTACTCAACGTCACCATGATCCTTTATATCCTGGTGTGCTGCGAATGAGGATAATCTGGGGCAAGGTCTTTTGATCTTTTGCTTCTGCCTGTGAGTCAGTTGTGTGTTTGTGGTTTCTTCAGCATCATTTCCACCATGCCTCCTTCGGGTTTCATGTGTGATGCTGGGGCAACCCTGCGTGTCTTTTTAGCGTCAGTCCTCTGCAACGCTGGTGACAAGGCCTTGTGATCCTAGTATCCTTGGCAGCTCTCTAGCATTGCTATATTAAACTAGGTTGTGCTCTCCACATTTGCACTTGGAGCTTCCCCATCTCCCCTGCATCCTGCATCATATAGATTAATCTTGCATCCTCATATAGCTGCATCCTGCATTTTGCATTCCATCTCATCTTGCATTCACCCATCTTTGCTCTTGGACACTTGGTTATTTATCTCCCCTACTTCCTCAGTCGTTCCTTCTTTGTTTCCTTTCGAGAACATTCCACAATGTTTATTCCTTGTGTTATTTTCTCGAGGGGGCACAATCCCTTATTCCTCTAAATTCTAGCCTTGGGCATCTTATTTTCTTGTCTTTGACGCCATGCCGCTTGTGGCATTGCATCAAAGAGGGGCAAAATGTAGACACCTAAAAATCCTTTAGAAAATAAAGTATTTTTATTTTTTGAAAAATCCCTGATGACATCATCATTTATTAATTAATTATTTATTTAATTAATTAATTAATTTTTATGTCATTAAATCCCTTTTTCTTAATTAAAAATATTTAATTAAGAAATCCCTTCCAAAAATGTTTAAATCTTATTTATTAATTATTTTAATTAATAAATTGACCAAAAATCCTAAAATAAATAATTTATTTATTTTTTGCCCAAAACTTGGCCAATTTCCTTTAGACCACTAACCTCTTCCAAAATCTTCTAATTCCTTCTTAATCTTGATTAAAAAGCTAATCCCATCTTTTCTAACCCTAATCCCAAGGCTAAATATTTAATTAAAGTTAAATATTTAAATTTCATATTTATTGAAAATATTTCAATAAATATTCCCAAAACTTAAGCTTTTGGAATGAATAACTTTTATTCCATGAAACTAGGGAGAAATCTAGACTCTTCTAGAATCTTCTCAAATCCAACCTCTTCACCCATCCTAATCCTATTTTGTCATAATCTAATCCTAATCATACCCTTAAACCTTTGTGCAATCCTAACCAAGCTTAAGACTTTCCTAAACCAAAGCAAAGTCTTCCCTTCCAAATATCTCAACCACAAAGCATTTATTGCTTCCCCAAAGTCTTCAAAGCCTCTTAAAGCCCATTCATTACTCTTACAAGCATTTATTTGGAGAGTTATGAGCTTGGAGCCCCCTTTGTTGACTCCTCTTTGCCCTTCCCTTCATCCACTCACCTTGTGACATGTGTCACCTTCTGATTGGCTGAGAACTAGCACAATCCATGTGCTTCCCTTTGAATGAATCTTGGCCTCTCTTAAGGATTTCAATCCTGGCCATTCATTCCTCCTACCCCAAGCCTTTAGAAATCCTATAAATACCCATCCTTTCAAGAGCAAATCAATCCACTTTCATTCTCAAGCAATAGCAAACTTATAATGCCATTTTCATTCTAGACTTAACATAAATCATCTTAATTAGTTTATTTTCAAAGTATTTTAGCTCATCATAAGCTTAGAAATAATGGATTAATCTAGCTTTTCATTATTTTTTTGCATAGCATAGCATCATATCACATCTAATTTGGTCTAAAATCAATCCTAGATTACTCATCATGTAGCTTAAATCTCCATTAAAGCATAGCTTGAGTTCTTGAGGCCTTAGGGGCAAATCAGGTGTTCCATACCTGTTTTGTGCCAATTTTGGGGTTTTCATGAGCTTCAAATCATCCTAAATGCATTAGAGCATGCTCCAAATGCTTAGAGAGCACATCCACATCCCTCTAATCTGAGCAAATCAAATAGTGCATGGGTGCAAACTGTTTCTAGCTCAATCTGAGGTGGCTTTGCTTAGAGCTCTTTGTTTTTGTTTTAATTGTATGCTAGATTAAACTCTTAACGTTTGATTGATTTGAGCCTTTCAAAACAGATAACAGGTACCCTCGAAAGCCTTGCTCACAGATGTCATTAGGGATTTTTCAAAAAATAAAAAATATTTTATTTTCTAAAGGATTTTTAGGTGTCTACACTTTCTGTTAGGGATTTTTCTTGTGGGTCAAACTTGGCAAGGACATTGGCTTGATTCTCAGTAAATAGGTTTCCAAGTTTGCAAGAAAAAGCCTAATTGATGAGGATTGGATTTGATCCTCCTTCTACTTTGAGCTCCATAGGACTCAGGCGGGTATTGCCTACAAATAGGTTACTATCTCTCAAGTAACTATGGATTGGTTGATTAGGTCTTCATTGTCATGCTATTGAGTTTATTAGAGGTACTTTTATGGAAAATAATTCTAAAGATAGCTGAGAACAACCTGTTGCAGAATGCGACTAATGAAACTCCTAGTATGATAACATGAACAATGGCATAAGGGTGATGAGTCCTTTTTATGAGTAAAACTCAAGGAAGGCTAGCCTTTGATTCACTTTTCAAGGAATCAACAACTATGGACTGTAAAACATCAGGGACAATCCTATTTTAGGTACATGAACATGAAATGAAATGGTATTGGTAATGATGAATTTGTGTTTGATGACTGAAAGGTGTTTGAATGACAGAGATCAGATTAGTGGCTAATCCATTGGGAAAAGAGTCTAACATAAATCAATAGAGTAATTTCTAGGAAATACAGTGATATGCCTTACAAACCACATACAATTTAGATAGAGTTCCTTAAAAACCATCTTCTCAGTCTAGGTTTGCTACCATCAAGATCTCCACAAATGTGTTCATTCCCTCAAATTGCACACAAGGATTTAATCCTTTCCTTGAAAGAAACTTATGTAACAATTAGATAGCTGCCTTACAACTAGTATGTTCTATATGCCTTGCAAATAGAAACACACAAGAATAAACACAAAGCCAAGAGACAATAACAGAACCAAGGTATAAATTGTATTGTATTTCATGAAAGTGTATCAATACATACAAGTAAACTTTTTACTCAAAATCATAGGATCAATAATTTGCTCTGCAAAGTTTGTATTATCAGCATTCAACCATCAAGAATATGGAACTAGAGAATAGAATCCCTTGGATTGCCAAAGACTGGAACCAGGAACCAAAAAGATGGGAAAACTAGAAAGTTAGGAGACCCAAAAAGTTTCAGAACCCTTACAAAATAAAAAATTCAACACTATATACCCCTGGTTACCTTGAAATCCTACACAAGTTAGGATGCAATAAGCTACGGATAACCAGGGTAAGGGTTAGGGTTTCCACCCACCAAAAAATTCAAACAGATCAAAAATTAATATGCTGGAGGGAAAACCAAGCAACCCTAAACAAATAGATCCGAGAACTAATCTTCATTAATGAAAATCTCTTGATTTATACTAAAGATCACGAAAACACCATGCTTATCAGTCCAATTTGTACCCCTGTAACATGCCTCAAGCTTTACTTATGTTCATTTGAAGATGGTATAGAAACTTGCAATCAATCATCAAACCCTCTGGACCACCCTCCAGCAGTCGGCACAACAACATCAAATCCTGCCGCTAAAACCATAAATTTTGGTCCTTTCTATCGCTAGAAACCCTCCGCAAATTTGAATTTGACATTAAATGGCTAGTAAAACAGTGCCAACAATAAATCGATGGTCAATATTCAAACTTGATTCAACTTTATATCATGACCATTCGATCTTCATGTTTTGTGGGCATTTCATGACTTAACCATTATAGGAATCCTGGTTTACATTTAGCGACCGCGCGACCTAGCAATTTCCTGTTCATGAAATGAAAATCCTAACCCGGGCTCAACCCTGCAACTTAGTGACAAGGATTTTTCCTGTTTGTGGAATGAAAACACAAACCCACCTTTAACTCCGTGACCTGGTGACTAGAGGAAAACATTTAACCTCCGTCCCTTATTCAGGGAATACGCGACTGCAGGGAAACTCCAAGTCGTAGAATACATTACTTAACCCATGTTAGATCAAATGATTCAGTGAATGACTGCTTTCACTGAATTGAAAAGTCCCTTCTTTACCTTAGGTTACTCTTCACAAACTGGTGAATACATAAGAAATTTGAGGGCCCACTGATTATCTAGCAAATTAGCGACCAAAGACTTTTTGCCAATTCGCTGAAAGACTTGAAACACTACTACTTTATCTAGAGATTTAGAAAACACATATTCACTGAATCACTAAAAGATTTAGAACCCTACCATAATACTTCGTGAACAAGCAAACACTGCAAAAATTTATCGGGACCGCCAAAGATTTAACCACTCCACCAAAACCTTAGACCAGAAACTGGGCCCGCCTCCAATGAAATCAACGGCTATCTTAAGTTCGCAAGGGACATAAAGATTCAATTAGAACTTAAGGAAACCATCAGGTCAACCTTTTTACCTCCGCTCAGCAGAACCTTTGACAAGAAATGAAATCAATAGTTGGTGCAAGATCTTAAGCCTCTAACAAATCTCATAAGAACTTACGCCCGTCGGTGATTTACTACAAATGTCAGAGCCCTTTGACACGCCGGCAACCCAGGACCCATTGACAATTGCCACTATGTTAATACATGGACCAATGAGAAGCCACCAAATGTACCTACTTGTCACCTTGGACCCATAGTTTGAAATGTCATGTCATAAAGTAAGATCAATAGCTGTCTTAACATCACATAGCTTTGACAAATTCTTTGCACTTTAACGACAATCATCGAATTGAAAATCTATCAGAAAGACTGGGCCCGAGAAATATCAAGAGGAAACATAGGAAATATTAAGGCACAGGACTTAGGCTTAGGGAAATATTAGGTGCTAAGCACTATAGGAAAAATTAAAGGCCGCCAGTGGGTAAAAACTTAGGAAAAATTAACAACTGACCCCACAAGGTGATAAAATATTAAAGCACATGCGCTAAAAGGATTTTAAGTGGCCCAAAAAGTAACAACAAATTAGAACAGGGCCAGGACAATACAAAGGGTTTTTTGAATGTAACGGCTAGATTTTGAATTTTTACCAAGGGTTTCAAGCCACGGAGATGGAAAAATATTTGCAGAGACTAGGGAAAACACTTAAGGCCATGAAATTTTTTTAGGGTGCTAACACTTTCCACCTTTAATGTTATCAAACATTGGTATACACACATGACTGAAGTTTTTGATAAAATTTCTATAGAAAGTGGCAAGTCCATGGAAGCTTCTTACATCACCTTGGTTCTTTGGTGGAGGCTAGTTGATGATTGATTCTACCTTCTTAAGGTCTATCTTGATGGTACCTTGTGAGATAAAAAATCCTAGGAACACAAGTTCCTTCTTCATAAACATGCACTTTTCCAAGTTGATCACCAGCTTGTGCTGATTGAGTCTTCTTAGTACTTGTTCCACATGATCAATATGTTCCTCCTTGCCATGAATAAATATTAGTATGTCATCAAGGTAAACAACAACAAATTTTCCAATAAAATCAATGAATATTTCATCCATAAGCCTCATGAAGGTACTAGGGGCATTGCTTAACCCAAAAGGCATTACTAACCATTCAAACAAACCTTTAGTAGTTTTGAATGCTATCCTCCATTCATCTCCTAGTTTGATCCTAATCTGATGGTATCTAGACTTTAAGTCTATTTTGGTGAAGTAGAAA
Source organism: Chamaecyparis obtusa (assembly GCA_027943335.1). Classification (NCBI taxonomy): domain Eukaryota; kingdom Viridiplantae; phylum Streptophyta; class Pinopsida; order Cupressales; family Cupressaceae; genus Chamaecyparis; species Chamaecyparis obtusa. Next base: position 2,861,403 of record BSBK01001816.1, read on the forward strand.
GCACCTCCAAGTTGGTCCAGTAGGTCCTCAATTATGGGCATGGGGAACCTATATCTTATAGTGATCTTTTTTAGGGCTCTATTATCAGTGCACAACCTCCATTTTCCATCCTTTTTGGGTGCCAAGACTAATGGCACAACACAAAGAATGAGACTTTTCTGAATAAGTCCTCTTTCCAATAGTTCACTAACTTGTTTTGCAATCTTTGCATGCTGCAGTGGTGTCATCTTGTATGGGGATTTGTTAGGTAAGGATGAGCTAGGTATCAGATCAATTTGGTGACTAATATCTCTCAAGGGAGGGAGGCTTGTGGGAAAATAATTAGCAGTGACATCTTTACATTTCTCCAGCAGTTCTTAGCTTCCTTTGGTATAGGATCATTTTGATCAGACCTTATGTTGTCTTTGGGCTTAGAGATTAGGACATAAGCTTTAGTATTAGGTTCCTTTAGTGTTTTCAACATCTCTTTTTCACCCATTATAATGACTGTGGGTTCCTTTTCAGATTTGTTATTAGACAGGGGCTTCATAGTGAAAGTTTTTCCATCTTTGGTGATGGAGTAGGTGTTCTTCCTACAATGGTGTATGGCATCTACATCAAATTGCCAAGGGCTACCTAGAAGGATGTGTGAAGCATCCATTTCAACAAAATCACAAATAACTTTATCTCTAAAGTCTGTAATTGAGAACTCTATCCATGCTTGTTATGTTACTAGAGTTTGTTGGCCCTTTGTTAACCAAGAAACATGATAGTGAAAAGGATGTGGCTTTATAGGAAGGTTTAGCTTTTGAACCATTTCACTTGAAACTAGATTTTAGTTTGAACCAGAATCTATGAGTAATTTACATACCTTCCTATGGCATTTGATCTTTATTCTAAAGAGGTTCTTTCTTTGTGGAGGCTCTTGGTTCTGTGGCACTTGGAGGAAGACTTGTCTCATCATCAAACATACTCCTTCCTCTGGCTCTAAGTCCCTTGTGTTAGCCATTTTTCTTGTATCCCTTAACTCTAAAAGAGAAATATGAAAACTAGACCCGGGGATCTTCGTCTAGCAACACAAATCTGCTTGTTCATGCAAACTGAGGGGAAAGAAAAGACTAATTACTGAGGATTCAATCCTTCTTTTGCTTCAAGTTCCACACACTTGGGCCCATGCACCTAAAACATGATAAGATCTACATACTTATAACTCACTAGCTAAAACCCTTTATGCAGATATGAAAAGTAGTGGATAGTTCTTAGACTTATAAAACATGGGAATTTGACTCAACCAGTCTTATACATGATCCCACCTATATGATCTACTAAGAACTAGGAAAATGGCCAACGTGACAAAAGGATAAACTCCTTCTTCTCTTCGAGTTTTGAGCTCAGGCAAGCTAACCCAGTGATTCACTCTTCAAGGAATCAACAAATGAATTATATTTATTGAATACAATCAAACATGAACACTCTTACCAACAAGAAAGAAAAATTGAATAAATTTTAAAGATTTGGATGCAAGTCTGGTGTAAAACTAGTGCCTTATCCATTGGTGTGGAGTCAAATTAAGAAAACATCCACAAAACTTCATCAATTCAAAAAACACCTGAAATCAATACCCTGCTTTACAGACTACCATTTTCACTGCAAACACATGATCATCAAATCTATGCATTATTGAAATTCTCAGAGATTATCCAACTAGATTTACTCCTTCCTTGAAAGAAAGTTAGGGACAAACTCACAGTCTACCTTGTAAATGACAAATTGAACATTGCCTTACAAATCCAATTCATAATAACTTCCAAAACACACAGAGACATCAGAATACTTGCAATGAGATTCCAACTATATTTCATTGATAAAACCTATTTCAATACACTCAAATTCACACTACATCTAGACTAAAATAGTAAGTTCAAAACCAAGCTTGCATTAATGGAACTTGCATTGGATTTCTCCCTGGGAGAACCAAAATTCAGAACCCTTTACCACACTCAGAAATCAGAATAAGAAGGAGAAGAGAAATTTCCAGATTCATCCACAAACTGACACTTGTCATCCTCTAAACCTCCTATCAATGAATCACTCAGCTCTAAACTAAAAATCTGATCTGCATCATTCCCTCCTGAAAGCACCTGTCCTCTACTCAAACAAACTATGAATCACTAGATTGAACAAAATAGATATTTTCAAAATATCTTCCTGGCCCCCTTGATTTGTTCAACTGTAGATAACTTGAAACCAAAATGACCTACATCAAATCTGACTTCAAAAATGGATTCCTTGTTTTCTCACCTTTCCGGTAGTATATAACACTTGCTATCTGGGTGAAAAATAAAGCCCCCAGCTATTAATTTAGCTCTCCCATGCTCTGTAATTCTGAATGTTTGAATTTTTTATATAGTCAAAACTATATAACAATACATTTATAATTTTGATTTTTACTTGGATTTGCATAGAAAAGAATAGAATAAAATATTATACAAATATTTTATTTCTCCAACCAGGTGCCAGGTGTCACAATGCTATTGAGTGCATAGGCTTGACTTGATTTGGTGAACTAGAAACTACAATCTCCAATTTGCTAAATGTCTTACCTTAACCACTGGGAATTCAGAGAATAGGAAACTAAGTAGTTCTCTAAGTTGCTAGATGTTTTACCTTGACCGCCAACTATTCGGCGAACACGCGACTACAGCATCTCCGAATCATGGAATGCTTGGCCTTAACCATCAACTACTTAGCGAACACGCGACTGCAACTTATTCTCCAATTCCCCAGATATTTTATTCTGCTAGCTAACCATTTAGTGAACTCATGAGAACCCACCATGTGTCACCTTGTCACATGATTGCATGGGCGAGAAATGGCCCATGTGATCATGCGACCACCGTTTTGTCCCATATGGCATTCTACTTTGAACCTTGGCGGAAAACCCTTAACTCCGCAATGACGATATCCAAACCATTGTCACATGATCGCATGGGCCAAATTTGGCCCTTGCGATCATTCGACCATCATCAAATGGTCACACAAATCCTGAGGTCAAAGTCCCTTCACTGAGTTTCCATCCAAAATATTGGGGCCCACAGTGCACTGCAGTCTTCTAGCAAGGCGGACCCGCCAAGAACCTACTGGCTTTCTTATTTGCAATGGATTGAGAGTGCTGGGGGTTTTAAATGTTAAAAAATCTCCACTCCAGCTACATGTGGGATAATGCTAATAATGTATTTCAAATGCTTGAATTCTTCTCCATCTTGCGATCTATAGTACTTGCTTGTACATAGCGACCCTCAAACCGGGGAATCCACCTTGACTATTTCCTTGAGCAAATACCAGATAGACTCACAGTTTAGCCAAATTTCCAGTAGTTGTAGAGGACATTTGTGTTCTATGGTCAAATCTATCTCTTGGAGGCAAGAAATCCCCTACAGGATTACCATTGGAGAAACTACGACAGAACATTGTTTATATGAGTTTTTGTTACAAGCAGGGAAATATGATATTATGTGTCAACCACTTCTCCAATTAGTTGTGCACAATCTTCCCAAGACTGGTGCATGAGTCTATTCACTGCTGGTGTGCCACATTCTTCAATTTCTTGAGGGCACCATGCTAGGTGAGCACCTCTACGCTGGTCTTCCACATCATTTCCCTACACTGATAATCCCCCTTTTGTTCATTGGTTACTCAAAATAGAGCATGAGCACCCCTATTTACGCTGGCCTCCTAGCATACTCACGTGGGTCCTCCTTTAGCGCAAGTAGCAATTAACATTTTGAAACCCTTCCGTGTTGTTTATTGAAGCTTGCAAATGCCCCTTCACCAGAGTGCCACATGGCGGCTTGTTGCATGATCACTCGACCACTCTGCAAAATTTGGTTTGTCTATTGAAGCTTGCAAATGCCCCTTCATCCTATTAGTGCTTGTGCATTAATTATTCTTGTTTCTTTTTTGCACTGAGAACAAAATACCTTGCGCAAACTCCATATCACTTCTCATACGCCCTTATTCCTTGTTTGTGAGCCGCCAAGAATGCAACTCTCAGCATACTGTATGTTAAATGGCGTGTGAAGTTCTAGGTGATCAGAACGTGCCTCATATTTGGTGCTCATTTCATTGTATTGATTTGTAAGCAGCTCCAAATTTGCACACAACCCCTCTCTCTACATCTGCACCAGGCAACCTCCTTTCAAATTTCCTTCATACATTTGTGCTACTATAGTTGGATCCCATCTAATTCTCTTGTCGCATGATCGCATGAGCATTATTTTATTCATGCGATCATGTGAATAGCATCTTTTTCAATCCACCAACCACCTTACTTAATGTAGTTTATTATATTCTATTTTTCTCTGATGTTTCTATCAATCGGATGAAATCCAGGCAATTCATAACAACTAGGCAGTTTTCAATTTTTGCAAATAGAATGGGCTTGGAAAAGCTAACAAATGGATTGGTCAAGACCCAAAACCCTGGAGCATTGAATTATTTTATGCATAGATCATAGGGACACAAAAAAATTGAGATTGGGCTCTCCAGGGTGCAAATTACAAGCTAACAAAGTACCCCTTCCCAGTGACCTTCATACTTAGCCATTTCTACATTCAGGATCTCCTAGAAACGAACTGATACAAACCCATTTCAATATGCAAACTGAAAGCTCAATTTGAAACAATGGGATGTAAACAAGGTATCAAATCATTCTCCACTGATTACAAGACCCAGAGACACCCTTTTCACATGTGCATTTTGGACCAAAAGGAGCACTTTAGCAAGCGTTTTACATGGTACCTCAAAACTACATTTTGAGTACCAACACCTTGTATCTACATTGTCTTCTTGCTTTTCTTCTTGGATGAGTTGTGATCTCCTCTCACCTTGTTTATTGTTATTCCTCTTCTCAGGGCACCTTCCTACATGATCTCCTAACTGATTGTAGTAGTAGCATTTGAGAGGTCCATTTCCTCTCCCTGAATTTGTTCTTCCCCTATTGAAGGGTCTCCTTCCCCTATAGTTCCCTCTTGAATTTGAATCATTATTTTCCTTGTCTCCTTGGTCAAGGGTTCTACTACTACTACCACCATTTTTTCCTTTGTTCCAAGAGGAGCCTCTTCCTCTAAAGTTCTTCCCACTGTCATTGGTCTTTCCCTTGCCAAACTCCTACTTCCTCTTCCATTTTTCCTCTACCTTTAGTGCCATTTGATAGCACTTGCTGGCTGTGGTAGGGAAATGTAGGCTAAGTTCCTCTTGAATGGATACTTTTAGGCCATTCATATACCTTTCCAATTTTTCTTCTTCATCTTCTGCCACATTTGTCTTCATGCATAGTTTTAGGAACTCCTCGGTGTATAAGCCTACATCCATGTCTTTTTTCTTTAGACTTTGTTTCCTCCTATGGAGTTGTACCCCTTAATCTTTAGGTACATATGTCTCTTTAATCAAGGCTATCATCTTGTTCCATGAATTTATCATGCTCTTCCCATTCTTCACCCTTTCTGTTTGGATGAAGTTCCACCAAGTTAGGGCTACTCCCTTCAACTTGGATCTTGCTATTTCTACCCTTTTCTTTTCAGGGATGTCTTCACATTCAAAGAATGTTGTCAAAGCCTCTATCCAATCCAAGGCTAAATATGCATTCATCTTGCCATTGAAGACTGACAAGTCTATCTTTTCCTCCATGGTTGTTCTCCCCATGGACTTTAAGGCATCAATGAGAGGCCTTTGGTCTATAGGGATGTATTGATTAGGAGTATCTTCCTCCTCTTCACTCCCTTCTTCATTCTCAGACCCATCTTCTTTATCCTTGTCTAGCTTCTTCTCAAGTTCTTGAAGCCTCTTAGTTAAGGCTATGTTTGCAGCCCTTTTCTCTCTCACCATCTTTGCTAATTCACTATTTGTGACCCTTGCAGGGATCTCTTCATCCTCAGGAGGAGACATAGCTTTGATACCACTTGATGCAAAGTTGAATAGCAGAAGGATTTAAGCAGTGAATGATGGTTAAGGAGTTGAACCCTAGGGTACCCAAATGGTGGGATGAAGTGTCCTACACCTATCACAAGTGTAGAAAAGGACAAGGTTCAAGGTTATCACAACCTTAGAATCACAAGAGGAACCTAATCACTAGGTCCTACCAAGTCCAAGACACCAACAACCAAGATTGGTTCCTAAGCTCTATTGGCTCAATTTAGAAATTATCCCCATGAAGTGACTATCTGGATTAGGGGTGACCCATCCACATGGATGTGGCCTATTTAGGTCCAATTCAAGTAGTTCCAATGGTTCTTTCACTTAAATGTAACCCATACAACCTAGTTGCTTCACAAACCAAAGACTAGGCTTGTAGCCTTTCCTTGAAGGTATTTTGATCATAGGTCAAAATACTTCCACATAAAGCATAGAAAAAGTTGGAGATTTTGATACCCTTTTGGGCTTTAGGGATCATATCCAAGCACCAAGAGTTGAAGTTAAACTAAAAATGAGGGACCACCTAATCTAGGCAGGGCTAATAGGCCTAATTAGGTCTGCAATTGCACTACAAGTGCTCTTTCCTCCAAACCAATGCCCAATAAAATTATGAGATCATGTGAGGGAATATAAAAGGATTCTAAATCTAGAGTTTTAGGTCTTGGTGAATCCCCAACAAGGAATTATGCTAACTATACTCAGTCACTTGTAGGTGCACACATAGAGATGTACACCTAGGGCATCATGGAAAATCCACTTCCCTACAAATCTCCACCTCTAACTTACATAATATGAAAGAACATGAAAATATATTGAATTCCACCAAGGGGCATCAATTTCCCATGGTGGAATCGGTCCAAACACTCAAGCCCTATTGAAAACCCTGGTTTTAGGCCTTCAATTCAGGTAGTCACACAAAAAGCTTGATAACTTCCAAACTAGGATTGATCACAACATAAAACCAATTTCATATGAAAGTAGATTCAAGGAAAAAACTTTTGGTTTTATAGAATCATGCCTTCCTATTCGTACCAGTCTGTACACTCTAGTTTTCCTCAAGAATTGTAGAGAAATGGTTATATTTTATTGATTCAAAATTGCCAAATTACATCATCTTACCTTCCACCCACCTGAAAGGGCTTATGATGGCTTCCCCCATCAATTAAAACTAAATTTCAAACCATATGATTATTGAGGGTTTAGTTTACAACTTTTGGCAAAAGTTGTCAAAGTTGCTAAGCAACTTTTACAACTTTTTAGCATCTTTTGCATTCTAGTTGACCAAAATTGGTCTATGCCTAAATCTAATGATCCAACATGGATCTCAATTATTAAATCATGAAATTAGCCAAAATCCTAAGATTCTAGGCCCTTTGACCATCTTTGATCGTAGTTGACCAAGGGCTTATACTTGTGCCAATCTTGGAACTAGGCCTTACAATTTGGTCTAGATGCCTAGATGAAAGGTCTAACCTAATCTAGATGTTCTTAGGGGTTTGATGAGTCATCATTTATTGTGGGTGCTCCTGCACTAGATGGCCTACCAAGAAAACACTTGATAGTCACCCAATAATGTTGTGCGCCTTCTGGTGGCCTTGTGCATGTATGTAGTGCATCTTCTGATAGCTTTTATAAAGTACCCATGGATCCACCTTCTTTTATCACCATGAATATGAAATACGTGTCTCCTAAGGATTTAGAAACTTATGTGTGTTACCTTCAAAAGATTTAGCATATAGATGTGTTTATTTTCAGGATTTAGCAACTTATGTGTGTTACCTTCCAAGATTTAGCATATTGAAAAATTTCAAAAATGCGTCTCCCCAGGATTTAGCAACTTATGTGCATTACCTTTGGAAGATTTAGCATATTTGAAATTGGAAATGCATGTCACTTCAGGATTTAGCAACTTATGTACATTACCTTCAGAGGATTTAGCATGCTGCAAAACAAAAGGTTAGAACAAAAATACATAATATAGAACAAGGGAGGCCGTATATATGCCCCCTCCTTAATATGGAAAAAACATACTATTTTGACATGTTAAGGAAAGAAAACAACAAGGATAAAGCCTTCTTCAACATCAAGACCATATCCATAGACAACACCCAGTCCAAGCCAAGAAGGTCATAGCTCCTATGAGGCCATGGAAGGGATGAATGCAAAGAGATATCATGCAAGAAGTGAAAAAGAGTAACCCTTGTGAGGGATATCACATTGTTTAGTTTCCAAGGTGAGAGATTTATCAACCATGGAAACCCAATGTCAAACAACAAAATAGGTTGTGATTAAGAAAAAAGATCCTCAATGCAAACCAAAATTTTCATGTATGATTGGATATCACATAATAGATAAATACTGCTTAACCAAGGAAAGAGGTGAATCCCAAAAAGACATAAAAGAAGGAGATGGTATCCTTGCCCCCCAAGCATAGGAACAAGGATGGAAAGGTTCCTATTATATCATTCACAACATTATGCAAGACAACAAGCCCCCAAGAATTAGGCTAACATTGTTTACATAATGTGGATCTCCATGATAGGAACATAGATGTTATTTAGAGAAAATAGGATTGAAATACAACTCATTATCACATGATATATAAATAAAATTAATATCAATGAGCTTCATAATCTTATAATGTAAAGCTTGACATTCATTAGTAGAGTGATCATAAAATCTATGATATAAACAAAAAAAAGAGTCTTCAAGTGTGGATTACATTTCTTTTTGCATTTAGGTCTAGTAATCATCTTAGCACGAAGGAGTTTAGGAAAAATAACTTCTTGGTCAAATTCCTTCACAGGTTCATCATGTTTTGAAGTGTTATTTGAGATGTTGTTAACATTGATTTTTTGTCAAGGGATTAAATCCCAATCTAGAAGAATGATCATGCCCCCTAGTGTGTAAGGGCATTTGAATTCCTTTTTTATGCTTACTGCATCCTTGACCATTAAATCCTTGTTTAACTAGGAAGTGATAACCAAAACCATAACAAGAAGCCATATCAAAAGGAGTCAATGGAACTTCAGCAGTCTCAATATCATCCTTAGTAGATTTGATAGATTCATTATAGGTAGAAGTAGTGACAAAGTTATTATGAAGGGCTTTAGAAGTAGAATTACAAAATCATTGTTCAAATTCTCTTTGTTTCTTCATAAAATCAAGATCATTAACCTTATACTCTCCAATAAAGATAGGATTAAAATCCAAGGTTCCCCAATCATCTCCAAGAAGAGAATTAGAGGAAGGAGGATTACTATTAGAAATAGGAGTAGTGTGAGTTTGAATATTAAGACAAGGATTAGGTGCATCATCCACATGAAGAGAATACATCTTGTTATTATGTATAAACTTGACTTTACAGTGAAGGGTGGAAGGAACGACATGCATCTCATGCAACCAAGGTCTACCCAAAAGAAGGTTATAATTGAGAGGTCCATGCATAACATGAATATGTGTATTCAAGATGACCTGTCCTACTTTGATAGGTAAGGTAATGATTCCTAAAGTATTCTTAGCAATGTTATCAAAGCCATGTATAGGAACATTGTCAGGTTGAATAGTTGAAAGATCGGTGTTAATTGCTTTGAGCATGTGCATGCTACAGACATTAAGCCCAAATCCATTATCAATCAAGCTCCTATGAATGATACTTTTATTGATAGAAATAGCAACCATAAGAGCATCATATTGATTTGGAACTTCTTTAGAGGGTAAATCCTTTTGAGTAAATAGAATATCAGGAGGAACCAGGGTAGCATGCATGCATTGTAAGAAATTATTGATGTTCTCATGATTAGGAGGAGGAGTAGGAAGAGTTGCTAGAGATTTTTGTAAGGCTTCATAGTAGGTAGGTGAGGTTTGAAGAAGCTCCCATAAAGAAATCTTGGCAGGAGTATTTTGCAATTGGTTAATCAAATCATACTCCTTGCTAGGAAGACGAGGTGGAGGAGGAAGACTGGGTAGAGAAGGTGGTAAAGAAGTAGAAACCACTAGATTAGGTTGAGGGTTATTACTTGTACGATAAGTGTGAGCTATAGAATCTTGATCATTGAAAGATTCCATAGGTTTACCTTTGATAGTAATGTGAGGACAACCTTTGACAATTAACAAGGGTTTAAGATAAACCATTTTAGTTATCTCAACACTACAAATAGATTCACAAGAAGGAAGAAAAGAGGACATCCTAGGAGGAGATGAGGTAAGATCTTGATTCTCCATAGTATCATCACTAAAAGGGAGAGCGTTAAGGGAATTTATATGATTCTCCACTAATGCCTCATCACTAGAAGGAATCTCAAATGGAGTTAAAGGATATATACTATTGTCTTCTTTCACTAAAATGTCTACATGTGTTCTAGAAAAAGAGTTATCATCATGTATCAATATATCATCTATTAATAAACCACCCTCTTGTATCAAAGCTTCTTTGCAAGGAGGGGATAAATCAATGTCATTATCCAAGGGATTATCCACAATGGTGTCATGAGGAAGAGAGTAATTAACATCCAAATCTAAAGGTTCATCCCTAATAGGAGGATTATCATCCCTACCAATAAAGCACCTTGTAGGGTTTCCATAATTCACTAGAGCTTGATCCCTAGAGGGGGAAGAAGGACATCTATTATGAGAAGAATTAACATCAATCCTCAACTCCTCTCCATAAAGAGAAATATGATGGAGATCACATGTAATAAATGAAATCTTTCTAGGTGTAACGCCATACAAGGTTTGAAACAACTTACGCAACATGATAATAAATAAAGAAATGCATAAAAAAATAGATCTAGTTATATCCAAATGCATTCAAATGAAAATCAAACACAATAGGGCATCTATCTCCACAAAAGAAGGAGTTGTTGTAAAACAGGTTCACCAAAATGTAAAATGAAGGTGAACACACAAGATAATAGAAAGGGATATCTAACACAATAGGGCATCTAAATCCATGAAAGAAAGGGGTAAGTGTGTTGGGTTCACCAAAATGTAAAGGGTAAAATGTGGATGAGGTCCTAGAACAATGGTTTGCACATAAAAGAGACCCTAAGACCAATATTTTACACTTATTTGAAATTATATTGATATGGAAAGTAAATGTAGATGACTAATGTTGAAATGAAGAAATAAAGGTACTTAACCTCCGAAAAAGAATCAGCTGAAAACCCTATCAAACGATCTCAAAAACTGTTGATTTTTGCAATCATGTGCCGAAACTGCGAGATTTACAAAACCTAGAAATATTTTTCTAAGATTAGATCAGGTCGACTTTGATGCTCATAAAAGGTCAAAGGCTACATTTTTATTTTGAAGGTCAATTTTGACTTTGTTCGCAAATATCAGAAGTTCCCCAAAAAGGGTATCCAAATATGATCTCAGATCTGAAATTTTGCACGTGTACCTACAAGAAAAATAGTTTTGTTTGTTGGGGGGAAGGGGTTTGCCTCAGTCAAACCCCAATTTAAGAATTAACCTTGAAATTGAATTGAAATTGTTGTAGTAAACAAAGTAAATGGAACAATTCACCTTGCTTATGTTGAAAACCCTTGTGGAGGATTCAAATCCTTGAATCCACAAGAATGGATGAATGTAGAATCAAATGTAAGATGTCTCCAATCAATTGTCTTTAGATCTTCAACACAAATCTTGAATGGATCTTGAATTAGGAAGAGGCTTGAATGGAAATGGAGGAATCTTCAACAAGAGGGCTCCATAGAGCTTGAATCCTTCAATGGCTTCTAATGGATCTCCTTGATAAATTGAATTCTTGAATGTTTGAAGGCTTGAATGCTTGATCTTCTTACTTGAGAGCTTGAGAGATGGATTGCAAAACTTGATGGAGAAAATGAGAGAGGAAAGCTCCCTTTTATAGTGATCTAGGGCACAAGAGGGGCCTCGTAGAAAATAATAATTAAGGGCCAATGGCACAAAACTCTAGAGAGGTGCACATGGAGAGGAAATTAAATTAAAGTCTTGGCACAAAACTCTAGGAGGGGACCACCCTTAATATAGAAATAAAATAATTATTTAAGGGCCTTGTTACAAAATTTGAGGTAAGGCCAACCCCAAACCTAATTTGAGCATTAGGCACAAAACTCAAGAAAGGCTAATCTCCAATAATAAATTAGGAATCCTATAAAAATATTGAGAAAGGTCCACCTCAAATATAATTTGAGAATCTAACACTTAATCTAAGAAATAATGGCCCTGAAGAGGGAAAAGAAGAGATTTTGATGAAATCCTGAAACTAGAAGCTAACCTTGAGGATCCCAGACCCTAGGGTCAAGGATGAGGTCAACCTTGACCTAGGTCAAGGTTGAGGTTGTCCCTGACCTAGGTCAAGGTCAAGGTCAACCTTGACCTTGAGGTCAAGAATCCCAGGTTCACAATCCAAAATGCCAGGAAGATGGCAGGAAGAAGTGGGAAATGGGGAAGAGGAGGGGAAAAATCTAGATCTAAGTTGAGTACCCATTTAAGGCATTCAACATGATCCCAAACCACTTACTCGGAGGGCTAAATGTTCTTATCATGGAAGTGCTTCCATTTTAAGATGATACACCTCTGATTCACCAAAGTCTGAGAAGAACATCTCTGAAATAGCCAACCTAGCTCGATAGCTTCATTTTTAGCGTTTTGGCCTTTTCGGCCTTTCCAAGGTCTTGTACCCCCAAAAGTCTGAAAAGTGAAAATTAACTTCTCAGAGCTTTTTTAGACTTGGTTCTTTTAGAACACTTTGTTTTTATAGATTTTCCTCTCTTTCATGTGGTTTCTTGTTTACTAATTCATGTGCTTTGCTCTTTATAGGAATGGTAGAAAGGGTTATGTCACCAGCTATGAAGTACCAGTTCAAGGGTTATCATCCACCCTCCAAAGTGAGCAACCTACATTTTGAAATCATAGACATTGACATTGGCAATGTCAGTTGTAATGACTATTTGGTCAAATGCGCATAGCTAATAGGGAGATCCAAGGAATGGACTTCATTAGTGTATTGTTCTCTGGTGAACGCAGCGACACATCTAGTTTCAATCTTGTCTTCAGATCTGATCAATACCTTGTAAATCCATTATGTACTAGATGAGACAATGGTAAAAAAAACATGGGTGAAGTGGTCCTAGAATTGAGGCTAGATAATATTGAGGATGTCTTTCACTTGCCCAAAGGGGTTGATAAGTTCTACAACTTCTATATCAACAAAGGGATGGAGTTATACAATAAAGATATCACATTATCTCATGAGATTGTGAATAGAGAGTGCCTCATGGAGTCTCTACCCAAGAATAAGCTGGATTGAATAGATATGTGGAGGGGCTTCATGGTTTTAAAGAGTTTGAGCAATAGGTTCTGGCCGCAGGACAGTCCTTTTCTTTGGACCCTTTCCCTACATAGTTCATAGGTCCTCTTGATAATGTGGGAGAGGAAGTTCAACAAAAGGTCTAAGAGAAAGTTGAGGAAGTCATAGTTGAGATTCAAAATGAAGCTATGGAGTTAGGTAGGGAATCTTCCATAGGTGTCCCCTCTAAGGAGAACGTAGATACACAAATTCCTCCAGCTTCACACCTAGTTCCACCTCCACCTCCACCTATGCATCAAACTCCACTCCCGCCTCCAAATCAAACACCACCTACTAATCCACTTTGCCTCCTATCCAAACTGCTATGTTGCCTCCACCTTATCATATTCCCACACCAAATCTACCTCCTCCACCAATGCCCTCGCTCACTCCATTTGTTTCCCTTACTCCACCACTTGTTCAAAATGAAGCAGTAGCACAAGAGTCTCAAGAGCCTGAGAAAGAAACGATGACAACTAGTGAGATGCTATTAGAAGAACATGTTGGATTAGAAAAATAGGTTGATGAAGAAGAGAAAATAGATGATGAGGAATAGACACAAGGGGAGGAGGAGCTGAATGTGATGGAGAAGGAGGAAACAAGAGGAGGAGAGGAAGAGAGTCATGAAGAAATGGAGATAGAATGCCCTACAACTACCTCAACTCTAGAAGATCCTTATGAACACCTCAATGCCTTTTCAAAGCCCACTTGGTTCATGAAGGAAATTCAGCCAAGGAACAAGGTATAAACTAATGATGAAACAAATATGACGGCATTAGGGCGAGCATTCCATCAAGCTGGATCTAGCACCCAAGCAAGGAAATTTTTATATGTAACACAAGATCAAGTAGGAAGATGGAAGGCATAGGTGGCCATTCCCACAATGAGTGTTAGTACATCTGAGGTCACTCTAGATGATTGTGTTGGAGGAGGTTGATTTGGGAGAGCCAACCAGAGAGGGGAGTAAAACTCTAGCTACTCTCAGATTAAAGCACGCTCTGGGCTTCATTGACAAAGACAAAGAGAAGATAAAGGTGCTAATGGAGCAAAAAAAGGCCATGAAGAAGTTCATTCTTAAGATAGTGGGTCCCATTGACCCTAATAACCCTGAAGCCTCATTATAGGCCATTTTGGAGAAGAGGGGTGAAGTAAATATAAATATTTCACATTCTTTTGTATAGGCTCGTGTGGATTGGAAGGCCGATTTTAAGGAATTTTCTAAGGAATCTCTCAAGAATATTTTGAGGCCCTTTTGATGTATTCTTCAAGGAATCACTTCCCTAGTAGAGATCATGAGTGAAGAAGATGGGATGGAAGAGAAGATTTTGAAATGGAAAAGGGCATTGGATGACCTTGTAGTAATACGAAAGCAACACTTCCAAGTTTTGGTAAAGGTATATGAAGGGTCGGAGCTAGACAATTTTGAGAAGTGGATCCAAGATATAAAAGGAGCTCTGACCATTTTTGAAAAGGTGCTGAAAAGGATGGACAAGAGGAGGGATGATAGTCTTCTTTTTGTAGAAGAGATGCATAAGTTCTTTGATAGATTGGACTTATATTTGTACGATGAGGATGATGAAAAAACCATGCATTTTGTAAATGTCATCATCAATTAGTACTTAAGTATATTCAGAGGATTCAAAAAAAAAGAGGACCTCCAACAAATATTTTATCAGAAGGAGGAGATCCGTAAAATGTTGTCTCAGGAAGAGGAGATACATGGGTTCACACTAGAGTTGGTCACCTTCCAAAAGAGACAAAAAGAACTTCTCGAAGGGGTAAAGATGGCTGACTTTGAAGAAGTGTTAGAAATTATGGACAAGTTCCCGCAAAGCCCATCCAGAAATATTCCCAAGTTAGTAAGCATCTAGTTTGGACTTATCCAAATTTTGTGCAGAGGAAAAAGTAGTTTTTGTACTTAGTCATTTTTGCACACCCTAATTTTTGGCCTTTTGGCCCTAGAAGAACTTTCAGCCTCTGAAAGTCTGAAGTCTAAAACTTGGGAAAAGAGGAGTTGACACTTTGCCAATTTTGAAGCTTGGTTTTTTCAAGGCAACTATCAAGATTTGTGTTTTTTTTGGCACGTTCACCATTTGACTTCAGTTATCTTAGATTTGATTTTTCAATCAACTGGATCTCTTTTATGGGATTGTTTCTGCATGATTTTGGGGCCTCTTTCAGTTGAGTCCACATGGGGAAGCTATAACAAAGCATTAATGGCTGAAACAAAAAGTTTCATCAAGAGCTTGCATGAGTCCCAACTGCATTTTGAGTCATTTAAGGGCATGATTTTCTCTAGTTTTTGTAATGCACAAGGTTTATTTCCATGCTAGGGTAGTTTATCTTAGTTTTAGAGATAGTTTCTTTCATGTAATCTCTAGTTTAGATTTATTTCCAAGTTTCATGCAGCCAAAACCCTAGCTATGAAAATAAGAGCACAACTCTATAAATTGTAATAAAAAAATGTAATGAGGGTTAGATTTGATCATTAATGCAATACAAATAGTTGGTGCTTCAATCATAGTGTGATATTTCTGCTATATTTGTGAGATTTATGATTGTGTTATTGCTCATTTATTTATTTCAAAGAGCCAATTGATTGTGTTGTGGTTTTAAATCTCTAATTCTTACTTCAGTGTTTGCTAGTGTTATATTGCCTTGTTGTGACGAATCATCGAGAAGATTTTCCTTTTGCTTGTTTGAAGACAAACTTGTCTCACATGTGCATACATCTGTGGTGGCTTCATGATTCGGTGAGTTTTGGCTTATCATACATCTGTGTTTATTTCCATTGAGGATTGCATCTTCTTAGCTGAAGATTGTGATTTATTCTGATCTCTATTTTGTGGGTTTCCTCATCTTCTCAGTCTTTTAATTCGCAAAGTAGTGTGATATTGGTTTATGTCCATTAGTTTCTTTTTAGTTATTTCTTTCAAATCCTCATTACCCTATCTCTTACTTTCTTTACACATTGATTACAGTAGATTAATTAGATCAACATTGCTTTCATTCTAAAATCTAAAAATCCAAAAAAGAGAAGCATTGTGGTATTTTGAAGTTTGTTTTGCAGCCTTCTTTGAGATACGAACTAGCAAAGGCCTCCTTGTTAACAAATTCACATTTGTCTTTAGTTGAACTATCCAAGCGATTGAGACCCAACCTAGAAGGAACTTTGAGATTGACTCACATTAGTCTTCCAAGAGGGGAATTTTCTTGCGTGAATTCCTAGCTGTTATCTCGTGTAAAAATGATGCTCAATAGAAGTGGTGCTAGAAGGAGAGCCATCAAAAGGAAGACCCCAAAACATTAGATCATTCTCTCTCAAAAGGTTCAAACGAGTCCTCAGATCTTCACCAAACAAAGGGGAATTCCTTGAACTCTGAGAATTTTGCAGACCTCACAGTAATAAAGCAAAGTAAGGAGAAGACATTGCCTATCAATCTAACCTTCCTCCACTTCCACACATTGCTGCTCCACCTTCTACAGCTCTACCACCAGATCCAATGGCTTTTTTTGCAAATTCTCAAATCTCTCCATTAGATCTACAAGGATAGCTCCATGAGCTGCCCAAGAATCTTGAGAAATTCTACCCATGTTTCATCTATGGAGAATCCTGGACAGGGGAAGAACACGTCCATGTATTCAAAGAATTACGCAATCACAAAGAGATTTCTCATTAGGATGTCATGTGTCACCTTTTCCCCTACACATTGGGGGAATTTGCATACAACTGGTATCTAAACTTTCCATGAGGATCCATTGCCACATGGGGGGAATTTGAAACAAAGTTCCTGAACACTTCCTATGAAAGCTCAGAAACTAGGTATAATTTTGGACTCAGGGATTGGACATCCAACTGAGCAGCTTATCCTCTTTATAGAAATTCATTTAGTAAGTTAGACCAGAGATGTATCACTTGAAATGGGCTAGAAAATTATATGCACCAAGTATCATTTAGCCATGCATTATCATTTCTGTAGGAAGTAAATGCTGAAGGAAAACTATACTATAATTGCAGGAAATGAATACTAAAGTAATGCTTAAGCTGAATTTTGTGGAAAAGTAAGTGTTGGAATAGAAGCTACAAGAGTATAACTATCAATAAGACATGAAAATTCTTAAAAACTATGCCATTATACTTCTGCTTGTCTATGACTTTGGCTACAAGAGGCGTTAGCCGGTCTGTAGCTTTGGTTGCAAGAGCAATTCAGTGTTGGGCACTTAATCAATAGAAATGCAGTAAATGCTTCTAGCTAATATGAATCTATTTTATTATGGATTTCTCACCAAGTGGGCCCCCTTGGATGAGTATCCTAAATCACAATTACACTCAACTGAATATCAATACTTCATTTTATTGATTGAATATCAAAGTACAAAATTCTCATAACATAGTGAAACTAATTGAAAACTATTTCTATATATTCGACAATGTCCTCTATTGTTGTGCTCATGCACGAGCAGGGCTTTATTTAAAGGGAAAAACTTCTAACTAACTTCTAACCACACTATAGAAATAGGTGGGTCTTTATTACAATATTAATAACTAGAAAGAGGGAAAGCTTTAAAGACTAAACAGATTGATCCCGAAGCAGAGGAGAGAATTGTCATGATAGAAAATCCAACTTCCATTCATGCCTAGATCCTCTCGAAGAAATTAGCAAGCCACCTAACTCATCACAGAGACTTCCACCTTGCTCCTTCAATAGGCACTACTTTTAATGTTCTTCCCTTGAAAGCTATAGGAAGATCGAGTGAAACACTTCATGGATGAATTCTCTTGACCTGGTCAAAACAACATTCGCTATTCCAATGCACTATGCCTTTAAAGGTTAGGATAATATATTTATGACAGTAATTACCAGAACACGCATAATAAATCACATTAAAAAATCTACTCTTACTTATTCAAAACACAACATTAGCTTTCAGATCAAGAAATATAGCATTTTATCCAAGCATAGTATATTAAGTATGTTTAAACCATGTTAAATGTCTGTTGGCAGCATGCCATATAGTAGCAAAAAATCATAAGAGTCTTCACGGTAAATGTATCAAAATGCAGCAAAAAGGTATAGCAAATATTATCCTAAAGCATTATAAAGTATGACATTAATATGCCTCATCATTTCTTCCCCCAACGAAGAATATTGCCTGTCCTCAGGCACTGAAGAGTTTTTAATCTTCGCTAGCACTTTGAAGTCACCTTCCCATGTTTTCTCGGTCATCTGACTGTGCACACCCTAGTAGAATCCATTCATCCTATCTACTCTGACTTGTCGGCTTAGTTCTGAATCCTCATCCAACTCTTCCTCTATACAACTATAAAGTGGCCACAGGAGCACAGGTAGTTGGAATGTGAGAGGAATCCAGTGTTCTGGTCTTGGTTGCCTCTCCAATTCTATGTACCAATGGACTCTTTGCATGGCAGCCCTAAAATTCATGATGTTGTG
Source organism: Chamaecyparis obtusa (assembly GCA_027943335.1). Classification (NCBI taxonomy): domain Eukaryota; kingdom Viridiplantae; phylum Streptophyta; class Pinopsida; order Cupressales; family Cupressaceae; genus Chamaecyparis; species Chamaecyparis obtusa. Next base: position 2,880,141 of record BSBK01001816.1, read on the forward strand.
GGGCTCTTCCTTTTTCATAGACATAGGAAACCTAGTCCACCTCTGATGTAACCCATCTGCTACCCTGTTTCCATCATCTAGAGATAGTCTCTCAACTTCTACATGTACATGTTCCCATTTCACCAAAATTCTTCTTCTGTGAGTGGAATCATTAAAACTGTAGACTATGTGTAGCCAATCACAATAAAGGCATCTAGGGTTTTTAATTTCAGGGCATAACAGAAGTGAGATATTATGCTCAAATTCCCTATATCTAGTCAATTGTTCTCCATAGTAAATTTCATTGTTGACCCAGGAGAGTAGTGTAGAAAAGTGTATATCGCCCAGAAACAACAAGGAATTCCATTGTGTGTCTGAGGGAATGACATAGTGATGCAGGTATAATTCACAGAGAATATTTTTGATGAAGTCAGGTGACTCCTTGTATATAGCCATAAAAGACTTAAGGTTTTCTATGTCAGGATTCAAATCTTTGACAATTCTCATAAACTAAAACAGTAAAAATTGCTCTCTTAAGCACAAAACATACACCCACGGGGGTGGTCAACACTCTATGACCTTTGGAACCAATTTGATAATTGAATATAGCTTTTCTTGTAGGAGTGTAATTTCTTGTTTCTATTGACCTATTTCCCTTTTCAATTTGTCCCTCTCTATGGCCCACATTCCCTTTCATACTAAATTTTCTAAAAATAATCCAAGGACAAGGAATGTATGGTTACCTAATTTTGACCTCTCTATAGACCTATGTGCCTTGGTTCTGTTTCTTGTCCCCTTTGGTGAACGGATGCAGAAGCTGTAGGTATGTCATCTATTTGTGTTTTTCCTAGATGAGAGGAGGAAACTTCATAATCATTCTTTTTCGCCTTTTTTTTGGTACTGTGACTGTAAGGTCCTTCATCATAACATCTTCTTCCATGGATGGATTCTCTTGATGTGGGTTTGAATTCATGAGTTCCTCATTCAGAACTTCTGAATTTGAGCCAGCCATTTTCGGTGAGTTATTTTTCTTTTTCTTTGAATTCAAATGAACACTATGTCATACTGAGTGTTCTTCTGATGTTGTGGAATGCTTCTACAGGGTAGATTTTACTAAGGTGAACATAGCTACAGGATGAATAGTGCTACCACCTGCCTCATAATGAGACGTTTTCTCTTTCCCTTTTTCATTTTTCTTGGCTCCCTATGTACTATAATTTCCTTCAGAACCCCCAATGTTTTCTTCCCTGAGATTGGGGTTTGGAGCATCTTCTGTTATGTCCTCTTCATGTGAAGAAGGGTTTTCTTTAACTCTTTCTGGACTATCCTTGGCAGTAATATTTTCTTGTGCTCCATGAGGCCCAGGAAGTGGTCCTATAGATTTTGGACATGCCCTATTAAGTTGAACATGAGGAGCAGTGAGAAATTCATCCCAATTCTGGACTACAACATTCTACCTACCCTTCCTTACTTCCTCAGAGCTCAAATTTAGAAGGGATTATAACACGTTGGGTACATTAACTAAATGCCCATGCCAAATGACTCAAAAATTTAAAATGTACGGTATGTAGAAATGAAAACCTTCCTTCGCAAGTGATATATCTAATAATATGAATAGAAAATTGTGGGAAATCTCCTGGAAGAGAGAGCCTTTTGGTACCTTGTTTACTACTTTCAAGTGCATTGTCTTTTGGTAGGGAGAACTTGGCTTTGGCCACATGAGTGTCATGACCATGTGGGAAATTCTCTCCAGTAGTAGGAAGTCTAGAGACTTCTATTATTTGTGCTTCAGAAGCTTCAATCCACAACCCCTTCACATATGCAACACCATTGTTAAATGTTTGTAGGAATTTGACTGCCACAACCTTGTCATAACCATTTAACCTGATGATGTAACTAAGCCAACCCGCATGATTAAACTCATGAACACCAGCTCGATCCTGTAATAATGATGTGTGACTTGCTGGCTCTGACCAGATAGGTTGTCCACCCATATTTGCTAAAAATCTACTCAACCCTTTGTTCTTGACTTCAATCCATTCACGATGCCCAGTTCCCAAAATACTTACTCCAGACTTAATTTAGAAATGTTTACTATTTGTGGTAAGGGTGAAATATGAAAGACATAGAAATTGTGAACATTGAAGTGAGATTTAGTTTCCAGGGTTTTATAAAAGAGACCGAAATCCAAGGTTGGTGGATTAATGATCAAGCTTACAGCTTATGGGCTATTAATGACAATTAATTCAAAATCATGGGCAAATTTTTTTAATCACATGCCAATGTACTGCCCCCTATGAAAATGATGCAAGTGTTCTCACTGGTGTGGTTTAAAAGTATAGCCATGCTTAGATATGTCTTGAGCATGTTTCATAGCTCAGACTTCACCCATTTAGTCACATAGTTAGTGCATACAAGGATGTAGGAATTTTCATTGAAAGATGGAGTAATAGGTCCTAAAAAATCCAATCCCCATTTGTCAAATGGAGATGGTACCAATTGTGGAAAGAGGGGCATTTCATTAGATTTTGTTGGTCATCCCATCCTTTGGCATCAGTCGCATTTCCTTTTATAGTGGACTATGTCTCTATGGAGTGTGGGCCAATAATATCTTGTATTCAGTATCTTTATTGTTGTTCGCTTAGCTGCAAAATGTCCTCCACAAGGCTCATTATGACATGCATGAAGGATGTCATAAGTTTCATCCTCCCTTACACACCATCTCAATATTTTCTTGGGCCCGTTATAGGATAGATAGTAAGCAATCCATGAAAAATTGAAATTTTTTTCTATTAGAAGCCTTTTTTCTTTTGGTGAGAAATAGGGAGGTACCTTTTGAGAGACCAAGTAATTGGAAATATTAGGATACCAAGGTGTTTTAGCTGAATTAGAGAATAGATGATCATTACGGAAGCTATCATCAATAGGTTGAGGTTCATCTATGTTTTGCAGTCACGAGAGGAAATCTGTGACTACATTGGATTTGCCTGGCTTGTCCACTATAGTGATATCAAACTCCTGCAATAAGAGAAGCCATCTAGCTAAGTGGCTTGTGATAGAAGGCTTATTAGCGAGATATTTAATGGCTGCATGATCCATATGCACAAAAATATGATACCCTATTATGTAGTGGCAGAATTTATTGAGTGCAAAGATGACTACCAAGAGCTCTTTTCAGTGATTGTATAATACAATTCAGCTCCTTGAAGATTCTTGCTGATGAATTATATAGCATGTACAATGGTATCCTCCTTTTGGCAAAACATATCTCCTATGGCATGATCTAAGGTGTCAGTGTGTATATGGAATGAAAGTTCCCATTGGGGTCCACTCAAGATTGAGGCTGTTGTAAGGACTATCTTAAGCTGTAGGAATGCTGCTTCACAATCTAGGGTCTAGTTGAATTCTGAATCTTTAGTGAGCAGAGTGTGAAGAGGACTAGCCATTTTACTGAAATCCTTTATAAACCTTCTATAGTAGCCTACATGTCCAAGAAAACTTCAGACATCTTTTTTCTTGGTTGGTGTGGGAAGGTTTTGAATGATCTCAATCTTGGCCAGATCCACTTGTATTCCTACTGCAGATATATAGTGGCCAAGTACTATCCCTTTTTGCATCATCATGAAGCATTTCTCTCTATTGAGAGATAGATTATGTTCTTCACACCTTTTCAAGCCCTTGTCAAGATTTCTTAAGGCTTCTTCATAGGTTTCACCATAGGTTGTAAAATCATCCATATAGATCTCCATACAGTCATGAGAGATATTAGCAAAGATGTTGATGATTGCTCTCTGAAAGGTTGTTGGAGCATTACAAAGACCAAATGGAAGAAAAGAATAGGAAAAAGTTCCCCAAGGGCATGTGAAGTTGTCTTCTCTTGATATTCTAGAAAGATGTGGATTTGATTGTACCCACTATACCCATCTAGAAAAGAAAAGTACTTTTTACCTACTAGAGAATCTAGGACTTGGTCAATGAATGGAAGGGGAAGATGGTCCTTTTTGGTTGCATTATTGAGTTCCCTATAGTCTACACATACCTGCCATTTGCCTCCTTTTTTGGGCATAATTACTAATGGAGAAACCCATTGAATGTCAGATATTAGGTAAATGAATCTAGCATTGAGAAGTTTTTGCAATTCTATTTTAATGATTTCTCTTAAGGCTAGATTCACTCACCTCTACAACTGCCTTACTGGAGGTTTATCTTCTTTTAGATAGATCTGATGAGTGCATAGTTTTGGATCCAAAACTTTCATGTCAGAATAATCCCAAGCAACTGCTCTAGTATGGGCCTTTAGTGTCTTAGTCAAAGACATTTGCCATTGTGTAGTTAATTTTCCATTAATGTCCAAGTAACATTTAGGGGAAACTTCTATTTTCTTAGTCAGCTCTATCATAGATGCATCTATAAATGAGGGTACCTATATCTCATGGGGAAGCAACTGGTGATAGAGCTCTTTGCCTGCAGGAGATGGCCATTGGTAGTATGGGTTTAAAACTTGTAGAGAGTAGTCTTTGGAAGAACAACCTAGAGAATCTGGACTTGATCCATACTAATTTTGCAAGATATTGGTGATTACCTTGTCTTCATCCTGAAGCTATAGGAAGGGGTCCCTTTGTATCATCATTAATTTTGACACTAAATTGATAACCTCAGCTACTTCTCCTATGTCAAGCCAGATTGGTGAGGCTAATTCCATTTGGGGTTGAGCAGGAGGATATAGGAAAAGAGTCTGAGTATGGTCACCATAAAAAAATGGTCATATCTCCTGAGTGATAACCAATATGAGCATCAATAGTTGCTAGCCATGGCCTACCTAGTATAATCAAATATCCTCCCAATGTAGCCTTTGGTGACAAGATCATGAAATCTGCTGGGTATGACCAAGTTGCAAGGTCAACAATTATATCCTCAATCATTCCATTAGGTTTTACAGTTCAACTATTTGTGAGCTGCAGGATAGTTGGGGTGGTTCAAAGGTTATATATGCCAAGTTGTTGCATTATATCTCTAGTCATAACATTTATAGATGCTCTAAGATCTACCAATACATTGTTAATGGTGGTCCCATTAATAATGACTTTGATAATAGGACTGCTTGGGTTAGAATAATTTGGAATGGTAAGCTTGCTTAACATGATGTCAGTGAGATTTCTTGACACATGCACCATCTGAGGATCTTTTCTTTTGCGACCAAGCTTCTTAAAGTAGGCTTCTTTTATGGATTTTCTATAGGTGGGAACATCCTTAATGGCTTGGAATAAAGGTATTTGGACATTGACATTCTTTAATTGATCGAGGATGTTAAATTGGGTTTTTGAAGTAGGATTAGGATTGGTTGGTTGCAACCTTTGTGGAAAAGGTGGCCCAGTAGGGGGGCTCTGATTAGCAATAGGCTGTGTTGCTCGAAGAGGAATTTTATTTTCTATTAGGATAGGCTCCTCTTGGGGCACTTCAATTATGATTGGATGTTTAGGAGTAGGAAGAGTAGTCCCAGACCGTAGGTGTATATCATCAAGGGTGATTACATAGGTAGGATATTGCATAGGATATTGCATTTGATCAGTATTATACACATTTTGCTGAGGTGAGGGAGGCCTATTGTTCAGGTTTGGCTATGGCCGCATAGGTAATTAGGTTGGTTTTGGAGGTTGGTTATTAGTAGCTGGTGGTGGTAAGAGTGCTTACTATTGTGGTGCCTAAAGAGGCAAATTCATGTATCCCTGGGATTAAGGTGACCATTTTTGGTTTCCTCACCACTGAAGATTCTACTACCAATTACCCTGTGGTGGTTGCCAGGCCTCTTGGGGTTGTTGCCAAATCCCTTGAGGATTCTACCATTGTAGACAAGGGTAATTTTTCCACTGATTCTGATAGTTTTTCTAGAGTGAATTTTGATAATTCAAAGGAGGTTTCCATTGATTATTATAAAATGGACTACTAAATGTAAGTGGGCCCTGAGGCATACCTTGTCATTGTGCCCATGGTCATCTTTGAGAAAAAAAGAATAGTTGTTCATCCGCTGGTTCAATTGGCTTGTAGTCAGTTGACATCTGGGTGGCCTCCATATTTGCAATTAGTTTACACTGGCACTCTCTCTTCTTTTATCGACAGTGTAGGTAGAATTCTGCTAACATAGCCTCTGCTTCCTCATGCTTCTTCTTGGCTTGTAGCGTATCTAGTTGTGCGGCCATATTGTTGATAATATCTTGCTTAAAGTCAAATAGGAGATGAGTTATCTCTGATCTGGAAGTACTTGAACCATTTGTCCTTCCTATTACTAGTTTGTAACCTCTTGCTCTTTTCCAAGAAACACATGAATATTTGAGGCATATTTTCTTTATGTCATCCCAACTGGATTGAGTTATATCTCCTCCTGCCATCAAATCTAAAGCTTCAATGTATCCATCTTGTATTGCTCTAAGAAATAGTAGCTTTTGAGATTCCTCATTAAACTCATGCTCTGTGTTCCTTTGTAGACTATACATGAACCGTGAGATATAGTCTTCAAGTGACTCATCCTCTTTTTGAGTCATTTTAAAAAGGTCTTCTCCTTTCATATCAGTTCCCCAAAAATATTCCTTATACTTAGTCAGGAATGCATCTTGCATTCCTGGCCAATCTTGGACAAAATCCCATCCTAGGCCCATAAACCAATGCAAAGTAAACTCCTTAAGAGTCACAAGAAATATTTTGAGCTTGTGAGCATCAGAGGTGTAGTCATAACTTCTACACAAGATATCAAACTCAAAGAGAAAGGTATTTGGGTCTTTTGTTATTAAACCATAGAATTTTGGTAAGGCAGAAGATGGTATGTTCTTAAGGTTGTTGATTTCCCATTGGTTAGTAATGGGAAATGGAAAAGCAGGGGGCTTAGCCATCCTGGTAGGATTTATGGATCACAGAGGTGGTTGATAAGGAGGTTGGTATATGACTAGTTGTAATGAGTTTTCTTGATTGAATGGGTTTAGAAAAAATGAGCTCTCAGGTGAGAAAAGACGTGTGCAAATTTGTTAATTTCAAGTTTCTCTTCAAAAGAATCAACTTGCTCTTCTTCAGAGGATAAGGAGGATGATGTAGTTTTAGGGAGGTTAATGGTGGCATCAACAAATGAACTCTCTTCTTCAATGGGTGATTTAATTGGTTTAGCAAGTACTGTCCTTTGGCATCTCTTCTTTGGTTATGTATGCAAATAGTAGGTAGTGAGGTGATTTATGAAATTCTCCTAAAACTAATGTATTCTAACAAATTGTAAATAAAACAAAGTCTAAGAATGGCTTATTGAAGACTTGGTTCAGCACCATCCTTAGCAACAATGCCAAAAATGATCACTTCCTATAAAGGCTCAGAAACTAGGTATAATTGCAGACTCAGGGATTGGACATCCAACCAAACATCTTATCCTCTTTATGGAAATTCATTTAGTAAGTCAAACCAGGGATGTAACACTTGAAATGGGCCAGAAAAGTATATGCACCAAGTATCATTAGCCATGCATTATCGTTGCTGCAGGAAGTAAATGTTGAAGGAAAACTATACTATAATTGCAGGAAATGAATACTAAAGTAATGCTTAAGCTGAAGTTTGCAGAAAAGTAAGTGCTAGAATAGAAGCTACAAGAGTATAACTATCAATAAGACATGCGAATTATTACAAACTATGACATCATACTTCTGCTAGTCTATGACTTTGGCTGTAGGAGGTGTTAGCCAGTCTGTAGCTTTGGCTGTAGGAGCAGTTCAGTGTTGGGCACTTAATCAATAGAAATGTAGTAAATGCTTCTAGCTAATATGAATCTATTTTATTGTGGATTTCTCACCAAGTGGGCCCCCTTGGATGAGTATCGTAAATCAAAATTACACTCAACTGAATATCAATACTTCATTTTATTGATTGAATATCAAAGTACAGAATTCTCATAACATAGTGAAACTGACTGAAAACTATTTCTATATATTTGACAATGCCCTCTGTTGTTGTGCTCATGCAGGAGCAGGGATTTATTTAAAGGGAAAAACTTCTAACTAAATTCTAACCGCATCGTAAGAATAGGCGGATCTTTATTACAATATTAATGACTATAAAGAAGGAAATCTTTAAAGACTAAACAGATTGATTCCAAAGCAGAGGAGAGAATTGTCGTGATAGCAAATCCAAATTCCATTCATGCCTAGATCCTCTCTGATAAATTAGCATGCTACCTAACTCATCGTATAGACTACCACCTTGCTCCTTCAATAGGTGCTACATTGAATGTTCTTCCATTGGAAGCTATAGGAAGATTGGGTTGAACACTTCATGGATGAATTCTCCTAACCTGGTCAAAACAACATTCTCTATTCCAATGGACTATGCCTTTAAAGGTTAGGATAAGATATTTATGACAGTAATTACCATAACACGCATAATCAATCACATTCAAACATCTACTCTTACTTATTCAAAACACAACATTAGCTTTCAGATCAAGAAATATAGCATTTTATCCAAGCATAGTATATTAAGTATGTTTAAACCATGTTAAATGTCTATTGGCAGCTGTAATACCCCAAAAATGGGCTATAAGTTCATTAACCTCCTGCATCAACAAATTCGAATGAAATCGACATCGAAGTCCTAATCTAAGGCACAACTAAACATCATCGAATCATAATTGATTATCTTAAATTCTGCATCGGGGAATATTCCTAGTAATATTCCTAATCATCATAATTATCTTTAATTTTATAATTATTTGGCAATAAATCACATTTATCCTAAAGTTTGATTAATTGAATATTTTCATATTTAATTAATTAGATTTAATATTTGCCACTTAATTGTGTAATTAAATTTAATTATATCTATTATTAATTGTATTATTTAATTTTGACAATAAATCTAATATCATATGATTAATTGATTAAATTCTTATTTAATTAATTAAAGCAAGTTGTCATTATTTAATAATATAGTTTTTAATAAAAGTTTGATTAAATAATTGATTAACCCATAAATCAATTGTTTTATTTTTAAAAGCAGTTAAGTTGAGAATAAATCACTTTATTATTAAATTAATTCATAAATAAAACATGCACAATCATAAAAGCAAACAACTATCAATTATCAATTAAAGCTAAACTCTATTTTGAGTTAAAGCTTAGCTTTTGCATGTTTTTGTGAGTTAATTATCCTTTATTTAAAAATAACTTAAAAATCAACCTGAGTTATTTGAGTGATTTATGGCTTTTATCCATGCACCTCCAAAGCCTTGGACTTCTATAAAAACAAGGCTCAGCTCTTCATAATTCATCTCTCAATCATCTCTCAAAATCTCTCAATCATCTCTCATAATCTCTCAAAATCTCTCAAAATCTCTCAATCATCTCTCAAATTTGCATCCAAGCATCTCATATTTTGCACAATCACGCTGCAGAATTGGAGGCTGAGGAATCAACTTGCGAATTCAAAGCTTTGTGAGATCAATTTCAATTACATAGCTTTTACATCTTAGCTTAGAATTTCATAGTTTTTATATCATTGTTAGAATCTTCATTGTTAGATCATTTAGCATCCATAGCATATCAGTTTATCATTCTTATTGCATAGAAAATATCAAAAATATAGATTAATTGCATTCAATTTCATATCCATCTTTTGCATTCAAATCCTTCATTTAGGTGTCGTCTAGGTCACTGATCTCGATTACAATCTGAGAACATTAATCTCGCAGCTATTAGAAGGCAATAAATCGCTTGGTTAGATAGTTTTCAATTTTGCATGATTTTGATTATAGCTAACCTCTAATGTTTTACTAAAGTGTTGTGTCTACAGATCAGGTACAATTTTCACACACACAGCAGCATGCCATATAGTAGCATAAAATCATAAGAGTCTTTGCGGTAAATGTATCAAAATGTAGCAAAAAGGTATAGCAAATATTTTTCTAAGGAATTCTAAAGTATGGCATTAATATGCCTCATCAGTTCCTAAATTAGTTCAAGCTATATGTGGATCCAAACAATCTTCACAACCAATTCATATTGGTGAGAAAGGACCACAACAAACCAATTGCCATGTTCAATAACCGCTTTCATAAGATGTACCAAAAGTTGGAAGCTCCTTATACTATACCAATTGGGGCTGCTATACAAATGTACCTACATGCCTTGGATCCATTAATGTCCATATTCTTGAAGAGGATTCTCATAGGTGACACAGACACTCTAGAAAATCTGTGTAACAAGGCTATCACGCTTACCCAACAGATGGATCCGCAAGCAGGTGGAAATTATGGTATTCCACCAATATTAGGAAATGTTGTCATGATTGGTCCATTCATAGAAAATAACTAGCTTCCAACATAGTATAATCTGAGACTCAAATCCAGTGCTGGCCCCATATACTGCTGCCCCACCACTCGCCATCACATATCTAGGATATGATGTGCACAAGGCAGCTCTAGGACACAAATAAAGAGATTTTTCTAAAATTTTTGTATTTTTGGAAATCTCTCTATTTTTTAGTAGGGGTCTCTATTCTGAATTTCTATTTTTGTGGCCAAAATCATATCAAAAAAATCAGATCTTGTTGACTAGGTCAAGTGTAGTGCAAAAAAATTAAAATTTTATGATGGGTATGCACTTATTTTTCATATGATTCAATGCATGATATGAGTTTTCATTTGGATTAATTTATGGTTATTATTGCTCCTAACAATTGATTTTTAGAGCTAACCCTATGGTTTTCATAAGTTGAATATATTTTGCATATCTTGTTTGCTTGTTTGCTTGTTAGAGAGTTCGTCACTTGCTTGCATGGAAAAGCTCAACAAAAATTGCTAAAAATCAGGTAGAATCTACTAAGCACGTTGTGAGGATCATGAGGTATTCTCCTTATTCTGAAAACATTTCGATTTGGACTTAAAATAAATCTCTTATGTGTCAAGCTTGTGTGCATCTTTTCATGCTTTTGATCTATTTCTACACACTTGCATAATTTGATACTAGGTTGTGATCCCTTAAGGATTCATTAAGTAGTCTTAGAATACTTGTGATTGATCTTGATTGCTATCTTGGGTTATTGGACTCGCTAATCTGCCGGCCCCTCATTTCTGCCCCGTGGTTGCAATCTCAGTGCCATAAAGGGGAGGGGTCAACAGGACAGAAGCGTTAAGTGTTCCACTTGGCAACCCTTTTGTGCTTTTAGGAACTCACTTGTTTTCTAAGTTGGGGACTCATTTTCAGCTTCTATGAGGTGTTAAGTGTTCCACCTTGTGGACTCATCTCATATTTTCTTTAAGCATTAAGTGTTCCTCTTTCTACTTTATGGGTGCTTTTGGTAGATTTGCTTTCGGGAATATATCTATGCTCACATAGTAATTAGGCCCTATGAAAACTATTTGTGATTCTTGAGAGATTGGATTCTTAGAGAAATCTTTCTTGACGATAGAATCTTTGTAGGTAGGGAGGATACTTAGTGCATTTCACATTCAACTTGGTTAGTGCATCTTCTCTTATTGATCAATACATTCTCTCTCCAGAGGGGTTGATAGATCACGTGGGGTTGATATCATGGGATTTGGTGAATTGAAATTGGTTAGTGCATCTTCTCTTATTGATTGATACATTCTCTCCCCGGAGAGGTTGATAGATCACATGGAGTTGATATCACAGACCTTGGTGGAATAAAACTTTGTCTTAGCGTGTTGGATTCATCTGCTTGCTTTGTTTGGGTTAAAAGTGAAGAGGTGTCAAAACCTTGAATCTGGAGCCAAGTCCCCTTGTGGTATAAATCTGTGAGTCACCTTTAGAGAGGGTTAACCATAGCGAACAATCCCTTCACAGGGTAAATTGCGTTGACGGAACCTCAAGCGGTAATAGCCATTTTTGCCATGGTAGTGACAGCCGCTATATAAATGTCCTTGTGGAAGAAATCTCCATGGGTATGGTTCATTGTTGGGTTGTCAGATCTCCCTAGCAGCTCTTGAAGATCAAGTTCTCGGACTGTGTCAAAACCTTGGTGCGCTAGGATTGGAGTTCACCCCTTTGAATCATAAAAGTTGTAGAGTCAAACCATTACTAAAAACCCTAGATAGGCCAATTTTTTTTCATTCTCAGGTATATGTGTGTTATTGCAAAACTTTTCAGAACATACACAATTAGTACTCGCAGGAATTAGCACAATTTGGTCACTTGATTGTTCATGCGCAAGATTACTTTTTCCCTTGTTCATTGTTTTCAGACATGCTTGGAATCACTTGCTTGCTGTTCTGCGTGCTTGTTTATCTACTTGGCTATTAAAAATGATCAAATCTGGTATAACCTTCAAAATATGGACAGTACAATTTGCAAACAATCCAGAACTGAAAACCTTAAATTTTGCAAAAATTGACGTAAAATCCTTTTTGGAGTCAAAAGTCATTTCAGGAAGTCAAAAGTCATACGATTTTTTGTCAAATGTCATTTTAGTATTGCCCATCTATCATATGATTGAGAACCCAGTGTCATAGGAGTTTTCATGCCAGCAAATCCAAGGAAGTCAAAATCCTGTTAGCAACTGTCGTATGATATTTACAACTGTTGTTTCATTGCTACCCAACTGTCATACAAGTTTTGTCAACTATTGTTTCATTGCTACCCAACTGTCGTACAAGTTTAGCAACTGTCATTTCATAGACTACCTAGTGTCGTACGAGTCTGCAGAGTGTCGTTTGAAAAAATTTGAGAGAGTTGTCAGAAATTGTCAAATTGCAAGATATCCAATGTTTCCAGCCTAGTTCCAGAATCTGTCAAAAATATCATTGTGTCAAGAATAGAGCACTAGCTATTGAGCATTCTACCATTTTCCAAGTTTGATCTTTTGAATCTGATCTAGTCTTCTGTTTGATCAATTTGAGTCCTTTTTATCTCGTGTCAAAACCTTGTCATAACTATCAATCTTAAATCAATCTTCAAAAATAGACTAAGTGTTGAGAACTCGTGTCCGCTATCTTTTGGGCGATCTATCCCATACATCCAGGGCACAGTTTCCTTCACCCACATCTCATTAGATCTTCAAAACTATCATAATCTTGACAAGGTTGCATCATCCAATTTTCTCGACTCAAATTGTTCTTCAGTTGTCTTCATCCTTTTCTTCTATTTCATTCAAAGTTAATGGTGGAGACCAGAGCTTCTTCACACAAGAAATCAGAAGAAACATCTCAGAACTTACTTTTGACCAATACCCCATGTTCAACTCTTGAACAACTCATCAAGTCAGGTATCTATGAAGATGATAGTCTCAGTAACTTTCGATTGAAAACTGGTTACATACCTCCTTTATCAACTCACAGAGGTAATCAACAAACTCCTCCTCAATATGTTCCAGGGAGCCCAAAAACTCCTATCATGTCTCAAGCAGGGACAAACCACGATTCTCTAGGAGGAGGGTTCCAAGGACACCATTCTAAACATAATGCTGACCAAGAACCTGCCCCCTCTGAAATCCATCGATGTCAGAATGATGATGAATTCAAGAGAATGATGAGGCATTTCTTGAAAGTGGATAGAGAGGCATACTTTTTACAATTAGCCCAGGAAGGGGTTAAGCTTCCTCCCAACTTTAACGTTGATGATATAATCACATATGAGGAAGAAACTCCACTCACAGCTATGAAAAAATAGATGCATGCTATACAAGTTGAATTTAACAATCTTAAGAAGGAGAAGGAACCCAAGGAGTTCTCCATGGAGGCCCTATGTCCTTTCCCATTCGACAAAAACTTGTATATGCCACCATTCCCAAAAAGAGTGGAGATTCCAAAGTATGACAAATATGACAGACACTCTAATCCTCAAGATCATGTCAGAGAGTTCTATATGCAATCCATGGAATTCATGCATGAACTGACTTATCTAATGCATCTTTTTCCTAGATCCTTGGGAGGAGCATCCATTCAGTGGTTTTCAAGATTACCTTCTATGATCAAAACTTTTGAGGAATTGATTAAATGGTTTTATCAAAAATATTCCTACAATATTCAACATCTGATTACCATGATCGATATCTGTAACCTCAAGCAATATCCAGGGGAATCATTCCTAACTTTTCTCAAGAGGTGTTGAAAGAAGTTTTCTCTATATGCTAGACCAATTCCCAAAATGGAGAAACTTGAAATCTTTATCAATAACCTTGTTCCAGAGCTCAACTATCCATTACAAATGCAAGATCATGTATCTTTTGATAAAATGGTGGATAATGCAATCAAGATTGAGAAAGTACTTGTCAAGAAAGGAGAAATCACACTTCAAAAGGACAAGTCTGAATCTGGATCTAGCTCAAAAGATAAAAATAAGAGCTGGAATAAAAATAAAGGTATCATCTCTGATGGTGTTGTTGACACTATCCACACCCCATCAAAGGCATCGGCCTACAATCTCACCCTTGCCACCAAAGCCATTGAAGCTTCAGAGCAAAAATCTGCTGAACCATCTCCAAAGAAGCCATTCAAATGATGGGATAATAAATGAAAGTTTACTCCCCTGGGAGAATCTTTGGAATCTGCCCTGAGAACCCTGATAGCTGATAACATGATCTCTTTACCACCAATCTGAAACCCTGATCTGGATCCAAAACCATATTGGTCGAAAGATAATGAATACTGTGCTTTCCATTAGACTAAAGGCCATAGAACTAATGGATGCTTCCACTTGAAGCATACCATTCAAGACTTGATAGATCAAGGGGACATCATGATCCATAATCCTACCAGCAATAATGATCACATAGCATTTACAGAACCATTTCCACAACATGGCAAGGGAGTTTCCACTTCTCAACCTAACATGGGGGCAAAAGTCAACTATGCCTACCCTGGAAACAATGTTGTCATCAATATGGTTGAACCATATCTCTCTAAGAGCTACAATGTCATCACAATTGTACGAAGAGATATAAATCATTCCTTAGCTAATGCGGTTACCAGATCACAAGCTCAGGCTCATCTGAAAGGACAAACACCAAGTTCATCTAATGTCCCTAAGATACCTTTCAATCTCACATCTACTTCTAAATAGAAGGTTGCCTCAAAATATTCCAATCCAAAGGATACAAGACCTACATCTTACAGCATCATCCAAAAACTCTAGCATACCAATGCCAAAATCTCTATGTTTGAGTTACTTAGAATATATCTAGCTCACAGAGATATCCTAGACAAAGCTTTGCTCGGCTCTAATGTTCCTAATGATCTAGATCTAGACAGGTTCCAGACTATGGTTGGTCATCTAATGTCTCCACAATATATCTCCTTTTCAGAGGAAGGTGACAACTCCCTAAGTCACCCACATAATCAACCCTTGCACATAGAAGTCTTGATCCAGAACCATCAAGTCAAAAGTGTGTTGATAGATGGGGGCGTAGGCCTCAACATTTGTTCTTACAGCTTAATCACATAGTTGGGATTCTCAGAGATGGCTATTGATCCTCAAAAGAAGATCACCATAAAAGCCTATGATGAACAAGAAAGAGCTTCTAAAGGCACCATTGTCTTACCCATCCGAGTGGGTCTGGTCATCAAAGATACCACATGTAAGGTGCTTGATCTACCATTAGCTTACAATATCCTTCTAGGGAGGCCCTGGATCCATGAAATGCAAGCCATCCCTTCTACGTACCATCAATGCTTGAAATTTCCCTATGAAGGGGTATAAGTTACTATCCCAGCAGATCTGAGTACAACTTGCAATACATTGAAGGAAAGTGTCGATAAGCTTGTACCTAATAACAGAGAATCTTCCATCAAGCAACAAAATGTGGCTTCCACATCCAAGATGGAAGACATTGCTAAAGAGATCAATATCAAAGAAAATGGGATGGGAGAATACACTATAGAGCCAGTCTTGTCTTTGACATCTCTCCCTATCTTGCCCAAGTCATATGGACAATCTTTGAAGCAATCTAAATCAGAACCTAAGGAACCTATGGAAGCATACAAAAGAAATTTTGTGGCGTAGCAAGTATCCAAACAAGAATTTGAAGAGGATGAAGCTGTGCTTGCATGGCTATACAAAGATGATTCAGAATCCAAAATTGTTCAACCTAGTGAATCTATAGCACCTACAATCCCTTCTAATTCATATGGTCCAGGGAACAAATTGATAGCCAAGATGGGATATTCTGGTCAAGGACCTCTAGGAATCAGAGGAAAGGGTCTTGTGACACCCAGTCCACATATTGGTAGAGCCAACAAAGATACTGGTGGCTTAGGCTTTAAGAAGAAACCCTATCATCTCAAAGGTGGTTGTTCTCATGTCATAGAACAAATTGCACCAGGAGAACCCCTTCTTAAGAAAGAAGAAATAGAACCCTTTGATGATGATTCAGATAGCTCTGAGCTTATCCCCTATGAAAAATTGCCTAAAGAGATCAAAAATTTTCTTGATGATAAAGATGATCTTATCAAAGGAATTAATGTAGTAGAAACACAAGAACCTACTGTAGCGCAAGAGATGGTTGCACCACAAGAACCAGCCAATCTTGAAGGCAATCAAACTGATCAAGAAGAACGGGGTAGTTATTCTGACACTGATTCCCATGAATATGAATTCAAGTCAGAGACTAAGGGTAATCCTTCTTGGGGTATTCATGCTGATTTCACACATTTTCTAAGATTTCCTAGAGATCCTAAATCAGAAGCTGAGTCAAATGACTATGAATGGGGTACCATTCTAGAAGAAGATGAGCTTATAACAGAGAAATATATTGATGTTATTCACCAATATGTATCTCAACCCAACATAGGTCTAGAGAGAAATAATGAACTTAACGTGTCTGATCCACCTATGGCTGAAGAGGACTCCCATGATGATGTTGAGCCTATTCATGAATTGAACATTTTGAGCTGTAATATCACCTTTGAACTTGAGCGTTGGGTTAGGACCAATGATGACATATCCATGATTGTGAACACCATATCCCAAGCCTTTCTCTCTTTGACTATCCAATGCCCTAATCTTATCAACCAAACTTCCACAAACCCAAGCCATGGTGTTTACACCTTTTCCAGTGACTATGCCCTTGCTTGTTACCTCAATGCAGTCGAACCTATGAGGACTTCCATCAGTGAACCGAGTGTCAGCATGACCAAGTCAGACATCAAATATCTTAGTCAAAAAAATAAAAATAAAAAGAAAAAGAGTTTTGAGGGTGAAAACCACTTTGTGGCAGTCTCAGAACCGAGAAAAGTAAAAAGAAAAGACGTATCTAAAGGTGAAAACCTCTCTGAGGCACCTAAGGATGAGATATTTGATGTCCTTCTGAGTCATTTACAAGATAGATCTCCAGTTCTGATTGAGCCAACTCAATCCATCAATTTGGGTACAACAGAGGAACCACAATTGGTACATGTAGCACAATCCTTATCAGAAGAAGAGAAATAGAAATTCACTACATTCTTATCAGAAAAAAAGATCAACTTTGCATGGAAATATTCAGCTATGCTAGGATTGGATCCCAATCTCATTATGCACCATCTATCCATGGCTCCTGGAGTAAAACCAATCAAACAAAAATTGAGAAAGATGCATCCTCATGTTGCACTCTTTGTCAAAGCAGAACTAGAAAAACTCCTAAAAGCTGGATTCATCCATGTCATAGACTATGCTGAGTGGATCTCTAACATTGTACCTATTTCAAAACCAGATGGTTCAATCAGAGTGTGCACGGACTTTAGAGATGTGAACAGAGCATGCCCTAAGGATGATTTTTCGCTGCCTAACATTGATATGATAGTGGACATGACTGCGGGCTATGAAATGTATTCCTTAATGGATGGCTTTTCTAGGTACAACCAAATCAAAATTGCTCCAGAAGATCAAGAGAAAATAGCTTTCACATGTGCATGGGGAACCTTCTGTTGGAATGTTATGCCATTCGGACTCAAAAATGCTGGAGCTACATACCAAAGAGCAATGACATCTATTTTTCATGATATGATGCATAGAACAATGGAGGATTATGTTGATGACACATTAGCAAAATCTATGATCAGGACTGAACATCTAATAGACCTGAGCATGATCCTAGACAGAATGGAATAGTTTAGTCTCCGACTAAAGCCTAAGAAGTGTGCTTTTGGTGTCACTTCTGGAAAGCTCTTAGGATACATAGTTTCAAAGAAAGGCATTGAAGTTGATCTAGCTAAAGTCAAGGCTATCATTGAGATGCAACCTCCCAAGAATATCAGTCAAATGCAGACGTTGCAAGGCAGAGTTCAATCTATCAGAAGATTCATATCACAGCTAGCGGACATATCACAACGTTTTACAAAAACATTACATAAAGGTGTGACCTTTGCATGGAATGAAGAATGCGAGAACAACTTTAACCCTATCAAGAAGTATCTATCAAATCCACCTATCTTGATGCCTCCTATTCATGGGAAGCCATTGATCTTGTATGTCTCTGCAACAACCACATCACTGGGGGCATTGCTAGCGCAACATGATGAAGACAAGAAAGAAAGAGCCATCTCCTATATCAGCAGAACTTTAGTGGCCTATGAGAAGAACTACTCAATGATAGAGAAGGCATGTCTAGCTATGATCTTTGCATCACAAAAATTGAGACACTACATGTTAGCTCATACTACTCATTTGGTAGCTAAAATTGATCCACTGAAATATCTCCTAAGCAAAGCTGCCCTCATAGGTAGACTAGCTAAATGGGTCATGCTCTTGAGCGAATTTGACATTGAATATGTTGAAAGAAAAGCTATCAAAGGATAGGTCATTGCTGATCAATTAGCTAAAGCACCACTATTTGATGATACACCCATGCAAATGGAATTTCCTGATTCCTCTATCATGCACCTCTCTTCTAGAACATGGCAGTTATTCTTTGATGGCTCCTACACACATAATGGATCTGGCGTAGGCATATTGTTCATCACCCCTCAAGGATACTCGATACCCAAAGCATTTAGACTAAAGTTTCCTTGCACAAACAATATTGCTGAATATGAGGCACTTCTTAATGGTATGAAAATGGCAATACAGTGGAGAGTTATAGAGATGCACATCCATGGAGACTCACAACTGGTTATCCACCAAGTCAATGATGTGTACCAAACCAAAGATGAAAAGCTCATTCCTTACAAGAGAATGGTAGATGATTTAAAGAAATACTTCATCTCTATCACATTTGAGCAAATACCCAGAATGGAGAATAAGGCTACCGATGCAATGGCGACACTATCTACTCTCTTACAGTAGCCCAAACATGAGCTACGCTATGAGTTCCTAGTGGAAGCCCTATCCTATCCTGCATATGACTCCCCTGAAACTGGCATGATCTGCACTGTTGTAGGTTATGACTCATCTCGCTACAAAAATCTATTCTCCTATCTCCATGACCAAATCATCCCTGAGTCCTTTAACCATTTTGAGAAATGAAATATTATCTGATCCGCATCCCCATATGTCATCATTGGTAATGATCTGTACAAATGAGGTCTAGATGGTACACTACTTAGATGTTTAGAATGAGAAGAGTCTCAACGTGCATTAGAGGAAGTCCACGAGGGTATATGTGGGTCACACTTGAACGGTTTAATGTTAGCTCGAAAACTTATTAGGGCTGGGTACTATTGGCCTGAAATGGAGAAAGAGGCAATTAAATTTGCTAAAAATTGTCAACAGTGTCAAGTACATGGCAACTTGATTCATGCTCTAGGGAGAGATTTGATTCCCTTTACTACACAATGGCCTTTTCAACAATGGGCATTTGATCTCATAGGTTCTATCCATCAGCACTCTTCTAATGGACATACCCATATAATCACAGCTACAGATTATTTTACAAAATGGGTAGAAGCAATTCCTCTAACACAAGCAACGGGGAAACAAATCTCTATGTTCATCTTGAACTACATCATTTGCAGATATGGGATCCCTCACTCTATAATCATAGATAACGGGGGACAATTCAAAAACAAGGATCTAGATGACTTATGTGCTAAATTCAAGATTACACAACATTGGTCTTCTATTTACTATCCTCAAGGGAATGGACAAGCTGAGGCTTCAAACAAAAATCTCCTGAAGATCTTGCACAGAACAGTAAATAAAATAGGAAGAGACTGGCATCTCATGATCAATCCAGCTCTTTGGGCATACAGAACTAGTATCAGAATGCCTATAGGGGCTACACCTTTCACTTTAGTTTATGGGTCTAAAGCGGTACTACCTATTGAGGTTGAAATCCCATCACTTAGAATTAGAATGCATGGACTTGTCACTGATGAAGACTAAAGAGTGTCTAGGTTACAAGAACTTGAATTACTAGATGAGCGCAGGCAAGTAGCCTAAGATAATCTCAGAGTGTATCAGAAAATAATGTCTAGAGGCTACAACAAGAAAGTCCAACACAGAGAATTTCAGGTTGGTGATCTAGTCTTGAGAGAAAATCTAAAAATCAATCCCATCGAGAACGCAAGGGGAAGTTCGAACCCAATTGGCTGGGTCCCTTTGTTATCACTGCTACTTTTGGCTCTGGTGCCTATCAACTCTCAACAAATGAAGGAGAATAGCTCTGAGAACCAATCAACATTCTCCATCTGAAGAAATTCTATGCCTAAGAAATTCTATGCCTAAGGCATTCAGTGCTTGAAAAAAGTCCTAAAAAAATGAACATCTTGGTGAAAACCTAGCAATAGGCATCTTGATGATTCACAAAAAAAATCAAAAAATATCAAAAATTCAAAAAAAAATAAAAAATATCAAAATTACAAAAAAATTGAAAAAATGAAAAATACAAAAAAAAATTGAAAAAGAAGAAAAAGTGCCTTGGTGAAAACTTGGAAACAGGCGCCTTGGTAGCAAAAATAGAATCTCTACCAAGATGGTGAAAACCCAGCAAACGGGCACCACTTGTTCAAAATGCTCCATCTATCAGCACAATCTTGGTCTTTCTCAGCTTTTAGTCTTGCTTTAGTTTGTACATATCTCCTGGTTTGTTTTTGCATTTCCAGTTTTCAATAGGTCGGTCTGTACACCAATCAGCTTGTGTGTCTATATCCTATCAATGTTCAAACTTGGGGGCAATCAATGTCATATCTTATGGTCTCCAATGTATCTTAGACGTATCATATCCAATCAGAGTCCTCTGAAGCTTCATGTGAGTCAGTCAGTCCGTCTTGTCTCCAGAAAGGATTTTGCATCTACAACAATCAAACATCAAAACTCAACTGAAAACAATCTATGCTTTTTACATGCTTTTATCTCCTTGTATGCTTACTGATTCGCATTGAGATTTTTGCATATTGTGTCCCTTCGAGCTCTTCGATGATGTCCTTTATAAGATTTAGAGAGTGATGACTAGGGGCATAATCTTTTCTTTGTTTTCTGCTCGTATGTGAAATCTAATAACTTTG
This sequence comes from Chamaecyparis obtusa, assembly GCA_027943335.1. NCBI lineage: Eukaryota > Viridiplantae > Streptophyta > Pinopsida > Cupressales > Cupressaceae > Chamaecyparis > Chamaecyparis obtusa. Next base: position 2,901,517 of record BSBK01001816.1, read on the forward strand.
GAAATTCTGGATTGAAATGGTGTCCGACTGTAAGAGCCTCTATCTCAAATTGGATGGCCATGCGTACCTCAACCATTGATACCCAGACAATTCAAGGAAGTTTGATCTAACTATTGTCTTTTTGAGTAAGTTCTTTCTCCTAATGTGGAACACAATCTTGCCTAAGGATGTGAACGATAAAGGGTCACTACGGGTAATTCACATTGGATTTAGAATGATCTCTTGACTGTTTGATGTGTTTGCAATGCAAGGCGTATTCAGGTCATCATGACATTTATGTTTTGATGCTTATACAAATTGCTATATCAAAATGGACATGATATTCAGGTCATCCTAGCGTTTGTGCCTTGGTGCTTATATCTACTCCGACATTTCAAAAATAAAATCAATATTCATATGTCCATGGTTGTATAACCAGTGGGTGTTGTATTGATTCTTGTGCATACAAATCAATATTCATATGTCTATGGTTTCATGGCTAGTGGGCATTGTATTGATTTATCCAATTACCTAAAAGTTCAATGATGATAACAAATCGACATATGATCAGTGACTAGGTGCTAGGTCTTAGGTTGCATTTCATTTTGCATGTCTCATTTCATTTTGCATGTCTCATTGCATTTTGCATGTTTGCATGATCTCACAATGATTAAATGAACTTCAATGCTTAAATGATTCTTCAAATCGCATCTTCAAGTCTAACAAGAGCTGAATCTCACATGAAGGTTCCTCCAATGAAATAGCAAGTAGAATCCTTTTTTGGGATCAAAATTCAAATCTGAGATCATTCATATTATTAATTGCTTGCATAATCAACCTTCAATCATCATAGAAATCTAGTATTCAACTTAACTGATTATCTAAACATCAAACTATCAAAATTTCAACTTGGTCAACCATGGTCAACTCATGGTCAAACCTAGTCAACCTTGGTCTTCAGGACCTCCAAACGATGTAGAATGCATTCTCGGACATGTCTAACAACTTTTCAAATCAATTAACATGCTTCTAAACTATAACGCTGACTTTTCTTGTCAAATTTCAATTTTAATCCCGAAGAGGGCATGGTATTGCACATCATTCAAAGTCTGTAAATCAAAATTCTATCGATCAAATCTATCAATATCTTTCATCAGTGATCAAGACAACAATCACGTCTAGTCACTGATTCATCAAAAGTCCTCATCGCTCGGAGCAAATCTATCATCACTTGGGGCATATCAGATTCATCGATCCATATCAATCTGGTATTCTCCTAATCTTGTAAATCAAAATTCTATCGATCAAATCTATCAATATCTTTCATCAGTGATCAAGACAATAATCATGTCTAGTCGCTGATTCATCAAAATTCCTCATCTCTCGGGGCAAATCTATCATCACTTGGGGCATATCAGATTCATCGATCCATATCAATCTGGTATTCTCCTAATCTTGTAAACGATATTAGTTTTTGCAACCATCGGATCATAGTGTTCTTTCCTTGGTTCTTCGGCAACTGAAGGATTCGGATGTGATACTTGCTAGTTCTGCTAAGACAATCGAGTCTAGAATGGGTCACTCACTTCTTATCAATCCTAAGGTTTATAATCAGGCATTTTGACACTTTTTCACAATTATCGGTTCATTGCTGCTATAGTGAACATTATCTCTGGTCATTCAGGACATATTATCTCCATATGAAATCAATATCAATCAGCTTCTGTCTCATATCAATTATCAATTTCAAACATCAGTTTCATATCTCTATCAAACATAGACTATCTTTGAACCACTGCGCTTCGCACAGTAATTCAAAGAGGGGCAAAATGTAATACCCCAAAAATGGGCTATAAGTTCATTAACCTCCTGCATCAACAAATTCGAATGAAATTGACATTGAAGTCCTAATCTAAGGCACATCTAAACATCATCGAATCATAATTGATTATCTTAAATTCTGCATCAGGGAATATTCCTAGTAATATTCCTAATCATCATAATTATCTTTAATTTTATAATTATTTGGCAATAAATCACATTTATCCTAAAGTTTGATTAATTGAATATTTTCATATTTAATTAATTAGATTTAATATTTGCCACTTAATTGTGTAATTAAATTTAATTATATCTATTATTAATTGTATTATTTAATTTTGACAATAAATCTAATATCATATGAATAATTTATTAAATTCTTATTTAATTAATTAAAGCAAGTTGTCATTATTTAATAATATAGTTTTTAATAAAAGTTTGATTAAATAATTGATTAACCCATAAATTAATTGTTTTATTTTTAAAAGTAGTTAAGTTGAGAATAAATCACTTTATTATTAAATTAATTCATAAATAAAACATGCACAATCATAAAAGCAAACAACTATCAATTATCAATTAAAGCTAAACTCTATTTTGAGTTAAAGCTTAGCTTTTGCATGTTTTTGTGAGTTAATTATCCTTTATTTAAAAATAACTTAAAAATCAACCTGAGTTATTTGAGTGATTTATGGCTTTTATCCATGCACCTCCAAAGCCTTGGATTTCTATAAAAACAAGGCTCAGCTCTTTATAATTCATCTCTCAATCATCTCTCAAAATCTCTCAATCATCTCTCAAAATCTCTAAAAATCTCTCAATCATCTCTCAAATTTGCATCCAAGCATCTCATATTTTGCACAATCACGCTGCAGAATTGGAGGCTGAGGAATCAACTTGCGAATTCAAAGCTTTGTGAGATCAATTTCAATTGCATAGCTTTTATATCTTAGCATAGAATTTCATAGTTTTTATATCATTGTTAGAATCTTCATTGTTAGATCATTTAGCATCCATAGCATATCAGTTTATCATTCTTATTGCATAGAAAATATCAAAAATATAGATTAATTGCATTCAATTTCATATCCATCTTTTGCATTCAAATCCTTCATTTAGGTGTCGTCTAGGTCACTGATCTCGATTACAATCTGAGAACATTAATCTCGCACCTACTAGAAGGTAGTAAATCGCTTGGTTAGATAGTTTTCAATTTTGCATGATTTTGATTATAGCTAACCTCTAATGTTTTACTGAAGTGTTGTGTCTACAGATCAAGTACAATTTTCACACACACAGTAGCATGCCATATAGTAGTATAAAATCATAAGAGTCTTTGCGGTAAATGTATCAAAATGTAGCAAAAAGGCATAGCAAATATTTTTGTAAGGAATTATAAAGTATGGCATTAATATGCCTCATCGGTTCCTAAATTAGTTTAAGCTATATGTGGATCCAAAAAATCTTCACAACCAATTCATATTGGTGAGAAAGGACCACAACGAACCAATTGCCATGTTCAATAACCGCTTTCATAAGATGTACCAAAAGTTGGAAGCTCCTTATACTATACCAATTGGGGCTGCTATACAAATGTACCTACATGCCTTGGATCCATTAATGTCCATATTCTTGAAGAGGATTCTCATAGGTGACACAGACACTCTAGAAAATGTGTGTAACAAGGCTATCACGCTTACCCAATAGATGGATCCGCAAGCAGGTGGAAATTATGGTATTCCACCAACATTAGGAAATGTTGTCATGATTGGTCCATTCATAGAAAATAACCAGCTTCCAACATAGTATAATCTGAGACTCAATCCTGTGCTGGCCCCATATACTGCTACCCCACCACTCGCCATCACATATCTAGGATATGATGTGCACAAGGCAGCTCTATGTGAATAGAAGCCTACTATCCCAAATGAGCCAGACCATGCTTTAGTGAGTGAGTTGGATGCCATGAAAAAGACATTGTCCTAGTTGATAGGGGATATCACCAGGATGAAGCTTAATCCACCTAAGAACTAGGGAAACTACCAATGCCTGACTACTGCCCCAAATGCTTACTCCCAAAATCAAAATTGTAATTATGGAAATTATAAAAACAATATAACAATAATGGTTGAGGTTATGGAAATGCTTCTCAAGATAAGGAGTTTTGTCAACAATGAATGAATAGAACATGGAACATGCATCCCAATAATAGTAGCATACCCTCTGACAATGCCAATGCCTTCAACTCATTGGAGTATAATTTCACCCAGGCTCCCAACACACACCAATCAAATAATGAGTATAGAGGGGAGTTTAACAACCAAAAGACCCAAGATCTTGATAACTCTCAAACCCACTTTAGTGCCATGGTCTTCGATTCATATGACTTAGGTACTGGAGGAAGTTCTATCAATTACACAATAGAAGAATAATTCATCTTCCCCTTTAATCAAGAGGGTCAACTTGAATATTCTGAGGTCCATGCCTTTCAGAACAACAATTGAAAAAATTATAATCTAAGGAGTAGAAGAGAACCTCTGATTGATGGAATTCCTTCCAAAATATAGTCCACTCCACCTGATCCATGGGCTAGCAATAATCCCATGCCTCCTAGAGGCCCCAGTGCCATAGTCGCTCTAGCAATACAACATCAACCCACTCTGCTAAAAAATCCAGTTTGGGCCAACAAAAAATATAGCGCATTGGAGGAACTAAAGAAATTTAGAACTAATATGTCAATGTACAACATGCTACAAAGTTGTCCTTCATAGAGAGAAGCCCTCCTAAGATCACTGGACCATTCCAAATTGGCCCCATCCAGCAGTAACACTAGAAATGCATCCAATGTAAATGTGGTCGAGGCAATGCCAACTATGTTCAAAGATAGGGTAGAAGTACCCCCATTCTTGCTCAGCCTCAAGATCTTTGGAAAGAACCTGCATAACTATTTGATTAACTTAGGAGCTTCCTATAATGTCATGTTGTTATCCATATGCCATAGGCTAGGGATGAGCCCTCAACCGACCAATAGGGTAGTGATCCAACTTTACAAAACATAGGTCAAAGTTGTAGGGGACTTGAAGGATATGCACATACAATTAACCACTAAGCCTAGAATCTAGGATTTCATTGATATACATGTGGTGGACATCCTGAAAACATATGGCATGTTACTTAGTAGAGAGTGGACCTAATCTTTAAGAGGTTGGTTCTCCACTAACTTCACTCAACTTTGGCTACCCTGGAAGGGTCTCAATAACAAAATCAAGATTGATGCGTAACCCAAAATCAAACAGATGATAACTGAGTATAATGCCCCAAATGAAGTCTTGTTCTCACAAGCTAACCTAAGGGTGTATCAGTTTGATAAAGATTTCACATTCCACCTGAAAGAAGAAGAGAAATCAAATGGTAGCCTAGTGCAAGGGTTGGTGCATACTCAAATCCCTGAGGAGATTCTCGTAGAGTTCATGGGGGTATGATGAAAAATATGAGACATCTTGGTCAAGATGCTGACCCAAACATACTGATGCTACCAGGGTATTGTCACCTTCACCAGAAAAATCACTCAGAATTTACTTGCCAAGATTGCCAAGACATGGTGGTCCATGTAGTGAGCCAAATGTCTTACGTGCCTGAGGTTAAAAAGGATACAATGACACATGCGAGTGAGGACAAACCTCCTCTCTATGAGAAACCCTAGGTTCTCACAACTCAAGACTCTATACAAGAGGAATGGAGCTCCTTTGATGATGGCTGCCTACCCTAATGCCATGAAGTTTAGCACGATGTGAAAGAAAAAAAAAAGGATGAAATGGGGTCCCCTTTCCAAAAGAGAATATTCGGATGAAGAGAACTTGAAGATCTCAAGTACAGAGAGCCTATCACCACTCGAAACACCCATTGAACCCCAGGTCAATGCACATCTGCCCAAGGTGACTTCAAAATTCCAAGCCAAATCATCTTCCCATAAGAATCACCCTATCTAGAAACTTTAGTTTGACAGCTCCAAGTGTAAACAAGGAGTAGGAGATGGGATTGGGTTAGTCAATCATCATGGGGGTTCATACTATGCTACTTATTGACTACAATTTTACTGCACCAACAACATCACCGAGTACAAGGCTGTAGTTCGAGGTCTTCTCATGGCACATGAGAAGAAGGTGAAAGAGTTAGTTGTAGAAGGTGACTCACAGTTGATAGTCTGGCAGATCCAGAGCTAGTACTCATGCATCGACAAGAGATTGGCATCTTACCATAATCATTTTTGGGAACTAATCAAATATTTTGAAGCCTTTAACATCTGAACTATCCCAAGAAGAAGGAATGTTGTTGCTGATGCTTTGGTAGTGTCGGAAAGCTCTTTACAACCACTAGAAAAATATAAATTGAATAAATTCTCTATTGAACTCGTGGTTGTGCCAGCTGTCCCAGATAATATTAAAAACTTCCAGGTATTGTAAGATGATTAATAGATATTGGAGTTCATCATGAATGCCAGAATCTTTGACAAACAAAACATCGACAAAGAAGAAGATGAAATGGAAGAATCAGATGACTTGGGGATCTTAAATTTGAAGACTAACTCCATTCTAAAAGGAATGGTAGCCCTAGAAAGGATTTTCAATAAAGGGGAACATGCTTGGGAAAGGGGAAAGACACCCATAGTAGGAGGTGATGATTTTGATCTCTACAACTTGGGTACACAACTTGAACCCAGGGAAGTTTGTATTGGTAAGCTTGACATAGATGAAGAGAAGAACTAGATGGTACAACTGCTTATGGAGTACAAAGATGTCATCACCTAGAGTTATGAATATTTCAAGACCTATGATTCCAATGTTATCATGCATAATATACCTTTGAATCCAGATGCTAAACATTTTCACCAAAGATAAAGCCTAGTGAACCCTATGATCGAACCTGTGATCTAGAAGGAGGTACAAAACTTGCTCAATGCAAAAACTATTTTCGCTATCTGACACTCGACTTGGGTAGAAAACCTTGTCCTGGTGAGGAAGAAAAGTAGGGAGGTGTTGGTTCTTGAAAATATTTTACACTCCATGAGACACCAATATACCTAAGACTAATTTTAAGGAGAGGTTGATTCCAAATATGAGAAATCTATAGGTAACTAGACCAACTATAGGGACAAGACTACCCTCTTCACTTCTGGCTTTGCAAAACCAAGGTGGGTACACCTGATCTAATAGATATAACTCCTTTATTTGACTTGATACTAGATCTAACAATAGATATTAGTGAGAAAGTACTAAACAAAAACCTATTATTCATTGACTTTCCATCATTGGATAGGACAACATTTTAAAGTAAATAAAATTAAATGACTGGTTTTAATTATTGTATTTCTAACTATAATGATTTTAATCATTCCATATGAAATAAAGATATATTTGCATTGGCTAGTGCATTATCCATTGGGAAAATAACACCAGGAAGTAGAATGAATACAAAAATCCTTGAAGAACTTAGCTCATAAACATAAATAAAAATCCCCAACTCCTTCCTACTTACAGATTATCCTTGAGCAAATTTAAATGAACATACATCCCTCTTTGAGAAATATTTAATCTAACCCTAGATTAGAACTCAAAGCGAAGATACATACACACAAGTCCCTAACAGACTCAAAAATTCACAAATTTAACACAAAGGAGAGGTAAAGACCTGAGATTTGTATTAAGTATAGCCCTTGATCATTTGTATACAATATATGCTGAAGTGGAAAGCCTATAAATAATAGTATCAACCTATGTTTTTCTCTATTACTTGACAAGAAATTATAGAAAATATTACAATCTTCCACCGAGGGTTAGGGTTTCAAAATTATTATCTTCTCAACACCTAAAACTCTCAATGCCCAATATGATCATGGAAAATCCTTTTATATACAAGGAAATGCAACAAGCTACTGATCATATTAGGGTTTAAAAAACTTTTACCCTTAAACTTTAAAACAACCCTACTGGGTTTACAATAAATGCCTCTATCAGATTTGGGTAGATATTTTATAAGTGAACCGCCTTACTTTATGTCTTCATTCTTTTCCTCAGTCTCTTCAAACAAATCTGATTACCATTCCCTCGCAGTTGCTCCTATAATAAATACATCTTACTTCCCAACCACTTTTAAACCAAAAAGTCACAGTCTTCACTCGGCTCAGGAAGTAGGTGGAGTATCTACTTTTTCTACATGAGGAATGTACTGATACCTCCACCTGTTGAACACATCTTCACTTGGGAATTCAAAATTGGGAAATTTAGCCCTCTTGGTGGATAGTTTTCCCCACTTGTCTTCCATTTGCTTAACCTCCTACTAAATATATTCAAACTTTGATTTAGCAGTTATCAACAACTTGATGGTGTGGATAAAGGAAGAAGTATTTTCCAAAATACTTTTCATTCTCTCTAAGAAAAGTTTATCCATCTCCTCTCTCCATTTTTATAACTCCTTTAATTCACCAGTATCTTTGAAAACACTTTGTACTAATTCAAAATTTAGATGTGTTAACTCTTTCTTTAATACATTGGACTTCCTTTTAAAATCATCCAAAATTATACTATACTCTACAAGATTCTTTACATTCTTGTGCACCGGCTTGATCAATGGATTAGGATCAACTTGGCCCTTAGATAGCCAATGAAACAATCTCACATTTGGGGACCTCTCAATCCATTTATTCAAAATTGGTCCACGTTCATCTCTATCTTTATTCAAAGCTATAAGAAAAATCTGTAACCTACTAGCATGATCAAACAAAATTGATGGCTTTAGATTATGCGCAAACTGCATCACTGCCTCTGTTATTTTCTCTTCATATTTTTTATTTTCTAGGGATGTAGCTTTCATGTGCTCATCCTTCTCCTTTTTAAGCTGCACCCTAATCTCCCTTAATTTATTTATTTCCTTAGCCAATTGTTGCTTCTCCCAACTACTTGCATCTATATTTGGTTTTAGGAGTGGTGATGGTGGAAATTCAACAATAGGGCTAGAGGAGGAGGGTACTACTAGTCTATTAGCAATCATCAATGGAGGTGACCTATGATCCTATGGTCTAGACAATTGTGCAACTAATTTTTTCTTCTAGATCAAGTCTATCTTCAACTCATTATAAGACCTAAGGATAGTTTCAAATTTTATCCTCAACTCCTTTTCCTGTGCATCCTTTTCTGGTACCCTCACATTGAACTTAGCTATTTCCAAAATGATTTTTGAGGCTTCCACACTGGAAGTGTCACCAACTGTTTGTACTAAAACATTTCCAGCATAATCTGAAGAGAGAGCCTCTATTTTTCCTTTATTTTCTTCCCTCTTAAGCAACCACATGACTAAAGCTGTATGGTCATCAGAGAAAGAAATGCCCCTAGTAGCATATTGTGCTTGTTCTGTAGTAGTGAGAGTCTTCACTTCACTTTTTCTAACTGAATCAAAGACAATTGCATCTGCAATATCCCATTCAGGAAGAATCAAAACTCCTACAATATGGATCATAGCTCTTGCTTCCTTTAGGGTAATCTTTTCAAATTTCTTTATCATTCCCACTTTTGTCTCATTCTCAATCTTAGTCATATCCCTATCAGGGAATTCCTCTTTCTTTTTCTCACAAATTTCTTTGAATTGATTTATTTTCATTCTCCATAAAAATTGAAACAATGCCCTAGTTGTTACAAACTTCTCATCAGAAATAAAAGAATCACTGGCTTGTTTCAAAATTTGGTCTATTTGCTTACCCTCAACCTCTGCCACTCTAAGATCGATCTCTATTCCTCTTGGTACCTCTAGCATTCCCTCTTGTATCTCATCATTTGAAATAAAAATATTCCCTTATTACTCAATTGTACCAGTTGTTCAGCAACTCCATGCTCATCTAATTGTAAGGGGTATTGTGAAGGAGAGTATACATCATGCTCTTCTCTAGACTCCTCTTGTCTCTACCTCTTTGGAGATGACTCTTGTATTGTTGGGTCACTCATAGGCCTCTTCCCCTTTGAGATATATGGAAGACTCATCTCTCTGTTGAACTGGGAGAAGAACACTATAGCCCTTCCTCTGCTGAACAGTATAAGTTCCCCTTGGGGTTAACTTTGTATAGCCTGGCTAGCTCAAAATTCTCCTTGCCCTATCTAGGTCTGTCTTACTAACTACAACCCTCTTTTCATTAGCTTCTTGCATGATTCATTCAAAATGCTACATAAGGGCATTAATCTTTCTTTCCCATGGCTGAAAAGCCTTTAGTGGGTCATAGTCCTTATCAAAGTTTCTTATAAAATCTACAGTATTTTTGTAGATTACCCACTTCTCTCTCTTAATTTCTTGAGTTTGCAAGTCAAACTCATTTCTAATCACATCCTTAGGGAAATTAACCTAGTGCACAATAAGAGCACACCTTATTTTCTCTTTCAACATCCCAGATAAGAATCCTTCATTGTCTACACATCCAACCACAACTGTAGCCATTCTGTAGGGCTGCAGGACTTGATTCAAATGCATCCAACCCTTCTTAACAATAATATACTAGTGTGCTATTATAATTTTTGGGAACAAGGTTTTCCTTCCTTTACTAGTGAGGGTTGTTTCTTTTAGATCACCAATCTACCTCAAAATTTCTACGTACCCTATCTTCAATGGAACCTGGTAAGGAAATATATATGGTGCCTTCCTACAACCATACACCCTAAACATTGTAGAAACTTGATATAAGATTATATCACCAAAATTATGCACTATGGTGATGTATTTGCAATAATCCTTGGGCCTGATCAATCTCAGCAATTCCCTTGGGACTCTAGGATTCTCAAAACATAACAAGGACCTAAGCCCTGAAGCAAAATTCTTGTCAAAGACTAGGAAAATCACATCATTCCTATCCCATGATAGATCTATAGTCCATAACTAGACTGGCAATGTTTCCTCATTCTTCTCTTTAACAATATTAATTGTCTTGTTGAAGAAACCCTCACCCTTATACAAAAACATATGCATTAGAATAGAGTACCACCCAAAAGGCCTGTTTATCTTCTATTTTTTATTCCCATTAATTCTTCATGTATAAGATCTACAAGGTGGGGGGAAAAATTAAAAAATAATGCCAGTTATGGGTGTAAAGACTATACCATCATGAACATGTAGGGAATAGGCATATGAGTAGCTTCATCTTGTCAAAAAATTAGGGCTAAGGACTTATATACACCCTGTGCTCTTAAACTAAAGAGGTCCAATATGAAAGGTTTAGGTGTGCTCTTACTAACCATACACATGGTACCAATTTGGCCAAAGAAATCCCTCAAAAGGCTAGACCTCAAATAGTCCCTTTGCACCTCATAAAACTCATTGAATTCTTCAAAATCAATCTTTTTTGATCCAACAAAGGGGTCATTTAATGAGAAGACTTCCCTGATATCATCTTTTGAAATACTTATCAAATCATTCCCATTTATATCCTTAACACACCTAGTAATAGGATCATAACATTTAGCAATCTATATCAGAAGGTATGCATCCATGAAAACTCCAGGCATGATCAGTTTCCCTATATCAAACTCCCAGATATTACTAAGAGGAGCACATGAATTCCTCTAAGAGTATGCTACTTTGAAGAAGATCAAGCCATTGTAATATTTTCCTACATGGGCATCCCTCATCCATAACCCTCTATCATATAACCCCTCACTTACAAAATCCCTAGGGTTTTTTGGAACCAATTCCTTCATTCTAGATGCCCCATTCTTTGAATGTGGAAGTAATTGCATCAAATCTTCAAATACACCCCTATCCTTATATTCTATCTTTCCTAAGAGTTCTCTTTTAGGTGGCATCTTCAACTAGGGTTTTTGAGGAAACGTATGCACACTAGAAATAAAACCCCCAAATATCACAAGATAGCAATGACATAAAAAGTAAATCACCTAAATTTCCCTTTCTTTGAAAATTTGTGCACTGTTAAGTTAAAATTGGCTTACCAAATGCTTGAGAAAATTCGCTTGATGACACTCTATAGAGAAAACTACTCAAGTCGCAAAGATACTTTGAAAAGAGGTGAAATCTCTAACAATCAAATCAGGATATGTAATATTTCTCCAACCCGTTGTAGCTCACCCACACGAAACTCATTAAATCTGCCATTACTGAAAACTGGCAGCTTCAATGTTCACAGGACGTGAAACAACATCACTGAACAAAACTTGAATTTGAATTTGAATGGTTGTCACTAAAGCACAAGCTTTAAATACCAAGCATCTTCTCTTGGTAGTATAATGACAACCACAAGATTTATGAGGGCTTTAACCTTTAGAAATTCATGACCCCATGACATTACATCACCTCAAACAACTGTCAACATAAAAAGGCTGCAATGAAAATTGTATTGTCAAAGCCGTGTCTTTGTCAGCAAGGAATTTAATCAGATGCTTGTCGCTAAAGTGCATGGATTAAAAAGTAGTCAGCTTGGCTTAATGGTATAATGATAGTCATTGATTGAACCCACAAGTTAATGACAACTTAACCTTGGAAATGGGCCTGCCCAAATAGGTGTCATGTAGTCGTTAAAGCATATGTCATAAAATTTGACAACTCAAAACCTTAAGAAAAATGTGACAACCACAAGTTTTAAATGAATCGAAAAGATAGAAAACAAATGGGAAAGACCAAAGTTTGGAGGAAAATTTATTAAAAAGGTAAACCGCTCGAAACCTAACTATCAAACACATGAAGCAAACACTTCATAAGGGTTTATAATAACACGTGTTATTTGAAGTCTTAGTGATTGAAAAAGTAACATCCAAACATAACAAAGCTTATATCAAACTAGGGTTTTCAGCAACATTGCTCCCTGCTAGGTTAAAAAATAAGAGTTCTTCAAAATTTTCAAGTATGAGGGTCAAAAATTTAAAATAATACTAACAGTGGCTCATACTTGGGGATGTGTATCTCTTATAGATACAATGAGAAAACTAGAATCTCCTGGAAGAGCAGACCAACTCAAAAATTCACTTGAAAAGAAAAAACTGTACACAAAACCCTAAACTAAAACCTCCCAAGGAGCCAGAAGATCTTAGGAAAAATAAAACTTTAAGAATTTCCCATGAACTGGCAACTCCATGAGTTCTGTCAAATTTTTTAACATATATGAACCTGTTCCCCAATTTTCTTCAATAATGTAAGGGCCCAACCAAATGGGATAAAATTTCCCATGTTTTCCCTTACTTTCCAATCTTGCATTCCACATCAACACAAGATCACCCTTTACAAAATCTCTCTGAGTAGTCCTTCTGTGTGTGAGTGATTTACACCTTCATGAAATAATAAGATTTAAAAGACAATTACACTATTCAAAGCAAACTAATCTAAATAATGCACAATTAATCTATCAACATCTCATGGATCTCTAAAATAAAGTGGTAAATGAGGCTCTCAGCTATGATCCTCACTAGTGACACTCTAAAGATGAGAATTTAAGCTATATGATATGCAAATTTAGATCTATTTATCAAATTCTAGCTCTATTTGATAAGAAATCTACAAAATGATCAACAATTTAAGTTAATTAGCAATGACAAATGATAAGTGAGTCATATGGATGCAAATTGACAGAGCTTTGCTGCAATTCAAAGATATGGAGTGGATGAATTATGCTTCTAAATGCCTTCAATATATAGGATTTTCCCAATGGTAGGGGGTAGAGTGAGATAACCATGGTTATGCTTGGGTAAGGTCAATTGGCTTTGCTTTGTCCATAAATGGGGGGACAAACATTTAAATGGTTTCAAAAGGCTAGACCATTTTAACAAAAGTGAGTGATTTGTGTCCATTTTGTCTCCTTTTTGCTTTGTTGAGGGAAATTAGTATTTATTAATTAATTAAAGTAATTAAATTTAGCCATGAAGGGTAAGATGTTCATTTTGATTTTTCATTTTAACAACTATGTCATTAATTGAATTTAATCAATTTCTTAGTGTTTTTCCCCTTTTCAAGCTTTATTTAATCATTTAATCATTTAATTGAATTTTCCTTTGATTTGAATTGCCTTTGTTCCATTTATTGATTTTTCATGCTATTTTGATGATTTGATGCACCTTTTTATTGATTTAAGCCTTTTGCCAATTTTTCATGTCTACAAATGCCCCTCTTTGAGTCGATGTGCGAAGAACACCGATTCAAAGATTCCCTTAGTATGATGATCTGATTTTGTCCTGGTTCTGATATGCCTCTGATCGTTCTGATTGATGTACTTCCTAATGATGATGGTGATGATATGATTCTGATGCCTCTGATATGATATGGGTCCTGAGTTCACTGATAAAGGTCCTGGGTTGATTGATAAAGGTCCTGGGTTGATTGATTGCTGATATGTTGATAGGTTTGATATGATAGCAGATTTGATATTGATTTTTCTCCTGATATGATACTGATATGCCTCTTGATATGAAATTGATTTGCCTCCTGATATGAAATTGAAATGATATCATAACTTGATATGATACAATACGATATGATATGATATGCCCCACTGATAAATGTTTTTGATGTGATGCCAATTTGATACTCTGATGCCCCCTCAGAAATAAAACATATTAATTCCTTGATTTGAAAGATTTTGATTAGTTGGAATATGTTTTGATTTTTGATACCGTTTTAAAGAAATAAGCAAATTTTATTTATGCCCCGGCTAATGAAGATGTCATATAATAGGTCCAAAGTGCATTTTAAGTGTTTATTAGGGCCAATTTCACCTTAAATAGGGTAAAACCCCTCATTTTACTATTCATTTTCACCGTTCCCTTTTGAGATTTTAACTCTGATTTTAGCCCTTTTTACACGATGGTGGTCCCACATCGTGAGCATTGGTTTGAGAGAGCACGTTGGTTCGGTCGGAGAGCGAACGATGGTCCTCCAGTATGTCATTCAAATTTTCCTCATGTTTCGAAAGTTGCATTTATGACCTCATTTAATGCTTTTAAAAATTTTGATTCTGCATTTTTGAAAAGAAATGTCACCTCCGTGCATTGTAGTTATGCCTGAAAAATTTAAATGTTGCCTGATGAAAATTTAATATCGCCTTCCTTAGCTCTGTTCACGCCTTTAAAAAATCCTTGATCGCCTGCGGACAATTTAGTATCGCCTAGGGTTTAAGCATTTTACTTGTCTATCGCGTGAAATACCTTATATAATAAAATGTCGCCTAATGAAAATATGATATCGCGTCTGTGAAATTAAGTCACGCGTATGAAAAATTAGATGTCGCCTCTAGTAGAAGAAATGATGCCGGAAAGAAAAGTCGTGTAAGTAAAAAAAGTTTTATGTTATTTGAGACTTTTCTATGACGTCTGATTGCTCGATTGCGTCAACTTGATTGATATCGATCACGTCAATGAATTGGATCGAATGTTCAGTTAGGGTGTTCCCCTTGTTTGATTTCAATAATGAATTAGGACATTGGTAACTATAATATCGAAGGATAAGGTAAATCAATCTTCATCACGAATGAGAGGTCATGGGTCTAATCATCCATTCATTTTATTCTCAAATGCTTAGAGACATAAAACTAGGATCATCCTTCCTCAATGCTTAGAGTTAGGATTGGTAGGTCTGATAGGTATATTTAAATTGATGACTGTGATTGATTGTTTGATTTCCTGATAGTAGGTTACTCATGTGATTCCATTGTTTTGATTAAACAGGAGGATGTCCCTGTTCTATACCTCCAGACTGTACCACATTGGGTGATGGAGCTGAGGGAGTAGTTGACTGACGCTGAGAGGTGAGTGATTAGGTGATGTGGTTTATTATGTGTATTAGAGCTTCCTCGGTTTCAAATGAACCGAGGTTTGATTACCACTGTCGCAGAGCATTGGCACTCTGAGATGAACACTTTTTGGCTGCCATAGGGAGAGATGACTATTACTCATGAGGATGTATATAGGTTACTGTAGATCCCTACACATGGGGAGATAGCATATTATGATGTAGTATATGATGGGACTTATTGTCGACAAGTATTCGGAGATCCTTCCATTGGTGATGATTGCATTCTATGGCCTCAATTTGCTTCATTTCCTATTTTACCAGTGTTGTTAGGTGCTATCATTGGTGGTTTGTTACTACCTGATCATTGAGGTCACGAATTTTTAGTAGGTTGGGGCAGGATTATCGAAGACTTGCTACAACAGCCTCGATGCTTTGATTGGGGATCTTGTGTGCTTGCGCAGCTTTATCATGATCTTCGTGAGGTGGTTTATAGGAGAGCAGCTGCGTTATCTGCTGGGATTCATATTTTACAGCTTTGGATATGGGAGCACTTATCAGTTAGTCATCCTATATCAGAGCAAGACCAACCTTTAGGATATCCTTTTGCATGGCAGTACACTGGGATGGTGACACAACATCACCTAGGTCATTTGGAGTATTGGCGGCATCAGATTGATGATATGGATGAGGTCTATTGGAGACCATATGTCAAGGTCAAGGATTGGAGAGAGGATAGCTTGGAGTTACCATATATGTTTTCTCCTTGATGGATGATCAGCATGATCAACTCTATTCTTGAGAGATTCTTGGCAGGTAGAGTGCTGCGACAGTTTGGGCAGATTCAGCCTATGCCTCAGGGATCTACAGTTTATACTCATTCTAGTGCAGAGAGGGCTACTTGGGGACACATGCCTTCATATGATGATCCTATTGAGCAGATATCACTACTTTGTTCTATGGACTAGGATATGAGGTTACACATTAGAGATGCTAGGGTTACTCAGGAGTATCTAGATTGGTTGGTGGAGCATCCTATGCCTCGATTTACAGACCCTGCAGAGCCAGTGCCTGGGAGAGATGATGATGGTGATGGTGTTGGTGGTGGGAGGAGACGCAGAGGTAGACCATGAGGTAGGGTGGTGATTAGACTCAGAGGATGAGTGAGAGGTATACAGATACAGGCACCACCTCCTCCTCCTTCTCATCCTGTAGTAGCATAGAGATAGAGGATAGATCGTAAGGACCATGTGAGGGCTACTAGGTAGCATCCAGTTGCAGGACAGGATACGGGAGCAGGATTACCATAGGCTACCATGGATGATCAGGATACAAGTGCACAATAGATGCCAGTAGCTTTCTCTTGTGATCGGGGAAAAGCTCCTATAGATACAGGTGATCCTCAGAGTACCTATGAGGTTGGTGAGAGTTCTAGTACTACCTAGCTGCGAGCAAATGTGGGAGCATTACGGATAGAGGTATCACAAATATCTTCTATGATTCAGTAGCTAGTGTCAGGTCTGGCTCCATTGGTTCCTCTCCTTGTTGCTATGGTTGGTCAGACACCTCTTCAGCCACCTCCGCAGCCTCCATCACAACCTCCTCCACAGCCTCCTCCGGGACCTCCTCCCAGTGGTGACGAGAGTTGAGCTATGAGTGCTCTTGTTGATCAGCTGTGTATTGATGCTGAGATACTTGATATTGTACCATATTCTTGTGACCTTGGTGTCACCTTTCCAGTTGTACTGTGATACTTGTTTGACATTGATGCCCCTATTGATGGGTGATTATAGAGTTGATTTATGATATCATTGTTATACTTGATGCGTTGAGTTTTGGAGTAGACATGTGATATGAGGACATTTATGATCTTTCCTATTTTTTACTTGATGATATATGAGATTACCTTTAGATGCTGCTATATGTGTTTATCTAATGCATTTGTTTTGGATGGATGTGTCTATGGATGCAATGTATCTTATGTATGATATAGATAGATGGATGCATTTCTTTCTTCATGTATGGATGCAATTTTTTGTTTTTGATGTGTTATTTTCTCATGTATGCAATCTATATCTCTGTCTAGATGTATGCACATGTAAATGATTAATTCCTTCTTTTCCTTGATAATATATCTATGTAATGATTAATGATATGGAATGAATGAAAAAAGTATAATCTCATGTTTTTATTGTAGAAAAGATGATATTGAGGTGATGTTGTCCTTGCTAATTTGACCTTGTTGATGATGTTATGTACCCCCTTTTTGATGTGAAATGAAGCCCTTGGGAAAAAAATGCATGTGGAATTAATCTAACATGATAATGCAATTAACCTTTCTATGAATGCAATTATCTTTTCTATGAATGTAGCTAAGTGTCACTAGCTTTTAGCAAATAAATGCCTTGAGGATATATTTTCATCATTGAGCACTTGGGACCGGAAAGTCAATATAATCACCACTGCCCACTGACGTGATGATATGAATATCACTTTTTATTGCTCATATGGTAACCTCCATTTTTCTTTCCCATCAGTCTCGTCGATATGACTATCACTGATTACAAACAATCATGAGAGTACGAATACCGATTTTGTCAGATTCTATGTTGCAAGTGGATTTTGGCATTTAGATATGAAGAATCTAAATATCCAAGGTATCCAATTGCGTAAACAAACAAAGGTTAACTCATTGTTTTATAAGATAATCCTCGATGGTTCTTTGATGACCATGTCTTTAGATGAATTCTCATAAGGCAATGAATCTTCCTCCAAACATTCACTTCATAGTCAATAAAAATATCATGTCTTCATCATTGCCAATCTAGTCAAAACATCATTGATTAGCTAAAAAGACTTGATATAAATTGAATTAATGCAAGTAAATAGATTTTTAACCAACTTTTCAAAAGAATCTATCTAGGTGTTTTGCATTGTTTTTTGATCTTCAAAGAGTATTTCCAAGTGTTTTGATCATGGAATGATGTTTGATTTTTTAATCTTGAATAATAAGTCAATTTAGGCTCAAGGATTTTGTTGTGGTAGTCAACTTCTTGGTTAGTAAACAATGATATCAATCAAAGGTTTACAAAAATCTGATCTCTCTTCTAAAAATGTTGATCCCTTTCTGCTTGTGACTGAATGTTGCTCATTTGAATCCTTTTTGAGGTACCCACTTTCCAATCCATTTTTATGCTGCCCCCAAGTGTTTGATGTATCAGTTTTGACAACTTTGGGCAATGCAAAAGGATGATGCTACAAAGTGTTATTATGACTATGTACAAATGATGGATGCAATGAAGGTTTGGACAAATGGGATGATGAGATGCATTATGTACACATGTGACTAGGAAACAAATGACTTAAGGAAACCAAAAGTGCTTGTTGCCAAGTTTTCACCTTTGGGTGCTCTTTTTTTTTTGTTCTTTTTTTTTTTTTTTGCTACCAAGGCGCCTATTGGTAGGTTTTCACCAAGGCACTTTTTTCTTTTTCATTTTTTTTGTATTTTTCATTTTTTTTAATTTTTTTAATTTTTCCTTATTTTTTATTTTTTTTGTATTTTTCCTTATCACCTTGGCGCCTATTTGCTAGGTTTTCACCAAGAGATAGTTTTTCAAATGTTTTTGCTTTCTTCATGCTCAATTTTCCACTATTTTTTATCTTTCTTCTTTTCCAATGTTTTTGGATTTTCCATTTTCAAATGTTTTTGTATTTTCAAGATCCCTTTTCAACTATGTACAATAATTATGATGCTCTCTCATCTGATACTCTTTATACTCTTTCATCTGCTTTAGGTGTAGAACCTCTTCAAATGAATGCTATTTATGGGTTCTTGTAACTCTTCACCATTACAATCTGATAACTTATATGTTCCAGTTCCAAAGGATGACACTATCACAAACAGGCCTATCCAATTAGCTTCCCACTTTCCTTTCTTTTCCCTTTCAGCTTGATTTTTGGGATTTTCTCTTAGTACCAAGTCTCCTACTTGAAAATTTCTTGGTTTGATGTGTTTGTTGTAATTGCATGAAATCCTATTTTGATAAACTCTTAAATGTTCATAAGCTTGAGTCCAGTGTTCCTCTAACAATTCCAATTGTTGCAGTCTGGCAATCCTATAATCCTCATCAGTGATCAATCCTCTTAATGAAACTCGTAGAGATGGAATTTCAACTTCTAATGGTAGAACTACTTTGGTTCCATAGACTAAAGAGAATGGGGTGGCTCCTGTAGGTGTTCTGATACTAGTTCTGTAACCCCATAGTGTGGGATTTATTTGCACGTGCCAATCTCTTCCTGATTTGTTAACTGATCTTTTTAATATTTTGAGGATATTTTTATTCATTGCTTCAGCTTGTCCATTGCCTTGTGGATAATAAATGGATGACGAATGATGTGTAATGTGGAATGTCATGCAAAGTTCATCAATATCCTAATTTTTGAATTGTTTTCCATTATCTGTGATAATGGCATGTGGAATACCATAGCGGCAAATTATGTGGATCAAAATGAACATTGAAATTTGTTTTCCGGTTGATGTTGTTAATGGAACTGCTTCCACCCATTTGGTGAAATATTCTGTTGCTATGATGATATACTTGTGTCCGTTTGAAGATGGAGGATGTATGATTCCAATCAAGTCAAAACCCCATTGATAAAAAGGCCATGGTGTAATGAATGGGTGTAATTCTTGAGCCGGTGCATGTATCATGTTACTGTGATATTGACATTTGCTGCATGTCTTCACAAATTGACAAGCATCCTTTTCTAATGTTGTCCAAAAGTACCCTAAATGAAGGATTTTCTTAGCTAGATTAAGACCGCTTGAGTGTGACGCGCAAATGCGTTCGTGGACCTTGCGTAAAGCTAACTTAGACTCTTCTTCCTCTAGACATCTAAGTAACATCCCATCAAGACCCTTATGATACAATGTGTCTGAAAGGATTAGGTAACGAGCGGCTTGGCGTATGAAGTTACATTTTTGGGCATGAGTTTGGTCTACGGGGAGTACTTGGTCTTTAAGGTAAGTATAGATGGGTCCATACCAAGGAGAATCATGTCCATGTAAAAGAGCAACAATTTGGGTGTTAGGAAGGTTGAATGCCGATTTTACCAACTCTTCCACCAAGAACTCATACTTCTCATTTTGATCTGGTTTTTGTAACAATGAAGCCAAGGTAGCCATGGCATCTGCTGCTCTATTCTTTTCTCTTGGAATCTGTTCAAATGTGATCAAAGCAAAGTACTTCTTCCATCCATCAATCAAGGTTTTATATTTCATCAATGTTATATCTTTGGTATTGTATTCATTATTAACCTGATTGATTATGAGTTGGGAATCCCCATACACTTGTATTTCTGCAATATTCCATTCCAAAGCCATTTTGATGCCAATGACTAATGCCTCATATTCCGCTATGTTATTGGTGCATGGAAATAAGGGTTTATAGGACTTTGGAATGGTGTACCCTTGAGGAGTAACCAATAATATACCTGCTCCAGAACCTCCTTGTGTATAAGATCCATCAAAATATAATTTCCATGTCTTTGCTTCTATGTTGACAATTTTTGCATCTGGAAATTCAATTTGCATGGTTTGTGTAGACTCCATTGGGTTATCTGCTAAGTGATCTGCTATCACTTGTCCTTTAATTTCTCTTCTATCAACATATTCAATGTCGAATTCACTTAGGATCATGACCCATTTTGCTATTCTACCTGTTAAGGCAGTTTTACTTAGCAAGTATTTGAGAGGATCAATCTTGGCAATTAATTTGATCTTATGCATCAACATATAATGTCTTAGTTTTTGAGAGGCAAAAACCACTGCTAGACATGCTCTTTCCATGAATGAATAATTTAGTTCATATTTTATTAAGGTTCTACTAAGATAGTAGATTGCCCTTTCTTTTCCTTGCTCATCTTCTTGTGCCAACAATATGCCTAGAGACCTTTCTGTGGCTGATATGTATAACAACAGTTCTTTGCCTTTGATAGGTGACATAAGAATAGGTGGGTTTATCAAATAAGTCTTCAAAATAGCAAAGGCTTTATCACATTCTTCATTCCACATAAATGTAGTGTCCTTGTTTAGCAATCTAGTGAAGGAGTGACACTTTTCTGCTAATTGAGAGATAAATCTCCTTATTGATTGAATCTTTCCTTGTAGTGACCTCATTTGGCTAATATTTCTTGGAATCTCCATTTCTAGAATGGCTTGTACTTTTTCAAGATCAACTTCAATGCCTTTTGCTGACACTATATAACCCAATAACTTGCTAGATTGGACACCAAAGGAACACTTCTTTGGGTTTAATCTAACTTTGAATTGTTCTAACCGAATGAATATTTTTCTTAGGATTTGTAAATGCTCTTCTCTATTGTGGGACTTTGCTAGAATTTTGTCTACATAATCTTCTAAGAAAGTGTGCATCATGTCGTGGAAAATAGTTGGCATGGCCCTTTGATATGTAGCTCCAGCATTTTTTAGACCGAAGGGCATGACATTCCAACAAAAAGCACCCCAAGGGCAAGTAAATGCTATCTTTTCTTGGTCTTTGGGAGCAATCTTTATTTGGTTGTAGCCACTAAATCCATCCATTAATGAGTACATTGTGTGACCTACTGTCAGATCCACTATAGTATCAATGCTTGGCAATGGGAAGTCATCTTTGGGACATGCCAGGTTTAAATCTCTGAAATCCGTACACACACAGATAGATTTATCATGCTTAGTAACCAGCATAATGTTAGAGATCCAATCAACATATGCTATTGTTCTTATGAACCCCACCTTTAACAATTTTTCCAATTCTGCCTTGACTAGGAGAGCCACATGTGGGTGCATTTTCCTTAGTTTTTGCTTCACAGGTTTAACCCCGGGTCTAACATTCAGATGATGCATTATGAAATCAGGATCCAGTCCAGGCATATCGGCATATGACCATGCAAAATTTACTTGTTGTTCTTGGAAGAATTTGATAAAGTCTTCTCTTTCAAGAGATGTAAGTGATGTAGCCAAGTGTATGACCTTTGGATCTACTTCTGTACCAATGTTAACTTTTTCTGTTGGTTCTATAAGAATAGATGACCGTTCTTCTTCATGTTTAGGAAAAGTGTCCAATCTGTCTTCTAATGGTGCCACAGTTGGGTTTTCACCAAAAGAAACATCTTTTATTTTCATTGTTTCTAGTTCTAATGGTGCCACAGTTGGGTTTTCACCAATAGAACTTCTCATTTTTTTATTTTTTTTCATTTTTTTCATTTTTTGACTAAGAGATTGGACCCTTGCTATTGTCATTATGTTCGTATTGAGTTCGTTGGTGAAAGAGGGTTCAACCGCATTGAGATATTGGTTTGTTGCTTGGTCATTTGGGAAGTAAAGTAAGTCATGTGGTTTGGTTTGATCCCAATCAATGAGGTTCGAGTGCATCAAAATTAAGGAGTTATTGGGTAAGGTGTCATCAATAGGATTTATGGACATGACTTCATTTGAGGGTTTATACATTGTATCATTTAGATCTATGATGTGCGCTTCCTCAAGATGATCCATGGAAGCAGGGTCAAAGTCTCCTTCACTTGAATCCTCGTCAACCTCTACGGGAAACAATGTGGGAAAAGCCACAAGCAGGTTAAAACTAACATTTGAATTTCCCTCCTCTGAAGGTGTCCAAAATGTTTCTATCCATGCTCCACTATTAGATGCTTGTTCTATATTAGGCCTTTGAATAGGAGATTCTTCATTAATTGGAGCACCTTGTTTTTGGATTTTTGCATAAGTATGTATAGCAATGACTTCTTTATCTTGACATGACTCATCTGATAAAGTATCCCATTCATAATCCTGAGAGTCATCACTATCTCCTTTGGATTCTAATGCATTTATTTGAGGATGAAAATCATGCATTGGACTTGAACTTTCTCCCTTGTATTGAAAACCTACTCCGGATTTTTCATGACTTGCCCTCCAAATAGGTTCAATAGGTTCTAATAATCCTCTATTTCTTTGGCCTAGGGGTCCTCTTCCTTTGTATCCCATCTTTTGCATAATATCAAATCCTTTCCCATATTGTTCAGTTTGTATATTGACATGCTGAATTCTTTCCATGGGAGTGTCTAAGGTATCATCCTCATCATGATAAAGCCATTGAAGGACATCATCTTCTTCCTTATCCCATGTTGCTTTGCTATCTTCCCTCACAAAATAAGAATTATACTTATGTGGAAGATGTTCTTTTGATGGTTTACCATGTGATTTGGGAGACATGGGCATGTCAAATAGAGAAACTGAATATTCTCCTACCCCTTTTGAACTAATCTTGCATTGTTTGTCAAATTTTTTCATCATCTCACTCATGTATTGGTAATGATCTTCTTTAGCTTGTTCTTTTTCTTCTTTAGTAGGTTTGTAGATCACTGTCTCCAATTTAGGTGCTAAATATGGACTTTCCATTACATTTGGACCCTCGTAGCTCACTTTTTCCTTGCCCTTAGTTGATGTAGTTGAGCTAGCTTGAAGAGGATTTTGTGCATCTTCATTGGTGATTCTTGGAACAACTCCTTCACGATTATGTGGAATGTATAATTCATGCAAGGGTTTGAGTGCATTACAATATTGGAATGGATTTGAGTCTCCTCCAACTATGATTTCTTCACCCATGTATGGGAACTTGATGCATTGGTGGTATGTGGATGGGATAGCTTGCATCTCATGAATCCATGGTCTTCCCAATAAGATGTTATAGGTTAATTTCGTGTCCAACACTTGACACTTGGTTTCCTTCTTAACTGGTCCCACTTGGATGGGCAACACAATCATGCCTTTAGAAGCTCTTTCAGCTTCGTCGTAAGCTTTTATGGTGATTTTCTTTGTAGGGTCAATGCAAGACTTAGATAGACCTAAGGATTTTACAAGACTCAATGTGCATATGTTAAGACCAGCCCCTCCATCAATAAGGGCTCTTTTGACTCTATGCCTTTCGATCAAAACCTCTATATGTAATGGCAAATTTTGAGGATGAGTTATAGACATGTCATCTTGATCAGAAAATGAAAGACAATGAGGAGCCACAAGATGTCCTACCATATTTTGAAACTTTTCTTCCCCTAAGGTAGTAGAAACATGTGTCTCTTCCAAAGCTTTTTCTAAAATCTCTTTATGATTCGGTGACAACTTCAATAACTCTAAGATTGAGATTTGTGCTGGAGTACGTTGCAATTGGTCCACCAAACTATAAGGCCTTGCTGCTTTAGGAGGTTGTTTGACCACAATGTTGGATTGTGGGATATTGGTGTTTTGAGGGACTATCCCTTGTAAAGTCATTCTAGAATTTTGCCCTCTTGTAATAACATTTGTTGCTTCCTTTTGAGGCTGTTCATTAATTATTATAGCATTAACAATATGATCATATGATGGCGCAAAGTTGAGATTATTGGCACTTTGTTTCTTGCCATTTGATGACTCACCTTTATCATGTTTGTAAAAAGGTTGTTTGAAGGCCGTATGATCTTCATTATTTTGGGGTCCATCAATGGTGATTATGTTATTATCTATCAAGTCTTGCACCACATTCTTTAATTGTAGACATTCATTTGTAGTGTGCCCCCGAATTCTATGATATTCACAATGATTCTTAGCATCCCACCAACCCGGCTTGTGGTCTGGTTCATAAGGCTTAATAGCGGGTAATGTAATAACATTGTTAGCCATGAAAGCCTTTAATGCAGTTTCAAGTGATTCTCCCAAGGGTGTAAAGTGTCTTGAAGGAGTGGGCTTTAAATACTTATCATACTTGCTGTTTTGATCCTTGTTTCCTTGATTATTCTTGTTGGCATTGTTGTTATTGTTGGAAGGTGCATTATATGCTTGATTAGTATTATTCACTTGATTTGGTGTCTTTGTAAGGGCAAATGGAATCACCTTCAAGTTGCTGGATTCCACTACACCATCATTAACAATGCCTTTGTTGTTATTTTTTGTAGCATAACGGCTATTGTTGTTGTACCAACTTTTATTTTGATTGTTGTTATTGTTGGTATTGTTGTTGTTGGAGTTAGAGTTATTCTTATTTTCCTTGTACAATTTCAACTCTCCACTCTTAATCAACACTTCTTCCATTGTAATTCCATTATCAATCAAATCTTGGAAGGTTTTAGGACATTGCATCCTTAGTCTATAATTTAATTCACTTCTTAAACCGTTAATAAAGATATCCATTTTTTCTTTTCCCGGTACACTTCTTGGATATCTAGCAAATGCAGTCCTCCATCTTTGCAAGAATGTGAGGAAGGCTTCTCCATCTTGTTGCTTTGTGTTACATAACATTATCATTGTGACCTCATGTTTGATGTTATAAGAGTAATGAGTCATGAATTTAGAAGCTAATTCTTCAAAGGATTTTATGCCGGATGGTAGTTTTGAAAACCAATCCATGGCCATTCCTCCCAAGCTTCTTGGGAATAGTCTCATTAAATAGGTTGATTCATGCATGAATTCAAGACTCAATGCACAAAACCTCCAAAGATGATCATGTGGGTCAGATGTTCCTTCATACCTCTCATATTTAGGAAATGTTACATTAATGGGAAAAGGCACCATGACCAAACTCTTATCGAATGGAAAAGGACATAATGTTTCAATAGAGAAAGGCTTAGGAGCCCCGTTTTGTTTCAAACTATCGATTTCCATTTGTAATGCCTTGAATTGTTCCCTTATTGCTTCCATAGGGTCTTCTATTTCCTTGGGCTTTAATTGTTCTATCTCAAAATCTTTAGGTAGCTTTACCCCCATTTGTATCAAGTCCATGAAGTGTTTTTCTTTATCCATAAGCATGGTCTTTTTTATTAATTCTATGAAATAAGGGCATTTTCTTGCCTCTAACGCTCTTTCAACTATGGATTCTTTCACAGTTGGGGGTAAGTTTGTATTATGAGGAGGAAGTAAGTTGTTGCCTTGTGAATTTGCCTCTTGGGAATTAGGATCTCTTCCACCATTATTAGAATTTCCTTGATTATTGTTAGGATCCATACCCCCATTCATGTTGTTCCCTTGGTTGTTAGGATCCATACCCCCATTCATGTTGTTCCCTTGGTTGTTGGGATTGGTATTTCCTAGGGTGCCGCTAAACATCTTGTTAATGTCCTTTTCCTTAGCGGGTTTTTCAATCACTCGTGAAGTAATGAAAGTGTTCTTTGGAAATGGGAGCTCTTCTCCGTTGTAGGTCCCATCTATTTGTAATGCTTTCCTTATAGAGAGTGATCTTGTAATAACAGGCATGAACAAACTTTAAGGGTATGTTGACTTTCTTCTCTTGATAAGCTGGTTTTTGGAATAAGGTAAAAGTTTTTGATCAATTTTAAATGGTTTAAAATTTTAATGATGTTTTGATCAATAACTTTGGCATATCTTGTTTGAAAATATAAAAACAATCTCAACACACACATCAATTGGGTACCATATCCCTAGAATGCTCTAATGTGTGTATTTTTTAACATTTTCACAGGTTGAAACACAAGAATAGCTTCCACGCAATCTACCTAGCAAATAATTGGTTCGTAAACATGGCTCTAATAGGTAGTTTTGCTATTTTACCATTATGTAGTAAGTTTTCTATTCAAAATAGATCTTAGCTTTTCATCCCCCAAGTATGTTAAGGGGCTTCCCACATGCACCGAAGCACGATTTTTCACAATCTGTTAAGACTACTAGAGGAAGTTCGAAAGAGCTAAAATCTTTTTTGTCGTGCACCCCATTAAGGATACCCACGTTTCATTTTATAGTGGGTCAGATTCTCATGGCAAAAGCAAGTGTATCCCACTTTGGGTTGTCCCTCTCACCGGCCCTTTTCAGGCAATCTCGGGAGGTGAGCCCACTAAGTTTTAAACATGTTCATTTGAAAGCTTAAAAAGTGGATTTGGTAGAGCAAGTTTGGGAATTTGATTCACTCAAAGAGTGAAGAGCATATCCCTATTGCTTTTCCCTTATCCCAAACACTCACAATCAATTTGGTTCTTTTTCAACCCCGTGATAAAGGGGTTCTTAGAATTGAAGTGTTTATTTTTTCCCTTTTATGATTAAACTATGTTTTGAATTTTGAAATGCCACAAGCTAAGGGAATGTGCAAGCTTGATGAGAGAAATACCTCAAACAATGCTAGCAAAGGAGAGGCGCATTTTTAAGTAGTAGATTTCTCATTTTTCTCTCCAAATCCTTCCCTTACCTTAATGAAATGTTCTCTCCACCAGCAAGTTAGTCAGCACAATACAAACAAAGTGAGGGGAAACCAAAATCAAAAGCTTAAAATGATATAGTTGATTATGCTTTTGATTCTTTTTACCAAAATACTTGCAAAATTCTTACAAACTTAAGGACTAAACTCCCAATTTAATGATACGTATTTTTGTTTGTAAGCATCTACAATAGAAATGTATTTAGCATATAATTCTACCTCCTTTTCTAAATCATTGTTGAGAACAAAAGTAGAGTGTACCCAGTTTTCCTTTCTTATCCTCTTAGAGATCAATTTCTCCTCTAAGTTATGCCTTCTCTCTAGTTTTTGCACTTTCTTATGACAGACCATACTCCTGAGACAAAAAAAAATGACCGTGAAGTCAGAATACAGTCATCATTTTAACATTTTTGATAAAATATAGAAAATACAGCCACGCGACATTATCCAGACTATAGGTGAGATAAAATTTAACAAAGACATGACTACTTTAACCACAAGCATCACCAAAAGGGGCTCAAGTGAGATTAAAATAACCAAGTGCGATATCAAATTTTAGCTAAGCGTGAAATCTTTACCAGACGCGACAACAGTAATTATTCTAATAAAATATAAATGCTCAGTCAGGTGACATTGTCTACGCTGCAAGTGAGATCTAATTTAATAAAGATGTGATTACTTTAACCGTGAGCATCACCATAAGGGGCTCAAGCAAGATTAAAATAATCAGGTGCGATATCAAATTATAGCTACGCGTGAAATCTTTATTATAAGCAACAAACTAATACTAGAAAAGTGACATTTCATTAATCAAAGGTGACATTTAAAATCAACGAAGCGAGAAATTAAATGGATAAGGAAGAGTACTCCCTTTACACCAGGTGTAAAATGATTCTTGGGCCGCGGCTTTTTAATTCTGACCACGCGACATTTAAATGACCAAAGGCATCAACTGTTTGTCCATGACGTGAGAGTTTGATTTCTGTCGGCGTGATTTCTTTCGCCAGAAGCGTGATTCTGTAGGCTAACAAGTGTAAGAGTTCAGACTTCAGGCGATATTTTAATTTTCATGAGTGACATCTCTTTGCTTTAGGCGTGACTTCTTTACCGACAAGCGTGATTTCTTTTCTATAACCTGCAAACAGTAAGCAAATTCATGCAATTCTAGGCTAAATTTTTCAAATAACATGGAAATAATGATGAATTTGAGGCCTAGGGCCCCACGGTGGGTGCCATTTGTGTGTGAGTGATTTACACCTTCATGAAATAACAAGATTTAAAAGACAATTACACTATTCAAAGCAAACTAATCTAAATAATGCACAATTAATCTATCAACATCTCATGGATCTCTAAAATAAAGTGGTAAATGAGGCTCTCAGCTATGATCCTCACTAGTGACACTCTAAAGATGAGAATTTAAGCTATATGATATGCAAATTTAGATCTATTTATCAAATTCTAGCTCTATTTGATAAGAAATCTACAAAATGATCAACAATTTAAGCTAATTAGCAATGACAAATGATAAGTGAGTGATATGGATGCAAATTGATAGAGCTTTGCTGCAATTCAAAGATATGGAGTGGATGAATTATGCTTCTTAATGCCTTCAATATATAGGATTTTCCCAAGGGTAGGGGGTAGAGTGAGATAACCATGGTTATGCTTGGGTAAGGTCAATTGGCTTTTCTTTGTCCATAAATGGGGGGACAAACATTTAAATGGTTTCAAAAGGCTGGACCATTTTAACAAAAGTGAGTGATTTGTATCCATTTTGTCTCCTTTTTGCTTTGTTGAGGGAAATTAGTATTTATTAATTAATAAAGTAATTAAATTTAGCCATGAAGGGTAAGATGTTCATTTTGATTTTTCATTTCAACAACTATGTCATTAATTGAATTTAATCAATTTCTTAGTGTTTTTCCCCTTTTCAAGCTTTATTTAATCATTTAATCATTTAATTGAATTTTCCTTTGATTTGAATTGCCTTTGTTCCATTTATTGATTTTTCATGCTATTTTGATGATTTGATGCACCTTTTTATTGATTTAAGCCTTTTGCCAATTTTCCGTGTCTACACCTTCTATCATACAAAACCTTACTCTAGACTTGGATCTTCTCATTTCTTGTATGTGCATCACCTCTTAACTCATTTAGTTGAATCAAATCATTAATTTTGATTTTCATTTCATCTTCTAGATCATCATTATATGCCTGGATGAACTGATACATTTGCAACAAATTATTTTGGGGCAATCTTGCATTTATTCCATAGACTAAATCAAAAGGGGAACATCCTATTTCCTTCTTTATTGTAACCTTGTTAGCCCATAAGGCTTGTAGCAACTTTGAATCTCAAGCCCTTTTATTTTTATCCATTACTTTTTTCAATATTCTAATCAGGCTTTTGTTACTAGACTCAGCTTGGCCATTGCCCTATGGATGATAGGGAGATGAGTATGAAATTTTGATACCATTTCTTTGACAAAAATCAACAAACTCCTCCGATCTAAAACACATTACATTGTCAACCACCATTGTTTCTGGACAACCAAACCTGGTAAGAATATTTTGCATCATAAAGTCTACTACTACTTTACTAGTTGCTTTCTTGGATAGGATTGCTTCAACCCACTTGGTGAAGTAATCTATTTCTACCAAGATATAAGAATGTCCACCACTAGACTTGTTCAAAATCTCTCCAATAAAATCCATACCCCACTTTTGGAAAGGGGCTTGCACTACAACAGGTTTGAGAGGTAAATTCCCACTCAATTTTAGCTTCCCAACAAACCTTTGACAAGGATCACATCCTTTTACAAACTGGTGGGCATCCTTAAAAAGTGTTGCCCACCAAAAACTTGACCTGATAATCTTGTGAGCTATGGTCTTTGCCATATAGTGTCCTCCACAGACTCCATGATGCATTTTGTTTAACAAGATTTTGGCTTTATCCTAATCCACACATCTGAGCAAGACACCCTCATTACTTCTCCACCACAACTCACCTCCTATGATTTCATACCTCATGGAATGGAGCCTGATAGTTCTCCTTTTGTTGTCATTCATCTCAGGAGGCATAATCATTCTTTGCAAATACCCAATAATATCCTTGTACCATTCACAACATTCCATATTGCAAATAAAAGGTTTGTGTTCCTCTTCTAATGTATTTATCTGATTTGTAGCCAAATTACTTTGGGCCATCAGTTTTTCAAGGCCCAACCCTCTCACTAGCTCTGTAATATGGATATCAATGTTAAATTCCTAAATCCTATTTATCCAGCTACATCTTCTTCCTAAAACTTCCTGTTGGACTAATGTATCTTTGACTACAGAACTTGGAACATAAGCAACCACTATGGCTCCAACCAAATAACACCTAAAATATTTGATAGCTTTAACAAGGGCATAAGCCTATTTTTCAACAATGCCATAATTTAGTTCAGTTGCTTGTAGGGGTTTACTAAAAAAGGAGATAGGTTGCTCAAACCCATATGCATTCTTCTGTAATAATATTGCTGCAACAGTGTGGGTAGATGCAAAGGAAAAAATTTGCAGAGGTTTACTGTAATCTAGTGTCTTCAAAACTATGGCACTTTTAATAGCCCATTTGATATCATTGAAATCATGTACTGCTTCAACACTCCATTCAACTTTTTCTCCCTTTTTCAACATTCTTGATATAGGGATACCGATCTCTGCAAAATTTATAATAAATCTTCTCAAAAAGTTTACTTGTCCTAAAAAGGACTGAATTCCTTTGACGTTGTTTGGTTGGGATAGTTTGTCAATAGCTTGAACCCTCTCATGGTCTATTCTAACCCCATCTTTTGAAACAATATGCCCTAGAAGCTTTCCTTCCACCACACCAAAGGCACATTTCTTTGGGTTTAAAGAGACCCCATATTCTAATGCTCTAATGAAATTTTTTTCCAACTATTGGCAATGTTGTTCTTCTTTCGCTAAAAATGCTATAAGGTCATCCTGACACACCACCATAAATTTTCCAATGAAATAAAAAAAAGCCACATCCATGGCTCTTTGGAAAGTAGCACCAACATTAGTTAATCCAAAGGGCATTCTTACATACACCTATGTCCCCCAAGGAGTAGTAAATGCAGTTTTGAACTATTCTGATTCCTTAACAATGACTTGATTATATCTAGAGAAACCATTCATCATGGACATCAACTCTAACCCAGTTACCTTTTGTAACATATTCTCCACATTAGATAAACCATAATTGTCTTTTAAAGAATTTATGTTGAGGTTCTTGAAATCAACACAAAGTCTGATATCACAATTCTTTTTCTTGACAGGAACCAAGTTTGAGACCCAAGTAGAATGTCTAATAGGCTTAATTATTTCAGCATCTATCATCTTCTTAAGTTCTCCTTGCATTTTGGGTGCCAAGGTAGGATTAACAGGTCTTAATTTCTATCTGAAAGGTTTAGTGCCTTCCTTTAATGAGATCTCATGTTGAAACAAGTCTTCTTTGTAAGCCTTGAGGTCTTCATAAGACCATGCAAAAACATGTCTAAACTTCCTAAGAATATCAATCAAATTTTTTCTGGTTCTAGGGGATAAGCATTTACCTATGTAAACCCTTTTAGGCACCATCCTTGTGCCTAGATTTATTTCCTCAAGATCATTTGTTTTATCAGTGTTGGCAGAAAAAACCTTGTCTTTATTATCAAATGCCCTTTCAAGAGAAACTAATCCCTTGGGAACTCTATTTGATTTCAACTGCAACACTCACATTCCAAAAATAATTTCTTTACCATTCACTATATCAACATAAGCACTAAAATCAATTTCTCTATCACCAAAATGAGACTCACACTGCAAAAATCTTAATATGTCCTGATCATCAGAAAAGACTTGCCAATTCTCAACATTATCAGGGATAGATGGTCTAGATTGAACCTCTATTTTTGATATATCTACAAATGTAATATATTTCGGTCTTAGAGCCACATTGGCTAACAAATCAGCCATTCTATTTTGGCTTCTTTCTATCCATCAAATGTTGAAGGCACTGAAGCTTTCAATTTCATCCCATACTACATTTCTATATTGTTTCAACTTTTGATTTTTTGATGCATATCTTGACCTTACTTGGGAAATTATCAACTCAGAATCACCCACCACTTTCAAACATCTTATGCCATGCCTGGATGCTAACCTTAGTCCTATCAATAAGGCTTCATATTCTACAACATTATTTGTACATGAGAATAGAAAAGTGAATGAAAATTTGAATGTTTTACCATTTGGAGATATGAGCAATATTCCAGCTCCAGGCCCTTCTTTTGAACTTGCTTTGTCAAAATACATAGTCCATAGATTGTCAAGGTCAGTCCATTCCTCTTGGTTATCTGATATAAGGGCGGATTCAACACCTTCCTCTATTTCCTTACCCTGGACTCTAAAACCATGGATATCAGTATCTAAAAAGCAATTCATGGTATTTTCTTCTTCCTCAATCATTTGTGGACTTCTAGGCTCCCTAGAAACCTTGATATTTTGTCCTTCAAAGTCAAAAGTAGAAAAAGATAAATCACACTGTATGCTACCTCCCATGGAAGCACTTCACTTTCTTGACAACAACATCCCATATTGAGGAGGGATATCGACTACTAAGACACTCATCGTCAATTGCTTGCCAGGGTATGCTACCAGCTTATAAGGTAAAGCCTTAATAGTACCTACAACTGGTACTTCTCTTGAGTCCATAGCCTAACATCTTCCATGTGGGGTATCCACTTTCAGCCCTAGTGATTTCATAACTTCTGTGGGCATAACAATGTTTGATGCTCCTAAATCAATCATGCAATTTTTTAACAACTTTCCATTTATCAACAAGGTTAAAAAGAAAGGATCAATTGATCCTACCGAGGTACTAACAACATTTGTGTCTAAATAAATCTGAGGAATTTTAGAGATAATTTCTTCACTATGACCTTCATTGTCATCATTCAAAGTGGCTACTTTATTATCAATTCTTTCTATCTTTTGGGTATCCATGGATAGTACACCATTCACCCAGTTCAAAGATTTTTCTTTATGTTTCTCTATCCTCATCATTTCTAGAAAGGGGATCTTAACAGTAATCTGTGACAGCAATTTGCTCATGTCAATTGGAACATATTTTGATTCAAACATATCCTGCTTCACATTTGCAGTTTCTTTTTCATCATTCTATATAAATGCATTTGGGGGTTCCTTAATCTGGATTTTGACTTGCTTTTGCAAAAGAGGAACAACCTCCTCCGAGGGTTTAATCTTTTCTTTATAGAAAATGTTGGGTTTAAGATTTTTCTTTATTTTGACCTTGCTAACATTTTTTGTCTCCTTTTGCTTCTTTTGGGATGCCTTTACATCTTTTTCCATTTTTTTAATAAAAATACCAGTAGTTTTCTGACCTAGATCACCCACTAATCTATTTCTCAAGTTGTAATTTGTTTTAGCTTGAGTAACCATATCTTCTTTTATCAAAACAATTTCTTCACCAGATGGCCTTCTCAAAACAACTGTCTCTTCATTTTTTAAAGCATTACACTAGACATTATCTAACTTATCATCTTCCTTATCTAAAAAGACCTATTGATGATATGATTCATTTCTAGTTTGAGAATTTGAAACATCTTTATTTTCATCCTCTTCAGTTGATTTGACTTCACCCCAAAGGTGGGAGGAAGTCATGCCACATCCTTGGTCATCATAGGGCTCTTTCTCATCATTCTCGTGTTCTTCTTGGGAAGAAATACTTTGGGATATAACACAATAATTAGGATCATGTGGTGATTGACACACAATGCACCATGGGACCTCTTCAACCATATTCATTGAATTCCTTTGCAATGGATTAGGGGTCCTATCATTAGGTTTATCCTTTCTTTCAGGGAGTATGGGCTTCCCATCTTTCCATTGAGTATTATAAGGATAATTCTACATCCTTGGCAACTTGTTAAAGTTGTTAAAGGTAGGCTTGTCATTACCTACAACCTTATTGTTTCTATTTTCACCAGGCTTCAAATCCTTTATGGTCTTCAAAATCTTCTTTAGACTATCATCATCCTTTGGTTTTGCACTTGTAGGCCTTCCTGGTTCTTTTCTATTTAATACTTGTGATTTGTTATCATCTCTTCTTCCCAACTTTCCTGATATCCTACGGTTTCTCTCAATGTTAATAGCCAATTTATAAGCCTCTACAAGATTTCTCAGATTTTTATCTCTTAAAAGGTATCCCATTTTAGAATCAAAAGAATTTAAATAAGTAACAAGACAAACTCTATCATCTAGCCTAATGATTTGCATGAGCTTGTGCATGGCTTTCTGAAACCTAATATTAAATTCAATAACATCCCCATTGAAATTATTCTTAATGTTATTAAATTCATTTTACATAAATCCCTCATTTGTCTTGTCACCATATTATTCCTCGAAACAATGTTTGAGCTGATCCCATGAACCTATGCTACCATGTGGTAAGGCCCTAAACCAATCCCTTGAATCCTTAGTTAAGGATTGCGCAAAAAAATTCATTATTACATTATCTGGCACAATATTGTAATCATTTATCACATCAATGAACTTTTTCAAGTTTTCTTCACAGGTGACAACATTACTACTAGTGAACTTTGGAAGCTTCTTTCTGATCTCTTTAGGGATAGGGTTGGGGTATCTAGGAATTCCTGTAAAAAGAAACTATTTACATCTCTCATGTATAGGTCTTGTATTATATAAAAAAAACACCCTGGGATGTTGAGGCATTAGTATTTGTCACAGCATAAATCTTGAGTCCATCTAGTGGAGGAACACCTACTACTTGGTTAGCATTATTTTCAGCATTTCCTCATGTTAAAAATGAAGTAGCAACATTAATAGGTCCTACTGACCATTTGAGAAAATCTATCTTCTTTCTTATTTATAATGCTGAAGCCTCTAATTCTGCCTTTTCTAACTCCTTGGCCAACAATTCATGTTCCCTCTTAGCCTTCTCAAGGTCAGCTTCCAACCTTAGGGTTTGGTCTATAGAACCCTTAGGGCCTGTAGGCTCATTAATTGAAACTCCTACAGCTTTTTTCTTACCTCTATCCCTGGGATGTCTTATCTCAAAAACATCTTGAACAATGGTTTTCTCTTTTGTTTGTTCAAGTATGGGGACATAATTTATTGCTCCCAGGTCTAACAATTGCCTCTTCAACTAATCAGCTCTTATCATAGCATGTTTGATTTTTTCTTCCTTTTCCTTTTCTCTTCTTTTCCTAATGGTTGCTTGCTCCCAAATATTTCTTTCTAATTCATATACCTCTTCAAAAATTTCCTTAAAATCTGGCAAAGTTGTTTCAGACTCAACTTGGTGTGTCTGGAGCTCTGCTTGTTGATCTTGGGATTCATGGAGACCTTGGGGTAATGAAGAACCAAGGGTGAAAGGAGGGACAACAATCTTGTCTATTTCTACTTTTTCTTCTAGACCTCCTCTCTACTCCATGTTGTTTATTAGGGACCATTCTTCTATTATGTTGTAATTTATCAACCTCTCTTTTTGAAGGAGAGTAATAGTCCTCATATTGGTTCAAACCTAAATCAACAACCTCTTCATACTCTAAGGCATTTCCTTCTTGGCTAGGATGAGCAAGACCCTCTTGTCTTGAACTTCCTTTTTGCTTCCATGTGAAGGACATATCATTAATACTTTTCTCTCTTCTGATTTGACCATGCCTAGATGTTGCTGGAAGTTCACTTTCCAGGAATTTTTTTGGATGTTCTTTTCTCCAGGGCCTTCTATTCTTGAAAATCATTATAACAAAATGAATTTTTTAATTAGCACTACTACAGAGATTTCTTAGAGTCACCACCCAAGTAGATTGGGGTTTTTTATAAAGTATTCTTCTTATGATCAAGGCAAAAAGTATGAAAGAGTAGGAAAATTTTTGAGAGAAAGGAACCACTCTGTGTATTCAATGGTAACTAATTTGCTTTCAAAATAAGTAGGCCAGGTGTCCAGCTCAACTTGTACCTACATTATTTGACACAAATTTTACACTATTCCCTAGCAGAGTCACCATTTTGTTGGTTCTTGAAAAGATTTTACAATCCACGAGACACCAATATACCTAAGACTGATTTTAAGGAGAGGTTAATTCCAAATATGAGAAATTTGTAGGTAACTAGACCAACTATAGGGACAAGACTGCCCTCTTCACTTCTGGCTCTACAAAACCAAGGTGGGTACACTTGATCTAATAGATATTACTCCTTTTTTTGACTTGATACTGGATCTAACTATAGATATCAGTCAGAAAGTACTAAACAACAACCTATTATTCATTGACTCTCCATCATTGGATAGGACATAGGACAATATTTTAAAGTAAATAAAATTAAAAGACTGATTTCGATTATTGTATTTATGATTATAATGATTTTAATCATTCCATATAAAATAAAGATATATTTGCACAGGCTAGTGCCTTATCCATTGGGAAAATAACACTAAGAAGTATAATGAATACAAAAATCCTTGAAGAACTTAGCTCATAAACATAAATACAAATCCCCAACTCCTTCCTACTTATAGATTATCCTTGTGCAAATTTAAATGAACATACATCCCTCTTTGAGCAATATTTAATCTAACCCTAGATTAGAACTCAAAGTGAAGATACATACACACAAGTCCCTAATAGACTCAGAAATTCACAAATTTAACATAGAGGAGAGGTAAAGACCTAAGATTTGTATTAAGTATAGCCCTTGATCATTTGTATACAATATATGCTGAATTGGAAAGCCTGTAAATAACAATATCAACCTATGTTTTTCTCTATTACTTAACAAGAAATAATATAAAATATTACAATCCTCGACTGAGGGTTAGGGTTTCAAAAATTTTATCTTCTCAACACCTAAAACTCTCAATGCCCAATATGATCATGGAAAATCCTTTTATATACAAGGAAATACAACAAGCTACCAATCATATTAGGGTTTACAAAAAATTACCCTAAAACTTTACAACCCTACTGGGTTTACAATAAATGCCTCGATCAGATTTGGGTAGATATTTTACAAGTGAGCCGCCTTACTTTATGTCTTCATTCTTTTCCTCTATCTCTTCAAAAAAATCTGATTTCCATTCCCTCATAGTTTCTCCTATAATAAATACATCTTACATCCCAACCACTTTAAAACCAAAAATTCACAGTCTTCGCTCAGCTCAAGAAGTAGGTGGAGTATCTACTTTTTCTACATGAGGAATGTATTGATACCTCCACCTATTGAACACATCTTCACTTGGGAATTCAAAATTGGCAAATTCAACCCTCTTGGTAGATAGTTGTCCCCACTTGTCTTCCATTTCCTTAACCTCCTGCTGAATATATTCAAACTTTGATTTAGCAGTTATCAACAACTTGATGGTGTGGATAAAGGAAGAAGTATTTCCCAAAACACTTGTCATTCTCTCTGAGAAAAGTTCATCCATCTCCTCTCTCCATTTGTATAACTCCTTTAATTCACCAGTATCTTTGAAAACACTCGGTACTAATTCACAATTTAGATGTGTTAACTCTTTCTTTAATACATTGGACTTCCTTTTAAAATCATCCAAAATTATACTATACTCTACAAGCTTCTTTACATTCTAGTGCACCGGCTTGATCAATGGATCAGGATCAACTTGGCCCTTAGATAGCCAACTAAACAATCTCACATTTGGGGACCTCTCAATCCATTTATTCAAAACTGGTACACACTCATCTCTATCTTTATTCAAAGTTGAAAGCAAAATTTGTAATGTACTAGCATGATCAAACAAAATTGATGGCTTTAGATCATGCACAAACTGCATCACTGCCTCTGTTATTTTCTCTTCATATTTTTGATTTGCTAGGGATGTAGCTTTCATGTGCTCATCCTTCTCCTTTTCAAGATAAACCCTAATTTCCCTTAATTTATTTGTTTCCTCAGCCAATTGTTGCTTCTCCCAATTGATTCTTGCATCTATATTTGGTTCTGGGAGTGGTGATGGTGGAAATTCAACAAAAGGGCTAGAGGAGGAGGGTACTGCTAGTCTATCAGCAATCATCAATGGAGGTGACCTATGATCCTGTGCCTCTCTTTTTTCCTTTATTTTCTTCCCTCTTAAGGGACCACATGACCAAAGTTGCATGGTCATCAGAGAAAGCAATACCCCTAGCAACCTGTTGTGCTTGCTCTGTAGTAGTGAGAGTCTTCACTTTACTTTTTCTAACTGAATCAAAGACAATTGCATCTACAATATCCCTTTTAGGAAGAATCAAAACTCCTACAGTACGGATCATAGCTCTTCCTTCCTCCTCAGTAATCTTTTCAAATTTCTTCATCATTTCCACTTTTGTCTCATTCTCAATCTCAGTCATATCCCTATCAGGGAATTCCTCTTTCTTTTTCTCACAAATTTCTTTGAATTGATTTATTTTCATTCTCCATAAAAATTGAAAGAATGCCCTAGTTGTTACAAACTTGTCATCAGAAATAAAAGAATCATTGGCTTGTTTCAAAATTGGGTCTATTTTCTTACCCTCAAACTCTACCACTGTAAGATCCATCTCTATTCCTCTGGGTACCTTTGGCATTCCCTCCTACATCTCATCATTTGAAATAAAAATATTTCCCTCTGTGCTCAATTGTACTAGTTGTTTAGCAACTCCGTGCTCATCTAATTGTAAAGGGTATTGTGAAGGAGAGTATACATCCTACTCTAGTCTAGACTCCTCTTGTCTCTACCTCTTTGGAGAGGGCTCTTGTATTTTTGGGTCACTCATAGGCCTCTTCCCCTTTGAGGTAGATGGAAGAATCTCATCTCTTTGTTGAACTGGGAGAAGAACACTATAGCCCTTCCTCTACTGAATAGTATAAGTTCCCCTTGAGGTTAACTTTCTATAGCCTAGATGGCACAAAATTCTCCTTTCCCTATATGGATCTGTCTTACCAACTACACCCCTCTTTTCATTAGCTTCTTGCATGATTCCTTCAAAATGCTACATAAGGGCATCAATCTTTCTTTCCCATGGCTGAAAAGCACACCTTATTTTCTCTCTGAACATCCCAAATAAGAATCCTTCATTATCTACACATTTGGCCATAGCTATAGCCAATCTATAGGGCTACAAGACTTGATTCAAATGAACCCAACCCTTCTTAACAATAATATACTAGTGTGCTATTGTAATTTATTGGAACAAGGTTCCCCTTCCTTTACCAGTGAGGGTTATTTCTTCCAAATCACCAATCTCCCTCAAAATTTCTGTGTAGCCTATCTTCAATGGAACTTGGTAAGGCAATATATATGGTGCCTTCTTGCAACCATACACCCTAAACACTGTAGAAATTGGATATAAGATTATATCACCAAAATTATGCACTATGGTGATTTTTGTGCAATACTCCTTGGGACTAATTAATCTCAACATTTCCCTTAGGACTCTAGGATTCTCAAAACATAACAAGGACCTAAGCCCTGAAGCAAAATTCCTATCAAAGACTAGGGAAATAGCATCATTCCTATCCCATGAAAGATTTGTAGTCCATAACTAGACTGGAAATGTTTCTTCATTCTTCTCTTTAACAATATCAATTTTCTTACTGAAGAAACCCTCACCCTTATACAAAAACATATGAATTAGCATAGAGTACCACCAAAAAGGCCTGTTTATCTTCATGTTTTTTATTCCCATTAATCCTTCATGGATAAGATCTGCAATGTGGGGGGAAAAATAAAAAATTAATGCCAGTTGTGGGTGTAAAGACTGTACCATCATGAACATGTAGGGAATAGGCATATGAGTAACCTCATCTTGTCCAAAAATTAGGGCTAAGGACTTATATACACCCTTTGCTCTTAAACTAAAGAGGTCCAATCTGAAAGGTTCAAGTGTGCTCTTACTGACCATACACATGGCACCAATTTGGCCAAAGAAATCCCTCAAAGGGCCAGACCTTAGATAGTCCCTTTGCACCTCATAAAACTCATTGAATTCTTCAAAATCAATCTTTTCTAATGCAAAAGAGGGGTCGTTTAATGAGAACACTTCCCTGATCTCATCTTCTAAAATACTTATCAAATCATTCCCATTTATATCCTTAACACACCTAGTAACAGGATCATAACATTTGGAAATCTGTATCAGAAGGTCTGGATCCATGAAAACTCCAGTCATAATCAGTTTTCCTATATCAAACTGCTAGTTATTCCTAAGAGGAGCACATGAATTCCTCTGAGAGTATGCTACCTTAAAGAAGATCAAACCATTGTAATATTTCCCTACATGGGCATCCCTCATCCATAACCCTCTATCATATAATCCCTCACTTACAAAATCCCTAGGGTTTTTGGAACCAATTCATTTATTCTAGATGCCCCATTTTCTGAATGTGGAAGTAACTGCATCAGATCTTCAAATACACCAATATCCTTATATTCTATCTTTCCTGAGAGTTCTCTTTTAGGCGGCATCTTCAACTAGGGTTTTTGAGGAAACGTATGCACACTAGAAATAAAACCCCCAAATATCGTAAGATAGTAATGACAAAAAAAGTAAATCACCTAAATTTCCCTTTCTTTGAAAATTTGTGCACTGTCAAGTTAAAACTGGCGTACCAGATGCTTTAGAAAATTCTCTTGATAATGCTTTGCAGAGAAAAATAGTCAAGTCACAAAGATACTTTGAAAAGAGCTGAAATCTCTAACAATCAAATTAGGATATGTAATATTTCACCAACTCATTCCAGCTCACCCGCATGAAACTCATTAAATCTACCTTTACTTAACACTGGCACCTTCAATGTTCAGAGGATGCAAAATAACGTCACTGAACAAAATTTGAATTTGAATCATTGATTGCTACTTCTGTTGGAAATTTGGCTGATTTGATTGCATAGATGTTTTCATTATGGAAACATATGATCCACATGAAGATCACACAAGTCAAAGAGCAAGTATGACAGAGCGCATTGCAAATTTGTCTAAGTATGAGACAGTATTTTTACCAGTGTACCTAGACATAGTTTTTGTTTGCAATGTTGACTAGAGTGAGTTCAGTGCTTGCACACTTAAAAATAGACTCTATAGTGACTAATGATGACCCATCTCAGAGTGCAAGTCAGTATGGCATGTACGAAATAAGTTATGATAGTTTTATCGAAGACAGTGTGAATCCGACAGGACAGAATATGAAGACATAACTAGTAAAGAGTTAAGGGATTATTTTGTTTATCAAAATAATGTCTTAACAATATAAAGGGATGACATCCTAGATGTTTACTCTTGGATAAAGCTATTGGTATAAATGTAAATGTAATTGTAAGAAGCAGCAAGTTATTGTAGAAGTATGATGCGAAGTATATGAAGCATATGTAATAGCGATAGTGAAAGATCAGTGAAGAGATATTGATGTAAGAAGTATAAGGTTATGTACCTTGACCTCTTTTGTAATTAGTGTATATTGTACATTACTTGTTTTGGTAGTGGGCTTAGTTGGTAATCACATTTTGTACTACCAACTCCTAATAGGGTTGAGGCTTCTAACAAGGCCTATAGTCCCTTAATCAGGACTGATACACTATATGTTTGTAATAGACTCCTAACATGGTCAAAATCCTTAACATGATACTTTTGATTAGTGGATCTTTTTGGGTACCATCCCCACCGGGGTTTTCCCTTGGCTAGGGTTTCTTGGAGAACAAATAATGTGTTATGAGTTCTTTATTGTTATGCATGTTGTTTAGCTTCTTATGTTATGCATGTGTAAAGATAGTCTATTATATCCATAATTGGGAAAAAGATAAAGTTTGTAGAATACTAATTCACCCCCCCTCTCAGTATTTCCTATTTCTAACAATTGGTATCAGAGCTTAGTTACTCGGAAAAGAATCATTCAAGGAAAGCCTAGCAGCTTGAGTAAGATCTCTATGGATATGGATCAACTATGAATCTTGAAGAAGCCCTTGAATAGATTGATATGCTTACTGATGAAAGACACACTCTGAAAGGAAAATATGATGATGCAAAGAACCTCATTGAGAAACTGAAAAACAAATTGGAACATCTGAGATCTGAAAAAGAATCTGAAGTTTTGATTGAAGATTGTAATGACAATTTAGAAAAAGAAAATGAGATCCTTAAGCATGAATTGAAGATAGAAAATTTGAAGCTTAGTTTGAAAGATGGAAATGGAAAGAATGAAGCAAATCTGAAATCTGAGAATGAAATTCTAAAAACTAAAAATGAAGGACAAAAATTTAAACTTGGAAATGTAACTTTTGAACTTGAGAAAGTCAATTTGCAGTATACTGAACTTGAGAAATACAACAAGATTGTGAAAGGTGAACTGACCAATCCAAGAAACAACTTGAAAGGCTATATTTAGCTAGTGAGAAGATTGATACATAAGTATCTTTTCAGAAACCATTCTATGATAAGACTGGTCTTGGATTCAACACTCTTAAAGAAAATGATGAAAGCAAGGAACCAGATCTGAAGGTATCTGAAAGCTTAGATGAGAAGAAGTCTGATGAGATCAACAAATTTGAAGATACACCTAAAGAAGAAGAATCACCAGAGCAAGAGGAATCATCCAAAGGTATGCAAAGAGAATTCAAAGGTAGATGTTTTTCTTGTAACACTATTGGTCATATGAAGAGAGACTGCACAAGTAAGCAATTTAAACCTCTTCATGGTTATTTTTATAACTGTCATGGATTTGGACATAGAGCTATTGAATTTAGGAAACCTAAATTTTTTGAGAATAATAATAATAGTAGAATGTTTAGGAATACTAACAATGAAGATAAGAAACCTAATGAAGATATGAACAGAAGAAATGGAGTAATATGTTATAGATGCAACAAGGTTGGGCACATTGCTAGAAATTGCAGATCATAGATCAATCAACCTGGACCAAGATATGGAAGCAATGGAATTGTTTGTCAGATATGTAACAAGATTGGACATACATCAAGGTTTTGGAAAATGAACAATGGAATTTTTCATCCTAACCCTAACCCTAGAAATCATGAAAGAAGAAATGAAGATGCAAGTAACAGACAAAAAGCTTGCTGTAGCAATACAGATGAAATGAAGTTTGTTAAAAGCATAGATCAAGGGAGACATATTCAACATTGAAGGTAATCAGAAAGGTGAAGTATCAAGTGGTAAGAATGAATCCTTACATAACCTATCTCAAAGCACTTAATTTATGAAAATTATAGTAGATTAGGAACTTAGATTAGTGTAGAAGTAGATTTATGATGAATTAAGTCTTGCGAAGTTAATGGAAAGTAGTTTATGATATTCTAATGCTATGGTGAAGAGCACAAAGAAAAATATTATGTTTTGCGAGATTGGAAGAAGTTTTAAGTTTTGCAGGATAGCAGAAACAACTTTTTGGAAAGAAGTGGCAAAAGAATTGAATGCGATGTCAGACCTAAGTGAGATTGAAGTAATAAAAGGTTATGATCGGTGTTATTTGATCATCAAAGTGAATACAAGTTTTTAAGGAGATCAAAGAGTAGTGATTGGAAGCTTTTTGCAATGATTTGGTGAAGGATTTGAGTGTTGAATCTCCGCAAGCCCTAAAATCATGAAATCAAGGTATTTTGCTTGACAGATATGTGAATCGGTAAAAGGAATTTGAAGTAATCATGGATGTATCTTTAATTCAAAATGTTAGAGAT
The DNA here is from genome assembly GCA_027943335.1 of Chamaecyparis obtusa. NCBI lineage: Eukaryota > Viridiplantae > Streptophyta > Pinopsida > Cupressales > Cupressaceae > Chamaecyparis > Chamaecyparis obtusa. Next base: position 2,946,033 of record BSBK01001816.1, read on the forward strand.
AAAAATAGACCTAGAATGAAGAGGGAACTAGTAGAACCCTTGGAAGAAGATCCTAAGTTAGCTTTATCATTCGTACCAGACAGAGTTTTGCATTTACAGAATGTGAGAAGTTATCTTGGATGCAAGTTAGAAACAATCAGTGATAGTGATTTTACAAATGAGTATGAGAAGATATACAACCAAGACATGTCATTGAAAGAAGGATATGATCATTTGAAAGACAATTAGAATGTTAAGTATGCATTGCAGTATGAGTTTGATAATGAAGAATGCCCTAAGATAATCCTTAGTAGAATTCATAATGGGAAGTTTTGGCTAGAAGATAGAGTGATTGATATTACAATTGATTTGATTCATGAAGTCACTGGACTATCTAAATCTAGAGCTATTCCTTTAAATGAGAAGAACATGAGAAAAATAGTCATTGATAACACTAATTCATCCTATAATGGCAGAGGAATCGTAATTAGTAAGATCCAACAACATGATGTTAGATACTTATGCAAAATCCTAACAACTAAGTTTTGTGCAAATTCAAGAGAGGATGACATGGCAGTTGGAATGGTACACATAGCTTATTTGATGTGTGTTGAAAAAGTTCTAGTTGATATGTGTGAAATTCTAAGAATTCAATTGTTTGAGAAGTTGGAGAAGATTAAGAAGACAAAGTATGCACAATTTAGATTTTCATCTTTGATCACTTACATGTTTTTTCATCTTTTGAGGAGATTTCCTTACACCATAGGAAATGATTGGAATGATGGACAAACTACAATGGAAAGGATTAATGTAGTATATAGAAAGCATGTTATTGATAGTGTTAATGAGAGTGCAGTACTTGTTATTAAGACATTTCAGAATATTGTGTCTAGCAGATCAAGGATTCAACAGTCTCTTGTGGAGAAATACAAGAATGAAGTATGTTTTATGGTTGACACTGAATTTACATACATTGAAGTAGTTGAACCTAGAATTGAGTTCATAGACCCTCTTGGCTATGAATATCTAAAACTGAGATAGAAGAATATGTGAATAGGCTACTTAAGTGCAAGGTTGACACTCATAGTAATAGATTTGGAACTTTTGAAGAAAATTTCAACTTTGCAAAGGCTATACTTGAGGAGAAACAATCTAAGAAAAGATTTGAGAGCACTACTAAGAAAATATTGAAGGATATAGGAATGACAGAGAGAAAATTCTTAGTGGGAAAGTAGACAACAGCAACAATGAGAGATATTGGATAGAAAGAGATTTTGTCTATACCTCCCTTATCATCTAGTGCAGTACCAGTCAAGGTGAAAGTAGAGGAACCTGAGAAGGAACAAGTATTAAGAGAACCTACTAGATCTACCTCCTCCACATTGAGAAAGAGAGTGAAAGAAATTGCTACTAGACCTGGTAAGAGGCAAAAAACTTTGGTGCCACCAGTACCTAGGAAAATTGCAAAAATTAAAGAAGATGACACTTCTGTGAAGAAGAAAGCATGGAAACCTAGAGTTGAGAGAGTGAATGAAGAAATTATAAAAGATGGAGACTTCAGTAAAATGAATAAATACTATGACCTTTATGAATATTTTGATAAATTGAATCTTGAAAATGTAGTGGTCAAGCATTTGATTCTAGCTAATAAGAAGTTTGACACTATTCAAGGAAAGATACCTGATGAATTATTGAACAAACTTGTTAATAGGAAGATGAGAGCACAAGAAGAAGACAAATCTATCAGAGAGAATATTGTGAAGAAACTATGTGATGTAAGAGATGATGAACATCTTAAAAAAAATTTGAAGCCCCTTAGCACCCATTTAAGGACAAAAATGAGAACCATTCAGATCATGGCAGGACAATATGAACAAGTGAATGCAGAGACTAAACAAGCAATAATTAAAGTTATGGTAGAAATTATTGGAGAGACATCAGTTGTGGAAGAGAAAGAAGAAGAATCAGAACAAGAGGACATTCCCTCTCCACTAGCTATAAACATTGAAGAAGAATCTATGAATGTTGAAGGTACAAGGATCATCTTGGATACTGATGATAATGTATTCACTAATCTAGAGAAAATTATTGACAATTCATCTCTTAATGAACCAGATAGAACTACAGAAGCTGAGAAGACCTGATCTATTATTGAACAACCCAAAGTATCAGAAGTACAAGCACCTATACCCTCTATAGAAGAAATCAGTCTTACTCCTAAAATTGGAAAGAAGCAAACTAGATTTTTGTTTGAGGATTTGGGAAAAGAAGTAGATGATGATGATCAGATGGAATTGATCACATCTTTGAACAAAATCATTGGGAAGAATAAGAAAGTTAAAAGCCTAGAAGGATGTTTGAAGGACGTCACTAAAAAGTTACAAAGTATTGTGACCACACAGATTGTAGAAGTAGACCCTATGGAGAAAGCAAAGAAAGTGATAAGCACTTTTGATGATGAGTTCACTAACCTAGCTGATATTGTAAAAGTGAAAGCACAAGCAGACTATGAGGCTAGAATGCTGTTGAACATCAGTCAGTACATCAGCAATGATATCAATACTCTTGATATTTGTATCAAAGATTTGAGGAAACATTTGGAAACAGGAAAAGCTTTGTACATACAATGTACAAAATTAGAGACTTTGATAGTTGAGGAAGATCAAAAGATAAAATTGAAGGAAGCAGAGATTCTAAATGAAACAAACCTTCTATCTAACCCTAATGTGAAGGTCTATAATGTTGAGAAAAAATTTAGGCAACTGTATGATGAAATTAGAATTGTACAAGATGAGAAAGATAGGAAATTAAGAAGATATACTCTTTTGAGAGAGCATGCTTCTATGAAGTTAAGTGTTATTGAAGAGCAGTTGGAAGATTGTCTTATAGCTAAGATGTCTTTTCAAAAGTTTAACTTTGAAAACCTCCAAGCATGTCAAATAGCATCTTATGGACTGAGCGCACTACTCAATGTGGCAAATTCCATTAATAAATCATGGGAAAAGGAGATAGAAGCCATGAAGATAGATTTTGCAGATTGTGTTGTAAGCCTACTAGCTTTGCAATAAATAAATTGAGGTATAACTTTTTGTGATACAATTTTGTAGCCCTCCCTACTGTTATTTTGTCATTGTTGTCAAAGGAGGATAGATATTTAGCAAAAAATTGATAATATATGATAAGGATTGATACTCTTAGGGGGAGTATTTTAATAGAATTAATATTTTTAAGGAGTTATAAGAATAGTATATATATGTTATACTATGGCCACAATTTTGACAATTTTGAGATTTTGGAGTTGCACACTTAGCCAATTTTCTCATATGTTGCCACCAATGACAAAGGGGGAGATTGTTGGAAATTTGGCTGAGTTGATTGCATAGATGTTTTCATTATAGAAACATATGATCCACATGAAGATCACACAACTCAGAGAGAAAGTATGACAGAGCGCATTGCAAATTTGTCTAAGTATGAGATAGTATTTTTACCAGTGTACCCGGACATAGTTTTTGTTTGTGACATTGAATGGAATGAGTTCAGTGCTTGTGCACTTGAACATAGACTCTATGGTGACTAATGATGACCCATCTCAGAGCACAAGTCAGTATGGCATGTATGGAAGAAGTTATGACAGTTTTACTGAAGACAGTGTGAAGCCAACATGATAGAATATGAAGATAGAAATAGTAAAGAGTTAAGGGATTATTTTGTTTATCAAAATAATGTCTTAAGAATATAAAGGGATGACATCCTAGATGTTTACCCTTGGATAAATCTATTGGTATAAATGTAAATGTAATTGTAATTGTAAAGTGTAGTAATTGTAACAAGCAACAAGTTATTGTAGAAGTATGATGTAAAGTATATGAAGCATATGTAATAGCGATAGTGAAAGATCAGCAAAGAGATATTGATGCAAGTAGTATAAGGTTATGTACCTTGACCTCTTTTGTAATCAATGTATATTTTACATTACTTGTTTGGGCAGTGGGATCAGCTGGTAATCACATTTTGTACTACCAACTCCTAACAGGGTTGAGGCTTCTAACAAGGCCTATAGTCCCTTAATCAGGACTGATACACTATATGTTTGTAATAGACTCCTAACAGGGTCAACATCCTTAACAGGATACTTTTGATTAGTGGATCTTTGTGGTTACCATCCCCACCATGGTTTTCCCTTGGCCAGGGTTTCCTTGAGAACAAATAATGTGTTATGAGTTCTTTATTGTTATGCATGTTGTTTAGCTTCTTATGTTATGCATGTGTAAAGATAATATATTATATCCAAAATTGGGCAAAAGATAAAGTTTGTAGAATGCTGATTCACCCCCCCCTCTTAGTATTCCCTATTTCTAACAACTTCCTTACAGCGCATCGGATGGATGGAAAAATCAGTGTCATAATCATTTAATACTTTCCCCAAACTATTTCTCTACCAATGAGAAAATTTGAAATCATCCATGTGCAGAAACCTACAACTTAGTTTAACTCCAATCAGCCTGGATAGGTGTCCACCCATCACCATTTCGCAAACATAACATTCAAGCACCTTTCTCCCTCGGTAATATGATGATCTTTGATTTTCTCAAAACTTGACAAGTCTTTAACATCCCTAAAAATTACTGACCCTACTTCACAAATGAACAGATGGAGGTGTCTGAAGACTTCAGAGCACTGGCAACTGACAACATAAAAGACACATGTCAATCAGTCACTATTTTGCAAGCAAAAAACTGTCAGGTATGTCAAGAAAAGATAAAGCAACAACCGTTGATGCTACTTCAATCGAATGATCATCATTTATCTATAAATTTTGGTCCCACTTCAAACCTTCACTCACCTCCACCAATAAAAAATGGCCACATCATAAAATTTGGCAGGCAGAGACATCACCTTTTCTTTCTTAACGCCAAAATTACTAACAAGTGCCACATCATATGTCACTTCAACCAATAGAAAGAAAACACTTCACTATGACCTAGTGACTAAGGGCCCACTTCACAGTCTGTATCCTACATGTAAGATCAAATGGTTGATGCTAAAGCACAAGATTTAAATACCGAGCATCTTCTCTTGGCGGTATAACGACAACCACAAGATTTATCAGGGCTTTAACCTTTGGAAATTCATGACCCCATGAAATTACATCACCTCAAACAACTGTCAACATAAAAAGGCTACCATGAAAACTGCATTGTTAGAGCCATGTCTTTGTTAGAAAGGGATTTAATCGGACACTTGTTGCTAAAGCACATGGATTAAAAAGTAGTCAGCTTGGCTCAATGGTATAACGATAGTCATTGATTGAACGCACAAGTTAATGACAACTCAACCTTGGAAATGGGCCCGTCTGAACATGTGTCATGTAGTCATTAAAGCATATGTCATAAAATATGACAACTCAAAACCTTAAGAACAAGTGACAACCATAAGTTTTAAATGAATCAAAAAGTCAAAAAACAAATGGGAAACACCAAAGTTTGGAGGAAAATTTATTAAAAAGGTAACCCGCTCGAAACCTAACTATCAAACACATGAAGCAAACACTTCATAAGGGTTTATATTAACACATGCATTATTTGAAGTCTTAGTGATCCAAAAAGTAACGTCCAAACATAACAAAGCTTATATCAAACTAGGGTTTTCAGCAACATTGCTCCTTGCTAGGTTAAAAAACAAGAGTTCTTCAAAATTTTGAAGTATGAGGGTCAAAAATTTAAAATAGTACTAACACGAGGTTCAGCTCTATGTAGATTTCCAAAATCTAAATAAGTCTTCTCAAAAGGACAACTACCCCTTTCCTTCCCTTGACGAAGTACTACAGGTGGTCAATAGTTCCCAAATGATGTCTTTCCTGGATAGTTACTCTGGGTACAACCAGGTTATGGTAAAATAAGAAGATTGCCTAAAAACATTTTTCACAACAAAGTGGGGGACATTTTCTTATCACCGTATGTCATTTGGTTTAATCAATGCAGGAGCCATTTTCCAATGATCTATGGATGAGGCATTCAGAGGCCTGGTCAATAAATGTATTGTTATCTACATGGATGACCTCATAGTTTTCTCCAGAAACTGCACAAACCACATTGAAGTTTTATGAAAAGTCCTGAAAAGGTGTTGCATCATGGTGTGTGCTATAAATGTGTCACACTTCTATGAATCATTACATGCAAGGAAACTCAAGAATGAGCCCTCACAAATCGATCCATAGCTCCCTAGGCATGGAGTGCAAGGGTTTTAAGAATGCTCTCAGCTAGAGCTATTTAGCCAATAACCTTGCTAGTAAACCATGCAATGGGAGATTCAATGAAGACAAGGGAAAGAATGCCAATATCCCCAAGAATCAAATGAAATGCAATGCAATGCAAGCTAGCTAAGAATGAAGATGCAAGCTAAACTATGGAAATGAAAGATGCAAGTATTACAAAGCCTCCTAGTTAAACTAGATGAATTAATCTAAAGCATAAAGGAAATCTAAACTAAGAATGCCATGAAAATGAAGCTACTATGCAAGAAATGAAATCTAACTATGAAGCAAGAAAGCCATGATGATGCAAGAATGAAGACAAGAAGATAGAGTGTTGATGAAGATCCAAGATGAATGCCAACAATGCTCCAAATCTTCAAACCCTAGATGCAAGAATATCTCCAAAAGCTCCAAGATGACCTAGAAAACCTGTAGCATAACAATAGCATAAAAATTTGTGTGTGCAAATGAAGAAGAGAGCTCTCCTTTTATAGGGAATGAAAAAGGAATGGGCCATGGAGATTAAGAGGCAAAAGATTTAATCAACGGTGGAGTTTGAAAGAGGAGCAATCCATGTGCACAAGTATCCTCCAATGAGAGTGAAGTGTTGACTTTTGAGCCTCATGTGAGACAAAAGTGCTTTTTCCCTTTTTATAAAATATGAATAATGCTTTATTTGTGCAACTTAGGATAAGAGGAAAGTGGGGGCTTTTTATTTATTAAAAGGGGAGGAAATATTCCTTTTAATCAAATAAAGACTTAGGATAAATGGTTAGCCCAATGATAAAAATCCAATATATGATCGAAATTAAGACTTGATCAAGAGATTGATAATGTTGAAAATATTGATTAATGATCAAAATGATTCAGGATTGATAAATTGAATAAATGGGGCCCAAAGTCTAGGCGACCATTTTTGGGTGCATACATTTGCCCCTCTTTGACTAATGTGTGATCGATTTGGGAACACATGTAGTCAAAGAATGAAGTTGAAATGTGAGATCGATCTGGGATCACAAAACAACTCAGATGTGAGATCGATTTGGGATCACACCCGGACAAAACATAAACAAAGGCCTTTGAACATGAGGTCGATTCGGGATCACATTCAAAGTAAGAGATAAGAATCTCAAATTAGAGCAAAAGCTCACAAAAGATGTCTGAATCAAGAACATCAAGAAATCAGGGATGAGAATCCCATAAATACTGCCCCCTCGGAATCGAAATCGAAATCAAGTAGAGGAGAGACAGAAAATCGATAAGGTTGATCAAATCATAATAAAATCACAATCGAAGGTAAGGGTCAATAGGTTAACCATTAGGCAATGAAACATGCCCCAACCTAACTGGAAAGATGCAGTCAACGTGAGAGATGAGGGAGTGGAATGAATATGAATGAAAGACTAGAAGTTTGAAAGAGATGGAGATGAAGAGGTGAAGAATGCCCCAGTGAAGATCGAAGGATCAAGCCTCAAAAGGTTAACCAACTGCATGGAAGAAGGAAAAAGATGAGTTAGATGATCAAGGTGAACTTGGATTTCGGTTTTGATCCCGAAATGAAAGGAAAATGATGTGATATGAAAGAAAAGAAGTGAAAGACATGATCAGGAAGAAGCAAAAGGTGAGCGCAGCTGATTAACAAGTCCATGAAAAATGAAAGGAGAGATCTCTCCATATGCAAGATGCAAAACTAAACTAACATGAACTTAAGAATGCAAGCTACATGAAAAGTGGTTTACTTGCAAGGTCACAAAGCCAATAGACATCTATTATTCATCATCGAGCATTATTGGTAGCGTCACAAGATCATACAATACACACTAGCATAACTATGTGAATATGAATATGATCTTTATCAGATAGGAATGTGGAAATCTCACCTAGGCATCAAAGACATGTAGGTCAAGATGACTAGTGCAATGAGATTACCTAAGTTTGATATAGCAAGATTATACTCGCATCGAGACACAAGGAAAGTCAAGATGGCTACAAGTATGCACTTGCACAAAAATAGTCAAGGATAATACCCTGTCAATCCACAGTGTCAAGTAAGACTAGCATAAATGCTCATGACAGTTAGGATCAACAAAATATACCCACAAGCAGAAAAAGCAATAAAACATGTTCTCATACCCTCAGTCTTCTAGCTATGCATCATCGAAAACTTCTCAGGGAGAGACCACTCAGTAAAGAAATCATCATAGATAGCATGCAAAGAAATAAATTCAAACAAATCTCAGCAAGTCAAGTGCGTGTGTGTAGGTCATAGAGTCAAACTTTGAGTATTGCATCTGCAAATAAGAAATATCGCATCATACTAGACTGCAGGTAGGACATCTGATAAGTGTTGAGAAACACTCGACGCAAGGGGAAGTGTTGAAAAACACAGTTGGGGTGGTGTTGAAAAACACCATTGGAACCAAGTTGCCCAAGAAACCCAGACGCACAAAGAGACCCAAGATAAGCTTAAAGCAACATATGCCCCCTAGACTAAGACAATAATCAATTCCAGGCTAGGAGAGGCAAAGCGAGAAGTGGAGTGAAAGAGCGCCATGCAAGACTGATAGACATAGGTGCAGAGGGTCTCAAGCAGTGCCTGTTTCCAGGTTTTCACCACTTGATAGATTTTTTTCAGGACTTTTTTATAATTTTTTTGTATTTTTGCTACCAAGGCGCCTGTTTCCAGGTTTTCACCAAGGCACTTTTTCTATTTTTTTTTTTGAATTTTTTGAATTTTTTTATTTTTTTGGTGAGACATCAAAGTGCCTATTGCTAGGTTTTCACTAGGATGCTCATTTTTTCAGTACTTTATATGCTTTTTAGGTTTTTTTCAGCATCATATATGGTTTTTTTGGAATTTTTTCAGGATCATAAAATATGTACAAAGGATGCCCCAGACAGAAATGGGCATCAACAATCTACTTCCTCTGACGTAGAGAACTGATAGGCCCCAGGCCTAAATGCTGCAACTGTGACAATAGGAGGTCTCAACCAGTTCGACCAATAATAACCTACCCTAAGCAATGTCTGAGCTAGTGGAGGATCATTAGAATGTGATCCACATACGCCATCGTGGATTTTAGCTAGCACTTTTTCTGACTCCTCTATTTCTAGACACCTAAGGAGAGTTCCATCTAGACCCTTCCTATACAAGTCACCAGAGATAAAGGCAAAGTGTAAGGGATGGTGGAAAGAATGGCATGGAGGAGTATGAGGTGGAAGACATGGAAAGATGGTAGGATTGTAAGATTTGTGAGCAGGATAGCGTAATTCATCCACCAGGAACTTGAAGCGAAATTTATGCTTTTTCATTTGTAAGATGGATGTCGAAGCAACCAAGGCATTAGCAACTTTGTTCTCAGCTCTAGGAATGGGCTGAAGTATAACAGATATGAGATCATGCTTGAAGTAGTGCACCATTTTTTTGTAGAGAATCAACTTGTCATCTTTTATTTGATAATCAATAATTTTGAGCAGATTTTTATCTTTACTTTTCTTAGGTTCAGATACCGCCACAATGTGGTTTTCGCCATCTGACCGTTGCTCTTTTCTTTTGACATGATGACTGTGATACTTGATTGTTGATTCAGTCTTTTTTATTGCTAGTTCGCTGGTGGAAGAAGTAACAGGTGTTGATGCAAGATGAAATGAAGTGATTGGTTCAATAGCATTTATGTGAGGGATGTCATCTCTGGTAACAAGAGAGGTTGAGCCTATAGGGTAAGCTCCAAAAGTAGCTAGATCTAGACTTGTCATAGAAGAACCAACATGGTCCACTAAGGCAATATGAGGAACAAACTCATCAGACCCCACACAAGACCCATCAACCACATCGGGATGGTTACTACAAGAATGAACCATATCAACATCCATATCATCAGTAGATATATATTTTTCTCCCCAAAGGAGTGAAGTAGAGGGAAGATCATCTCCCATGTGAGCCATAGTGTGTAGTGGTGACTCATCTGTATCTGTGTCTGAATTACTGAGCATGGGAGTATTTCTTGAATCATCTCTATAGATCCACTCTTGGACAGCTTTTTCTTCTTGTTCTACCTCTAAAGGAATGGATGAAGGAACAAAAGTATCAAAGATCACCATAGCAGAAGTGGAAGGCTGCATCTGATCAGAAGGTCTCCCATATGACCTAGGAGAAACAGGTATAGAAGCAAAAGAACCCAATTTATATTCACCCATACCAAGGCTCATCATCTTAAGTGATTTCTCAGCAGCAGCTAGAGATGTACTAGGATCAACAAAAGGTTCATTATGAGGAACAAATTTTTCAGTAGCAGCAAGAGCATTGATAGCAATAGTATGGTCTCCAGGAATCACGACCTCAGTGCCATTGTATGGAAATTTGACACATTGATGATAAGTGGAAGGAATAGCCTGCATGTCATGGATCCAAGGATGACTTAAAAGAATGTTATATGCGAGTGGGATGTCCAATACTTGGAAGCTAATATCTTTCGTGATAGGGCCCACTCGGACAGGCAGTGTGACAAGACCTTTGGAAGATCTTTCCACTTCATCATAAGCTTTTATAGTAATCTTCTTCTTGGAATCCACAGCCAATTCTGACAAACCCAATTGTTGTATGACATTGAAAGAAACAATATTTAACCCTGCACCATTGTCTATAAGGACTCGGCGGACTCGGGTATTGTAGACTAGAACTTCAATGTGTAAAGCTAGATTATGTGGGTGAGAAATAGATATGTCATCTTCTGCAGAAAAGGAGAGAGATAGCGGAGATGAAATGTGGTTGACCATAGCCTGAAATTGATCTGGATCAATGTCATTGGGAACACATGTTGTACGTAGAGCTTTATCAAGAATCTCTCTATGCGAAGGGGATAACTGAAGCAACTCAAGGATAGATATCTGTGCTGGTGTCTTTTGCAAATGTTGGACAAGATCATAGCTAGGGGTGGCCGAAGGAGCCACTTGTTTGGAAGGCAAAGCTTGCTTGGGATCTTGCACAGTTTTAAGGACAATCTTGGCTTGCCCCCTAGTAACAGCATTCAGTGTCTCACTTCGGGAAGATGAACTACCACGTGTTTGCAAGACTAACTTTGGCTTACCATGATTGGTGTTATTATCATCTTGAGACCTCATCATTAGAACACTCTCAATGGGCTCTACCATGTCAATCACAAGCGTATTAGAAGGATACGTATAATTGATCTTTGCATCATGATTCTTCTTAAGTGTTTGAGAGGTTTCCCCCTTATCATGCTTAGGTAGAGGATCTTTGAAAGCTGTGTGATCAGAATTTTTAGTTAAGCCATCAGTGGAGATTGTGCCATTCTCAATAAGATCCTGAATATCATCCTTAAGCCTAAAACAATTGTCTGTTGGATGTCCCTTGTTTCTGTGATAATGGCAGTAATGATCCTCTCTCCACCAATCGGGCTTATTTATCGGATCCCAGTTACCAGGTTTATCAGGAAGCGTAAGATATCCATTGTCAACCAAAGTCTTAAGGATCACATCGTAAGGTTCTGCCAACTTGGTATAGACTCGCTTTCGAAATGATTTTTTAGGCTTATCTGCATATTGAGGTTTAGGAGCATTGTGAGCGTTGCTAGCTTCTTGTTGTTTTGCTGCATAGATAGCGTTAGAGAGATTGAAAGTGGGCTCTTTAACCTTAGGAGCATCAACAACCCCATCATTAACAACATACTTGTTCTTATTCCAAGGTTTGTTCTTGTCTTTACCATTGCCTTTAGCATCTTTATTAATAACAATATCCCCTTTTCTTATAGCTACATCCTCAATCCGATATGCACTTTCAACCATGTCATGGAAGGAGGAGAACAGTTGCTTCCTTAGATCATAAAATAGCTCAGGCACAAGTGTGTTGACAAAAATGTCAATCTTTTCTCTCTCGGGTAGCTGATGAGGATATCGAGAATACAATGACCTCCAACGTTGTAAGTAAGTTGCAAATGGCTCACCTTGATGTTGTCTTAGATTACCGAGATCTATCACAGTGACAGGTTGTTGGATGTTGTAAGAGTACTGCTGGGTAAACCGCTGAGCTAACTCATCAAAAGTCTTAAGAGGTGGTGTCAATTTCGCAAACCATTCTAAAGCTTGTCCTCTTAAGCTTTGAGGGAATAATCGTAGAAGATATGTGTCTTCATGAAGAAAGTCCATGCTAAGAGCGTAAAAGTGACGCACATGGTCATGGGGGTCACCATTTCAATCATACTTGTCATATTTAGGAACCTCAATATCCTTAGGAAACGGGACCATGTATAGATCTTTATCAAAAGGAAGAGCACAAATTGATTCTACAAAAGAGACCTTTGGAGGCTCTCTTTCTAATGCCATTTGGGTAAGGCGTTGATTTGTCCGACGCAGTTCTTCCTGAAGGACTTCCAATTCAGTTGGTACTCTTTGTTGGACAATTTGTCTGACATCATACCCGAGAGGAAGCTTGTATCCTCTAGAAGTCATATATTGAAAATATTGATCACCATTACGCTCTAAAAGCTTATGCATCATTCGTTGGAAATCCACATCTTGTTCACATCTCATAAGATCCTCACTAGAAATCTCATCATTAGCCTCTGCCTCATGTTGAGAGGGAGGAGGTCTAGGTGGTGAAGAAGGCATAGCAAAAGTTGGCCTTGGAGGAGATCTTGGTGGCGTGTTGTTGTCATTGTTGCCATTGTTAAAAAGAGGTCTATGCTCATGATTACTAGTCTCAGGTTGCTCATGAAATGTCCCTCTATAAGCCATGCGCCTAGTAGCATCCATCTTTTGTTGATTGTGTTCTTTGTCTAAGCGCGCTTGATTATCCTTACGCTCAAAGTGTTCTTGCAAGAGTTGAAACTTTTCTTGTTCAGTCAAAGTGAGTGAGACACTGTCTGTGTTTTTGGGGGTCTTGAATGCGGAAAAGAGGAAACCTCCTTTATACCACGGTGTAGCCTTAGAATTCTCAGATTGGTCAGAACTAAAACTGTTGTTGCTAATGGGTGCTTTTGAACGTCTAGTTGGAGAAGGTAACTGTGTATAATTGAACGGAGGATGACTCTCCTGCTCAAATTGAGACCGAGTTGTAACCGGCATGAAAAGAGATGTTGGTTGACTAATAGAATGAGGCAAAGTTTCTCAGATTTGAGATAAGCAAAGCTAATAAAGATCACTTGTCAAAGTAGAACAATAGAGAGATGACTCATCAAAAGTGCTCAAGCACTTACAGCAATCAATTGACTAAAGCCGAGCAACGAGCAAGAAGCTCAATAAGCAAGTAGCTAGAGAGGTAACCTTGATGCGACAAGTGATCAAGAGTAGCATTTGTTAAACTCAAACCCAATAGTTTTAGCTCATTTGTTTCAGTCTAGAACAAATCTAAGCATGTAAGTAACAAACCAGTTTCAAGTAAGAACAGAAAAAGACACTCTACGATAGGTTAAAGTGCAAGTTTAGCCACTCCGAATTGTAGCAATGACAGGACAGTAGAAATGACTTAGGATTCTTGGTTGAGGGTATGTAAGGATACTTCAATATCATATGACTCTTGACCAGTGAACGTGAAAAACTCAGTTTTGAAGGGCTTTGACTAAATTTGTAGATTGAACAGTGCAATTTCTCAGTTTGACAAGTAGTAGCAATAGATAAAAGACAGGTTTGCAAACAGTATGGGATCAAACATGTCATAGAACACTTGAAACAAGGGCAAAAGCAACCTTGCCAAGACAAGCACTTGTGATATCAAAATAGAAAACCTTATGAATGCTACCGTTTGTTTGAATGTTAAGAACGTTTACACGGGCATAGCACAATCGAAGACAATTCAAGCAATTACTACCTAGAAGGACAAGGCTTATTACTTAGCAACATGGCCCACAACTTGATGCTCCCTTGCCTCACACCAAGTGGTTGCCCACAAGAGATATTGGCATTGTCATGGAGGTGTCAAAAACACAACCAAAGGAGCACATATGGTGAGTATCTTAGGGTGATCCGGGTAAGTCCACTTGGATCAATCCTTGCACCAAGAAGCTAAGCGGCTAAAATAGGGTGGCCTCTATCTAATGGTTCATAATAAGGGTTTCCGTTCATAACACCCCTCTTGCTCCTCATAAAGGACTAGGACCTCGCGGCCTCAAGAGTACCTTAAGCATTCTTGCTCAATGCTTTCCCCATGGTCGCAATCCCATGAGCTACTAACATCAAGCGAAGACAAGTGTTATGTCTACCAAGGTTTTGTGTCCTCGATAGCCTTGAGATTATAGTGAGTTGGAATCACTCGCCACCAAGGAAAATGATGACAAGGTTGTCCCCACTTGGGTCGTTCCTCTTGATTTCTCAAGAGCAGGCCCGCTAAAGGATCCTAAGCTAAACAAAGAATGGATGATTTTTGAGGTTCAAGGTTTTTGATTCACCACAAGGGTGAAGAGCATACTCCCCTATCTCAAAAACTTCTCCCAAACACACCAAGCAAGATCCAATTACCCCTTTGCTTCCAAAACCTCAAGATGGGTCAAGATTTTCTGATTCACCTAAAGGTGAAGAGCATACTTCTCCTACCACCCCAAGATTCCTTTCACAAAGTATTAAGTGCCTATGAAATGAAACAACTAGTATATGCCGCACTTAATAAAAAAAAGCAATTAAACAAGCACTTGATTTAGTTTTTATGCTTAGGGAAGCCCTACAAAAACCATTAGTAGCCCTCTTTGACATGCGTTCTTTTGGCAAAATATCTCAAGCAAGTGCACCTACAACCACAACTTGTTAGACCCACAATGGTTAGCACATGAAAAATCTGATAATCTACAAAAATACTTGATCAAATGATAAAATCTGAAAATGAAACCATCATGGTTGGATTGGGCTCAGAAAGACCTTTCCAACGATATATCACACTTAAACTTTTGATACCATTTGCAAAATTTCAAAAAAAAATGAGCACCCGTTTTCCACAGTGTCGCGCGATACTTCGCCCGAAACCAGGCGATACTTTTCAGTCCGCGCGATATTTCACCCAACACCAGGTGATACTTCGCCCGAGACCAGGTGATATACCTCAATACTACCATGCGATTTTTCTCTGGAGCGAAGTATCACACGCGTATAGTAAGGTATATCACGCGATATACCTGAGAAGTATCGCGCGATATTCTGAGACAAAAAACTAGAGAACAAAAATTACGCTAAAAACTTGCCGAAAAATTGACAGAAAATGACGAAAATGCAGAAAAAGAAGGGACAAAGCTAGTCTACTCTGCCCCACGGTGGGCGCCAAAAATGTGTGCTATAAATGTGTCACACTTCTATGAATCATTACATGCAAGGAAACTCAAGAATGAGCCCTCACAAATCGATCCATAGCTCCCTAGGCATGGAGTGCAAGGGTTTTAAGAATGCTCTCAGCTAGAGCTATTTAGCCAATAACCTTGCTAGTAAACCATGCAATGGGAGATTCAATGAAGACAAGGGAAAGAATGCCAATATCCCCAAGAATCAAATGAAATGCAATGCAATGCAAGCTAGCTAAGAATGAAGATGCAAGCTAAACTATGGAAATGAAAGATGCAAGTATTACAAAGCCTCCTAGTTAAACTAGATGAATTAATCTAAAGCATAAAGGAAATCTAAACTAAGAATGCCATGAAAATGAAGCTACTATGCAAGAAATGAAATCTAACTATGAAGCAAGAAAGCCATGATGATGCAAGAATGAAGACAAGAAGATAGAGTGTTGATGAAGATCCAAGATGAATGCCAACAATGCTCCAAATCTTCAAACCCTAGATGCAAGAATATCTCCAAAAGCTCCAAGATGACCTAGAAAACCTGTAGCATAACAATAGCATAAAAATTTGTGTGTGCAAATGAAGAAGAGAGCTCTCCTTTTATAGGGAATGAAAAAGGAATGGGCCATGGAGATTAAGAGGCAAAAGATTTAATCAACGGTGGAGTTTGAAAGAGGAGCAATCCATGTGCACAAGTATCCTCCAATGAGAGTGAAGTGTTGACTTTTGAGCCTCATGTGAGACAAAAGTGCTTTTTCCCTTTTTATAAAATATGAATAATGCTTTATTTGTGCAACTTAGGATAAGAGGAAAGTGGGGGCTTTTTATTTATTAAAAGGGGAGGAAATATTCCTTTTAATCAAATAAAGACTTAGGATAAATGGTTAGCCCAATGATAAAAATCCAATATATGATCGAAATTAAGACTTGATCAAGAGATTGATAATGTTGAAAATATTGATTAATGATCAAAATGATTCAGGATTGATAAATTGAATAAATGGGGCCCAAAGTCTAGGCGACCATTTTTGGGTGCATACACATGGAATCTCACTAAATCCTAAGAAGTGTGTCTTTGGGGTGACTCAAGGAAAACTCCTTGGGCACATGATATCTGAAACTAGCATCTCAACTGACCCCGAAAGAGTTGAAGCTATTCTCAAATTTTTTCCCCTGAATAGTAGGAAGGAGTTGAAGTCTTTCTTCAAAAAGATCAACTTCGTTAGAAAGTTCATCAGTAGATTTGTAGAGATAGTACGTCCATTGAATGATATGCTAAAGAAATATGCTTAAATTGAGTGGAGTTCTCTGAATAAAGAAGTGTTTGAAGAGATCAAAATGTCTATTTCTACGACTCCAATTCTGGTTAGCCTTGATTATCTTCCGCAATTCAAGCTTTACTCCTTTGCATTAGAACATTCATGTGTAGGTATCCTCACCCAGAAGAAGGAAGGAGAAGATGAAGGATCGATAGCTTTCATGAGTTGTCCTCTAAAAAATGTTGAGCTCAAGTACCCCAATCTCCACAAACAATCTTTTGCCTTATTCAAGGCTATCAAGAAATTCAAACACTACATTCTTTGAAGTAAGGTCATTGCTATTGTTCCAGATCTAGTAGTCAAATCCTTGCTGATGCAAAATGAATTGGGAGAACAAAGAGGGAAGTGGATGGATATACTACAAGAGTTTGACATCGAGATCCAACCAATGAAATTAGTAAGAGGTCAAGGTCTTACCAAGATGATGGAAGAAACAAAGTAGGGTGTGGTGTGCCAAGTGTAGACTAATGAAGGAGTGGTCACTAATGTCTAATATCAAGATAGTCTACTATTTGTTGCAAAATTCTTTCCCATAAGGATTGAATGGTTCACAAAGGAGAGCACTAAAGAATAAAAATAGTTCATATATGCTAAAAAATGCAAGTGCAATTACGATGGCCTCTACCTATGCTATTTAGATTGGATAGAAGCTAAACAGGTTCTCACAAAATTTCATGATAAGTATTGTACTAGGCATGGATCAGCAGAAGCCACGACCCATCAAATATTGAGATCTAGCTATTACTGGCCAACTTTGTTCAAAGACACTAATGAGCACATGTGCTCTTTTCATGTTTGTCAAACCAGTGCCATACATGAGAGACATCCGGCAATGCCCCTACAACTAGTTTATGAGGTGCGTCCATTCACCCAATGGGGGCTAGATTTCATGGGAATGATTAATCCTCCATCATCTGTAGGGTATTGATACATCTTAACCACAACCAATTACTGCACACACTGGACAGAGGTGCAAGTTCTAAAAAACTATACTACTGAGGTGATAACCAAGTTCCTAGAAGAGTTCATCATCATGAGGTTTGGCATGCCTTTATTTTTGGTATGTGACAATGCCCCCTATTTCTCTTCTGCATCTCCCATTCAATGGGCCTTCGAGAACCAGGTAATTCTCAAATTCTTGTCCAATTAATATACATAAGGGAATGGAGATTGGGCAAGAAATGTGGATGAAATAAAGAGTACAAGTGGTGGCGCATCCTTTATAAGAAAGAGATTAGTCTCTTGGACAAGAAAGAAATAGAACTACATCTCCCAATCTACATTAGAAGCTGAATATATAGAAGCAACAGTGAATTGTTCAAATTTAGTGTGGATGAAGCAGTTGTTAAAAGGTATGAAGGAGGAAATCACCGAGCCAGTTGTCATTTTATGTGATAACATAAGTGCTATCAATATATCAGAGAATCATGTAATGCACACTAAGACTAAGCATATTGCTATCAAGTATCATTACTTGAGAGAGCTAGTTCAAGATAAAGAAGTGATACTGGAATATGTTAATAAAAAGGAACAGTTAGCAGATATATTCACTAAGTCATTACCTAAAGATGATCATGAATATCTTAGAGGTAAATTAGGGGTGATTCCCCTAACTAAGGCTACCTAGTAACATATAGGAGCATTGCATCAAATGGAACAAATTAGAATATCTAACAAATTGATACAAAGGAGATCACACTTTAGGACTTGCCTAGAGTTGTGAAGAGTAAAGCACAAGATGTTGATCAATCATAAGAAAGATGACATAGGGAGTAACAAAATTTAGAGAACTGACATGAGTATATCTACATGGTGAAGATTAATGTCTTTGGAATGGTTGTCAAAGAGGGGGAGATTTAGTAAACTTGAGAGAAAAGACAAAGTGATCCTAAGAAAAGAGGGAGTGATTGAATAAGAAAAGGAAGAGATTTCAGTAAACTATTGTACAGACTCTTTTGGATTTTATGGTAGAACATGTAGTGTTTCTATCAATTCCAAAGAGGGAGATTGTTGGAAACTAAAATTGAAACAATTGTTATATTGTCATTGATGTCAAACCTTAACTGGTAATATGGTTGCTATCTAGTAGAGTACCATATCTTTTGATTGATGAAGAGGATTTGAAAAGAGGAGATAACAAGAGTACCTAAGGAAAGGTTGAGTTATGTGATACTACAATGGGTACTTGATTAGTTGGAACATTAACAAGGCAATGTGTTGTTTATCTTTAATACTAAGTGAAGAAGTCAATAGATTTGAAGCATAGGATTAACTGAGAAAAAGAGAAGAAATTCAGTTTAAGCTAAGTGATGCTAGTGTTGACTGAGTGCCAGTATAAGCTGAGAAAATTTAATGTTGACTAAGCATCAATAATTTCCAAGCATCAAATAATTAATTGAGAGAAGATAATGATTTCTGAGAAGAATAGTTTTAGCGATGACCGAGATATCTAGTGATGATCGAGTAGATGAACACAGTATTGACCAACTATCAGTAATTTACAGTTCATGAAGAAATTGAGAATCTCAGCCGACATAGTTGAATTCTTGGGATATGTAAAATGTGTTAATATTAATAATGAATTATTTGGATCATTTAATGCATAGTAAACTATTTTCTTATGGATTTAAGGAGAAGTTTGTAGAAGTATCTAGAAGGATAAGGAGGAGAACAAAATGATGGAAGGATTCGATGAATCTGACCTAAACCTAAGATCTACAGAAGGGATTAAGCGGCAAAAGATTAATCTACTTGATCAAGGAGGTATAAGGATGACCTAATTGTGAGGTTATGGAGTGGGAAAGAGTTTGATGTTATTGATTAGAAAACCTAAAAAAAAGGCTAAGAAGAGCTAAACAAAGTTGAGGTGATTTCTTGAAGGGATTTTCAAGCATATCAGAGATGGAGATAGTAATGAAGGTTAGTCAGTAAATCAACAGATGAGCATATTGGATCTATATTTGTAAAGTGAGTTGTATATTTCAGATTAGAACCTACTGTTACTTTCTAATAATTGTATATGTTAAAATCCTTTAGTCAAGGTTGACCTAACAACCATTTTGTAAACCCTTTAATCAAGGTGACATTCTGATGGAATGTTTTTAACCCACTAGTAGATTTGAGGTCAAATTTTGACCAAATTTATCGACCAAAGTGGAAATGGTCTTAAAATTTTCTTTTTTTTTTCCTTTTATCCCCGTGTTGGTCGAAATTTTGACCAATACGGGGATAAAATGTAAAAAAAAAAAAGAAAGATGCATTTCATTTTAACTTTACCCCTTTCTTTTTCAGCGTGGGCAATAGCGGGCGGGAGTGGGCGAGAAGGCGGGGACAACTGTGTATGTGTATGAATTTTCTGACTCATAAGCTGCATTTGAAGATCTTGTATCGGCTTGTTGAAGAACTTAAGTTAAACATTGATGCATATGAGTTTCAAAATTCTCTATTTTAATTCGGTATGATCTAAATTTGGGTATCCGATATTGTGACCGAGAAACCTAAAATAAGCTTGATGTTGTATGAATCGGTTCATTAAAGCTTGGGTATTTTACTAGTATCAATTTTGATTAAGAAAGGAGTTTAACAAATTGTGATTTCTAAGATCTTTGTTCATTTTAAGGAACTCAGTTGGGTTCGATGGGAATCTTGTTGAAACTGTTTATTATTTTATTCAAAATGATTCTGTTTAAATTGTGAATCAATTTTATTATTTGGAAACGGTGTGCTCAGTCCTTAATACATTACAGTTTTATATCTGTAACAGCCTCAGAATGTTTGAATTGTGTTGAAGATAAATGGATTGTTGTTATCGATTTATGAAAGGCACTACAGAAGTTCTAACTATTATTTGAAATCGGTTTTTATAAGTGAATGCTCTGTTTGCATATCATAATAGTGAAATTAAGGAACCTAGTTCAGATATGAACCATTGAATGGTTTTGGATGATCAAAAAATTAATCTTGGGACTGGCGACATGCAATGTTCTGGTAACAGTTAAACTGAGACTTCCCTATTGATGAAAGTTGAATGTATTAAAGTTTAAACTATTTCAAGAAGTGGTTAAATTAGTATCGGTAGATCATCAAACATTTGGAATTGTTACACCGAGTCAGTCTTTGCTTATTATTATAATAAACTGTTAAGGGAAGTTCCGAATGAAATAGTGAAACAATGGTTATAAGTTCAGGTTTGACAGATCTTTGTTTGATTGGTTCTCTAAGAAGCCCTGATGTGCATTTTGAAAGACTATAAGTATTTGCTCAATATTCAAAAAAGGAGTATAATGAGGAAATTGAGCTATTGCATTATGATCAACGGCAAATTGAAAATCTTTTGAATATCTGATTAATGCTTACAAAGAAGAACATTTGAACTTTGCAGATTGTTTGAATATTTTGAATATTGTTGTGTTGGGAAAAGTTTTGAAAGAAATGCAGAATTGATTCACTTGTCAAAATTCAAGTTAGGGCCATTTGAATGGCTAAACCCTGAAAACAAGGGTTTCTCAGACTAGCAGACAAGAAAATTGAATAACTCTGATATAAAATGACTCGAAGTTATCAAACCAATTCTAAAAGCATAAAATGGAGATGCTCCAACTTTTAGATAGGTTTTGATCACCCCTTCACATCCATACACCGTACTGTCACCATGATTTGCACAGAAAATTGCTCTGAAACAGGTAGTTTTATTGATTTGAAAGCAATTTGAATACAATGAGGATCTCTTCGATTTCCTCAGTCATTTGGAAGCCTAAATAGGCTCTCCCCACCATTGGCTTAACCATTTTTATGGTTGTAGCCATTTAACCAATTCAAACTCAAAATTGCTTAGCAACTTTAAAAGTTGCATTACAACTTTAAAACAACTTTTGCCGGGTAAGACAAAAAGTCTATTTTGGAAGACTAAAAGACCTTATTTGATGTTTTAGACTTTCAAACACTCTTAAAACACCTAAAGACACCTAGATAACAAAATTTCATCCAAGGGACCAATCAATACCCAAGGTTTATTAGAGTGACTGTCCTCATTTGTTGAATGAAAAAAGCATTAATGTGGTTCAATATCAATGCATTCAAGTGGCAATTACACAAGGGATAGTCATTGTGAGATGTCCTCATTTGTGACAAGGATAGTCACACATGAGGACATCTCACAGTGATTCTCCCTTGTGTAATTGCCACTTGAATGTATTGCTATTGAACCACATTAATGCTTTTCTTCTTCAACAAATGAGGACAGTCACTCTAAAGACAACATGATAATGTACACTCACTATAAGGACAGTCACAAATGAGGACATCTCACAGTGACTATCCCTTGTGTAATTTCCACTTGAATGAATTGCTATTGAACCACATTAATGCTTTTTTCCTTCAACAAATGAGGATAGTCACTGTAAAGACAACATGATAATGTACACTCACTGTAAGGACAATCACAAATGAGGACATCTCACAGTGACTGTCCCTTGTGTAATTGCCGCTTGAATGCATTGCTATTGAACCACATTAATGCTTTTTTCCTTCAACAAATGAGGACAATCACTGTAAAGACAACATGATAATGTACACTCACTGTAAGGACAGTCACAAATGAGGACATCTCACAGTGACTGTCCCTTGTGTAATTTCCACTTGAATGTATTGCTATTCAGCCACATTAATGCTTTTCTTCTTCAACAAATGAGGATAGTCACTCTAAAGACAACATGATAATGTACACTCACTTTAAGTGTACATTATCATGTTGTCATGATAATGTACACTCACTATAAGTGTACATTATCATGTTTTCTTTATAGTGACAGTCCTCATTGAAGTGGCAATTACACAAGGGATAGTCACTGTGAGAACTTCTCATTTTGTGAAATTACACAAGGGACAGTCACTGTGAGATGTCCTCATTTGTGACAAGGACAATCACACATGAGGACATCTCATAGTGATTCTCCCTTGTGTAATTGCCACTTGATCGAATGTATTGCTATTGAACCACATTAATGCTTTTCTTCTTCAACAAATGATGATAGTCACTCTAAAGACAACATGATAATGTACACTCACTATAAGGATAGTCACAAATGAGGACATCTCACAGTGACTATCCCTTGTGTAATTTCCACTTGAATGCATTGCTATTGAACCACATTAATGCTTTTTTCCTTCAACAAATGAGGATAGTCACTGTAAAGACAACATGATAATGTACACTCACTGTAAGGACAGTCACAAATGAGGACATCTCATAGTGATTGTCCCTTGTGTAATTGCCACTTGAATGTATTGCTATTCAGCCACATTAATGCTTTTCTTCTTCAACAAATGAGGATAGTCACTCTAAAGACAACATGATAATGTACACTCACTTTAAGTGTATATTATCATGTTGTCATGATAATGTACACTCACTATAAGTGTACATTATCATGTTGTCTTTATAGTGACAGTCCTCATTGAAGTGGCAATTACACAAGGGATAGTCACTGTGAGAAATTTCACAAGGGACAGTCACTGTGAGATGTCCTCATTTGTGACAAGGACAATCACACATGAGGACATCTCATAGTGATTCTCCCTTATGTAATTGCCCCTTGATCGAATGTATTGCTAGTGAACCAAATTAATGCTTTTCTTCTTCAACAAATGATGACAGTCACTCTAAAGACAACATGATAATGTACACTCACTATAAGGATAGTCACAAATGAGGACATCTCACAGTGACTATCCCTTGTGTAATTTCCACTTGAATGCATTGCTATTGAACCACATTAATGCTTTTTTCCTTCAACAAATGAGGATAGTAACTGTAAAGACAACATGATAATGTACACTCACTGTAAGGACAGTCACAAATGAGGACATCTCACAGTGACTGTCCCTTGTGTAATTTGCACTTGAATGCATTTCTATTGAACCACATTAATGCTTTTTTCCTTCAACAAATGAGGACAGTCACTGTAAAGACAACATGATAATGTACACTCACTGTAAGGATAGTCACAAATGAGGACATCTCACAGTGACTGTCCCTTGTGTAATTGCCACTTGAATGTATTGCTATTCAGCCACATTAATGCTTTTCTTCTTCAACAAATGAGGATAGTCACTCTAAAGACAACATGATAATGTACACTCACTGTAAGTGTACATTATCGTGTTGTCTTTACAGTGACTGTCCTCATTCAAGTGGCAATTACACAAGGGATAGTCACTGTAAGAACTTCTCATTTTGTGAAATTACACAAGGTCACAAAAATTACAAAACAAAAATAATATTACAGTTCACAAAAATAATTTTGTGAACTTCTAATATTATGACACATGAGGATAGTCACTGTGAAGACAACATGATAATGTACACTCACTATAAGATCAATGTCCTCATTTGTGACTATCCTTAAAGTGAGTGTACATTATCATGTTGTCTTTAGAGTGACTGTCCTCATTTGTGACTGTCCTTACAGTGAGTGTACATTATCATGTTGTCTATAGAGTGACTATCCTCATTTGTGATTGTCCTTACAGTGAGTGTACATTATCATGTTGTCTTTACAGTGACTGTCCTCATTTGTGACTATCCTTACAGTGAGTGTACATTATCATGTTGTCTTTAGAGAGACTGTCCTCATTTCACTGGGCATGATGAGAAAGGCAGATATACCTATCAAATAATAGAGGCAAGAATCTTTGATTACAGACATATTTATAAGAACCTTGCTTAGTATTTGTTAGCATATGTGTAATGACTATATTTATGATCTTTGCAAGCATATCAATGTCCTCATTTGAAGAGCTAGCACAAAGTATATGTGTGAAAATTTATTTCTAATTATTAATATATTGATGGAGGTGACTAGAGATCTATTACAAATGAAAGATAAAATATTAAATTATTTAATTAGTTTCAAGTTGAAAATATTGTAACAATTAATGTATCTATGAATTGATGGAAGGATTCATGTGTTTGCATCCATTTATCCTGCTTAGTCTAGTGGAGCAGTCACTTACTCCCTACTTAGAAATTTCCAAATTGTGGGGTGAGAATGCTAAAGTCCTCATTTTCATTTAAATGAGAAAATAAAAATGGAGATGATGTAGGTTTTTCTTCTCTTTTTTTTTTTACCTTCTTGGTCTTTGGATTTAAAAAGAAGAGAGGCATGAGGAACCAAAAAATCAGCAAGATACTTATCCAAAAAAGCTAAGAGTAAATTGTCCCATATTTGAAAAAAAATTATAATTTGTATTTGGTTATTATTTGGGATATGTGATGTTTTATAGATTTGAGATTAAAAGATCTATTATTTTTTTTAACATTTGACAAATAGATTGCATACTCGATATGCTTCAATATTTTGCATCCATCTTTGCATAGGTATACGACAAAGATAAAATCTTTGAAGACATTCATTTTCAATATTTCTAATTATTATGACTATATGTCAACATCCACTAAAATAGGTATGTTTATTTATATCACATTTTTATCGTGCACACATTTACATGTGTAGTTAGCTTTAAACAACTCCTCCAAAAGTATTTAATATATATCTAGGTTCAAAGTGCTTCTAATTTTTATACTTGAGTTTTTTGTGTGAATTTTTTGTAGGAGATATTTTGTAGTCATTGCAGAAGATGGAAACATACAAGATGTTAGAAGCTTGTTAGTGATTGTTTATTATGTTTCACAGAAGAGAAGATGGGGTTAACAAAGGAAGAATTAAGTAACAAAATGTTGCTTATTGTAGACTTAGTGATATATTGATGATCTATCATGTTGATTTATCTAAATTTGAATATATTTTTTAATTTAATTTAAATACATCTTGGGTTTAAATTGATTCAATGTGCAATATATTTTTAAAAATTTGTTATGTAGGAGCTGCCAAGAATTTATTTACTTGTGAATTAGACCTTCTAAATTATAGTATGAATTTTTTTACTTGTGAATTAGAGTTTACTCAATTATAGAATCATCGTACATAGAAGGGAGATGGTCACTTTATTGCAAGTGGCATCTTGTTTTTTAGAATATTGAACTTAGATGATTATCTTGTTTTTCATAAGGGGGGTGATTATCATTTATTGCATACTATTTCATTCTCTAAAATTGATTATATATAAAAGAGATAAGAATCAACATAGATAAGAAGGAGATGATTATCATTTATTGGTTATTTTTTATTGTGTAGTATGTTATTTTCTAAGAATCAATGTAGATAAGATGGAGATGATTATCTTTTCTTATAGGGTATCTTGTTTTATTTTATTTTGTTTAGACAAAAGTGGAAGAACCACTATATATATTTATATTTATAAAAACTGATTCAAAAAGAGCTCAATCAGGAAAGAACCAGGAAGAAAACTCGACATCATCGCTTTATATACAAAGGTTTAAAAGAAAACCTTAACGCTATTTGATTAGTTTGTTACATTCGGAAGGTCGTGGCCACCTTTGAAGAATGCAAGTGGTCAAAGACCCATACATTTCAAATTTTGAACTGCTAGTGGCTAAATTCAAAAATCAAATAGGATGCATCTCTAAACCAATCCCATAGGATGCATCTCTAAATCAAACTCTTGCAAAATAGCCATCTATTTCTCATGACGCTCTCCCAACTTTGACTACATAACTAATCTCTTGACCACTTGGTCAGGCATAATGGCATATATATTGCTTCTCAAGATATATTGTCTAAACTTCTTGAATTATCTAACCAAGCTGAAAGCTTATTTCTAGAGGGCCCAATACCTCACTTCAACATTATTGAAAGGTGAACTCATAAAATTGATGCAGAGGCTTAGGGTGTCCAATCTAACACCTTTTTAAGCTTACAAAAATTAACATAGATCTCCTCTTGCTTCTTCTGTACATGCACCGAATTTTCCACCCAAGTGGAGTGGCGGATAGGAAAAATTATCGTTGCAGCAAGTAACTTTTGAACTTCCTTGAAGATTAAGGGTTCTATCAACAAATTAACAGGTTGCTACTTTTGTATGAATGACTTTATGTTAGGCTTGAGAGTTATGTCATGGGTGATGATGGAAGTATCAAATATCTTCAGATCTTCATATCAAGTTGTGTTAACTTACCAATGACTTGATGCTTGACTCTCAGTAAAATGGTGATATAGGGTCCTTATATTACACATAATTTTGATTAAAAGTTAAAATATAGCATTAAAATCTAAATGATAAAGATATTTCATATGTTGTTTTCGATATTAAAATGGTTGAGAAAATGGTTGTTCACTAACAATTTTTATCAGCAGGTTGCAAACAAATCATCCTTCTTCCACCAACGAGTCATTCCATTCAAGAAAGACCATGTCTGATGATATCAACGCACAAACAAATAGGGAGACAATTGCTAGACTATGGTCTAACTTAAAAAGAAAGGGTGATGGAAAATGTTATTGTCCTTGCAAACTTTTTAAGGGCTTAAAGACTCGAAGATATCTAATCAAAATGGCTAAGGAACATTGTAGGCAACATGGTCACATTGAAGGGGGAAACGAATTTCATCCATTGGTATGTATTTTAATATTTTATAAAATACATAAGACATGATTTGATGATGACAACATGATCATGGTTAATATAAGGTCATCATTTTCATATAGGTCAACATCCCTCAATTTCATGTTATGGACCATGACAATCTGGAGAATGTGGATTTCCAAACGAGGGAACATGGAGGTGTGAACATAGAAGTAGAAGGTAATGATATCATGGAAGAAGACCACGATGATGAACAAGATCAATATGATCACGATGATCAAGATGATGATGATGTTGATGCAGAGCTTGATGTACCTTTACTTGAGAAGGCACACAAGCCCCTATATGAAGGCTCTGAAACAACTCTTCTTGCCGCTGTATTGTTGTTGGTGAACCTGAAGGTTATGAATGGTTTATCCAATGTAGCAATGACACGTATGTTAAGGTATGTCATCTTTTTTCATTATTTTAGTCATAATTCCCTTGCAATTAATATTGGATGAATCATGTAGCAATTAATATTCTTTAAATTAACAAATTATATTTTTGGTCATAGGTTGGTAGGTGAGTGTTTGTTACCACCATCAAACATCCTACCTCGCTCGTACTGAGAATTATCTGCCATTATGAAAGATATTGGAATGGAATATCAAACAATACATGCATGTCCGAACGATCATATTATATATTATAAACAGCATGAATTTGCAACAGAATACCCTATTTGTCATATTAGTAGATATCAATCAGATCGAATAACAAAAAAGGTGCCTCGCAAGGTTCTTCGACATATTCCCATTATTCCACGTCTGCAACGATTATTCAAGTGCAATAGCTTGGCACAATTTATGGATTACCATGCACGCAATAGAAGTCAAGATGGCATTATGTGAATGTCTATAGATGGCTCAGCATTTAAGGAAATAGAAGAAAAATGGCCACACTTTAAAGAAGAACCTCGTAATCTCAAGCTTTCATTGGCAGCAGACAGTGTCAATCCATTTGGAGAGATGAGATCTACTTACTCGGTGTGGCCTATTTTTGTTATCAACAATAACATTCCTCCTTGGTTGTCCATAAAGAGGGAGCACATAATGTTGTCACTGATTGTTCCAGGTATTTTTTGATTTAATGGTCATCTAAATTAATTTATTATTAATAATCCATCAAAATGGTCATAATAATTATGTAATGTTTTTGTTCATTCAACTAGGTAATTACCAAGTTAAAGATATCAATGTATATATTGAGCCCCTTATCGATGAGTTGATGGTGTTATGGAATGGGGTCACTATGTATGACATCTCTAGACCAATAGGACAAAGACAATTTCAATTCCATGCAATGCTTGTATGGACAATACATGATGCCCCTGGGCTAACACATTTTTGTGGTATGTTCTCTTCATAACGCCTCTTTTTTGGTATGTTATAGTGCTAACACAAAGTTAACACATTTAATCCAATTAGACATGATCTTGCAGGTCTTCAAACAAAGGGAAAATTTGCATGTCCAGTTTGTGGTCCAAAGACAAAATCTCATCATTCAAAAAGTTTGAGAAAGCAGGTGTTCGATGAGAATAGACACTTTCTCCATAGAAATCATAAGTACCGAATTACTGAAAAACATCTTTTCAATGGGAAAGAAGAGACTACATCAAAGCCATGGAGAATGACACCTCACCTATGGAAGTTGGCATACAATAAAATAAATCATCGAGGTAATGTCATTACATTTGATGGGTTTTGTTTCAAATTTATCTTTTGATATTGTGTTTTGTTTACTAATGATGTAATTGATGCTTGTGAAGGTCATCAAGGCATCAATGACCAACTTCCAAAAGGACTCAAAAGTTATCCTATGCAATTTACTAGGTTGTCGTACTACGAGCAACTCCCAATCGTGCATTTGTTTGATCCTATGCATATTGGAAAGAATGTAATAGAGACATTATGGAAAATATTGGATGGAAGGCGTGACAAAGACCAAATCATCAAAATTTGTAGTGACATTGAAGAATCCAACCATGCAATGAAAAATTTTATTCAATCCAATCAAAATGGAGACCAGATTGATACAAGTGCTCTTCCATGGTTATTGTCGAAGCAGCAGAGCAATGCTATAAAAGAAATTATAAAGAAAATATGATTTCCTACAGGATTTGCTGCGAACATAAATGATCTCATATCAAAGAAAAGTGAATTTGGGCCAGGGGTGAAAACACATGATTGGCATATATTTATTAAGGTAATTCATATTACTCTGTATTCACTATATATTTGTATACTGCATGTGGTTTTCATTGCATTCTTTTATAAAATATTGACGAGATCATTTTACAAATATTGCAGTATGTTCTACCTCTATCTCTCCCACACCACTTTGCCAACGGTGTCAAACAAGTTATATATGATCTTGGAAAATACATGAGGTGGTTGTCATCTAAAGAAATCAATAAAGAAGATATAAAATATTGGAAGAGAAAAATTCTTCTTCTTATGTGTGAAATGCAAAAGTGTCTACCTTCAACTTTTTTCAATCCACAAGAACATTACCTCTTACATCAAGTTGAGGAGATTGAATTGTGCGGACCTGTACCAACTAGGTCAATGTGGATGGTTGAGAGGCACTTGAAATTTTTGAAAGACTTGGTTCGACAGAAAGCACATCCTGAGGGTTCTATGGTAGAGGGATATATGGTATACTAGACCATGGTGTACATTAGAGAATATCTTCCTAAGTTTGCAGCAAAGATCCATGTAGATCGTATTTGGGATCCCAACTCCATTAACAAATTTGAAGGGGATCACTTGATGGGAAAAGGTAGATTGAGGAAAGTGAGAGGTAAATCTAAGATGTTATTGTAGTTAATTAATTCTTATAAATCTGGTTGAGAGTTGGATGCAATAAATCTAAGATGTTTTTGATACAGCTGGTCAAGAATGGGATGCAATACATTTGTATATTGCAAACAATCTTGATTCGATGACGGTATGGATTGAACGATGTCAACAAAATGGTTGCTCATTAACATGGGAAGGTGTTGCTTCATTGGTTAGAGAAGCTCATCGTAATGGAGATCCCAATGTTACTCCAATGGTAATTGATCGAGCACATGGTTTAAGAGGTGGATAGGTACGTACAAATTTATTAATGATCATGACTCGTATGTTTCATATCAACTCATGATACAAATAATTTACACACTTTAAAAATTGTAGGTCAAGCACCACAAAGCTATGTACTATCATGGCCACAAATTTTGTATAAAAAAGTTGGATGATACAAAGAAAACTTATGATTCTGGGATAAGTGCAGTTTTTGAGGTCACCAATATATCATCTAGAAATGACCTACATCCTCAACAATCTCAAAATCAATACTATGGCATCTTAGATGATATAATTGAGTGCGACTTTAACTCCTTCAAAGTAGTTCTATTTGTCATCAAATGGTACAGGCTACGACTGAATCAAAATGATCCAGATAGAACTGTTATTCAACATGATAATGGATTTACAATGATTAATACAAGGTCATTTGAGCCAGTTGGAGATGAGCCCTATGTTCTTCCAAGCCAGTGTGAGAAAGTGTTTTACTTAGAGGTTCCACATAAATAGGGTTGGTCATTTGTTGTTAGACATGATCCAAGAGGAAGGCCGATAAAGTATAATGTTATGGAAGAAGAAGATACTGAAGATGATGAAGAAGCAGATGATGATGATGATGATGATGATGATGATGATGATGATGATGATGATGATGATGATGCTGATGGTGGTGATGATGATGATGATGATGATGATGATGATGATGATGATGATGATGATGATGATGATGGTGATGATGATGGTGATGCTGATCATGGTGATGATGATTGCAGTGATGCTGTTGATGATGGTGATGATGGCGATGGCGATGGCGATGATAATGATGATGATGATGATGATGATGATGATGATGATCAATGACATAATTGAAATGGTTACATATTTATTGTGTTCAATTCTAATGATTACATATTTATGTTTTGCTTTAAATTGTAATGGTTACAGATTTATTCTATTCAATTCTAATGATTACGACATGTGTGATTTATAATTACCAATTTTTTGTTTACGATGCTCAATTAATTGCTATTGATACATGTATATTTGTGTTTGATTATCACCCTTTTTGCAAATAGGCAATTGACTACAGACATTGTCACCCCGGCCTTCTGTTGACGATCTTGCATTCCATACATAAGGTAAATTTGTTCATGTTTACGATGTTGCATATTGTTCATGTTATCTTCTAAGTTATTTGTAGCATACGTATCATGTAATATTTAGCTAACTTAAGATAAATGATTAACATATGCAGTAAATTTGACCCCTTTGGCGTGGATAGTGCACAGTGACATGGATCGGCAGGTATAAGTCAATAAATAGACATAATTTTCTTATATGCTTCTTGTTTATCACTGAGCACGTATGTTATAAATAGACATATTATATAATCATATAATATATATATAGACAAAGAACCGTATAGAAATATAATATATAATCACTTTCAACCTAGTACATTTTATATCTCTCATGTATAGACAAAGAAGAACTGTACGTATGGGTCACGACTTGATTATTCTATATATATTGATGTGGCAATATCTCATTTGATGGATTGCAGCACCCACCAAATAGGTACTTGTTAGATCTATCTACATCGAATGAGGGAAATGAGGGAATGCTAGATGAAAGTTCTACATGTAGTACGGCTAAAACAAGGAGATCAACTAGAGGTCAAAAGATTAGAAAAAATTTGACAAATGCAAGCAATATTTCCTTGCTAATGGGGGGTCATATTCTTATGATGATGAGACCAAAGGTGACATCAAGGTTCCCTTTCGGTACACACACATTGAGAAAGAATGGGTACCCAATGAGCTACCTCCAATTAATACTAATTTTTGTGTTAATGAGAGGATATATCGCATTGCTCCATCCTCATTACATGGTTTGGGCCTATTTTCCATGGATGGGATAAAGGTATATTACAATAGAGTTGTTGAATTGTTTGAGTATGTCGGTCCATGTTACAATTACAATGATTGGATGCAGATTGTTTAATATAAAAAAAGTATGCGTAGGTATGCACTATCAGCTAATTATATACAAAGGAAAGAAAATGATCAAAGTAAAAGATATGCAATGTACATTGATGGGAGACCAAAAGCAACAGGTAATATTATGGGTTTTATAAATAGTACACGACCTTCATCAACTAATAAGCAACCCAATTGCATATTTGAGGCACGCGAGGGGAATCAAGTTTTTGTATGTGCAATAAAATCAATAAGTGCAGGGGAAGAACTGCTAATAGATTATCATTTAAATCGCATAGATACAAATAAAGTTACTATCATGAGGGTGGTAAGTACTATATACTATTTTATTAATAAGTTTTTTTTTACTAAGTCTATTGCTTTTAGTTCGCTAAAGTTTTTATATTTAATCTTTGTCACAGGATGATATGGATCCCGCACATGATAGAGGCCATGAGGATGCTCCTCCCACTTGTTCTTCAGCAAAGGTAAACCTTATTAAAATTGTACAAATTAGATAGTTGAAAAATGTTATATTATTACGTTATTTTATTTATGGTTTTGGAGTTTTTATGATAGTTTTATTGATATTCCTATCACAATTTGATGTTCAGGATAAGGGAAAAGCACCCTCGACAGTAGAGGCAATAGCTACCCCTGATGATGATGATCTTTTTGCAGATTCGCCTAATGTTATAATCATGGTAAAGAAAAAAATGAAACAAATCAATAAAGATATAATTAACATTTTGTATGAAAGAAATCCAAGTGAGGAGATGCTCAGGAGGCTAATTGAATTGAAAGCACTTGGACATCGGTATCAAGTAAGAAGTAATGAATCTTTAGTTATAACAAAATTTCAATAAAGGTTAATATTTTATACTCTTTTATGTTGTGAAGTAAAATATATGTAATATGTGTTCTTGTTGTAGGATTTTATGGAATCTCTAGTACCTAGTCAAGGACAATGTGTGGATGAGGCCGGTACTAGTAGACCTCCGGCTGCCTTAGGTAAAATAATCCTTTAGTTGACGAGTTACATGGAATTTTTTCTTTGGAACATTCAAAAACTTCTCAAGTTAACTCTTACGTTTATTATTTGAAAATGTCTTTGCTAACAATGTATTGTTTAGGTCCTCAATTGTAGGAGACTCCTACTAGCCAGGTTGCCCATAGAAGATTATCGAGTGCAATGTTGGCCACAAGGGCCATGCAAACATCAATGCCTTCAAGGGCTATGGCATCTGGTAAATCATTGTTTTACTATATTTGGTTTTGTGCTAATTATGATTTCATAATTTGTACTTTAATCTTGGGTGCATCACATAGTGGATTATTTTTTTGGAGCAGGAGATACCCCGGTGGCACCACTTGGTACACCTACTACCGATCAATCTGCATGTATTGGTGAAAATTCACCACCATTTCCTGGATCTACCCGTGTTACTAGCATGGGTGCGACGCAGACGTCATTATTGATTGACAATAATGAATCAATGCCTATAAAATGTCCTCAGATTCCAGGTACTTTAAATAATTATTTTTTATATTGTAATATGCATTTACGTATTCATAACAAGTTTTGGATTGATTATCCCATGACATTTTTTGCAGGAAATGATATGTTTTATAAGAAACTTTATGACCTTACATTGCATATATTCGGGCCCACCATACGTAAAAGGTGGAACATCATAAGTGAACTAAGTTTATCCCACTATTTTTTTTTCATATCATTAATTGGTACAGTATTTTTCCTTTCATTCCGATCTTTTCTTTTAGTGGCTATATCTAACAATTTTGTGTTTTTCCTTAAAAGGTGGAATTTGCAAGAAAAAAGTTTAAAAGATCAGCTCATCAAAGATTTACAGCATGAGTTTGGCAATAATATTTTTGATGAGAAGAAAATTTTGGAAAGAGCTTGCAAACATCTTAAGACTGTGAGGGACCAATATAGAAAGAGTCTCATCCAAAACCCAAAGTACGAGCGTCCTCCCTTTATTTCAGCGAGGGATTGGAGTGAATTTATTTTAGATGCAAAGGAGAAAGCGGACGCTCAAAAAGGAGTTTCGCCAACAAATGCAAGAAGGTATGCAATAGTATTAACTACTAGTGATAAGGTGTTTGGCATGGACTTTTGAGATGATAATTAAATTTTGAATGCAATCATCATTTTTCAATATAATATCTTGGTATGATGTTTTAGACATTTCCACCATTGAAGGCAATGTGTTCAGCATTTCAAAGTTTCATTTGTTATTCCATATACATGTTTTTATAACCATTTTTTCAAACTTTTCATAGGTTGCAGGACACTTCAAAGGCAACAAAGGCCAGGCTGGAAAAGATTGGGCAACACAGACTTGGCGCTGGCGGATATTCAAAAATTAAAGCTCGTATTGTAAGTAGTAGTAAATGAATTGCAGAGAAAAATTATTTATAAAATGCAAATAATTTTGTTTAATCAAAAAATGCAGGGCTCTGATTTTAATTTAGAGGCCATGGAAGAACACAGAAAAATTGCCTTCAAGGAAGGCTATCAAGCCGTGGCTGAACGCCTACAGCAAGCTTCCACTGGCCCAACCGAAGAGTCTCCTGCATCATGTGCACAGGTAAATATGCCAAAAAATATATTATAAATTGAATACTTGAGCAACAATCAATTTGATAATAATTTCCATTACATTGCAATGCAGCCTACAGCGCCGCATCATGAAGCAGCTGATGTGGATCATACTGTCCAAGGAGGTGCTCATTTTCTATTTAAAACTAATTATGTAATTATTAATATAATTTAACATCTTAAATTGAACTTGGTGTAACATTTTTGTGTATATTTTAGAGGATACAGAATCAAGTCATGCTGAACGAGTGCCGGAGGATGTTCAGACTGATCACCATGTAGATCATGTGGCACATTCAGGTAAAGGAAATCTATGTTTTGTTCTTTTAAATTAATTTTTTGATTTATAGTTCTTTTACTTACATAAATACTTGTAATTCAATAATATAAAAGTATGAATTTAACTCATGAAGTAGTTATTGCAGCAAACCCCCCTTCAGCGCAACGGCCTCCTATTCCTGAATAGATGAGGAGGAGACACATGTTGGGATTAGACTCAATAGAGGAGGGGAATGATGAGGACATTGATCTTCCTCTTAGAAATTATATGATTAAAAAAAATAGCAAGAAACCCAAAAAGAAATGATTGTAATTAACATTTATTGCTAATGAAAGAACTTTGTCTTAATGGATGTAATTTTGTACTAGTAATGTTGATGAATGCTGTGTGTTAATATGTGTTAATGAATTATTCATGAATGTTGTGTGTTAATGAATTATTTATGAATGTTGTGTGTTAATGAATTTTACATGTTAATGAATGTTATCATGTGATTATAATGATTGAATGTTATATTTCAAAAATGTCGGATGAATGAATGTTATTAAATGTTAATGGGGAATTTAGAGTGATGTTAGGGGGGGGGGGGAGGGGCCAAATGAGCTTCCACCTTCACGTGGTTGGCCTTGTTTAGTAGAGAATATTAAACTATTCTTGAAACCAAGTGAAGCTCAAATTTTAAAGACAAGCTTAGAGTTTTTGATGCAGAGCCTTCTAATATCCCCTTAAGGAACCCTGTTCAACTCGAGGATTCAACAACGTCTTGGAATCCACTCAAGGAACTAGAGTCCAACTCGAGGATAAATAAGAAGTTCTTGACTTTAGGATATCAACCAAACACTCCTCTGCAACAGGTTCACTGCCTTGATTCATTTTAGACAACGCTACTTCCCAGCAAGTCACTCATCCCAATATTATTCTAGTTCAAGTGCTCTTTACTACAAAGGTTCCTCCAATGTTAAGCCCACTTTGCTTGCAACCTGATGCAGAACTAGTGTGTGGCATCCATATTGATTACCTCAGACAACAAATCTACTCCACTTTGCAATTGCTTCTTTACCTCAATATCCCTCAATGCCTTGACTCCCAAGTGTACCTAGTTTCTCTCAAACACCAAACCTTCACACAAGAATCCAACCTTCATTTTAAATTCACAAAACATCTTTTTATGACCTATCCACCATATTCCCACAACCCATTTGATTTGGACAACCCATCTTCTATCCAACACACACAATCAGTCCTTGAAGCTTGTAGCCCTCACCAGTCATTAAATTGACTTTTCCTCTTACTTTCCCCAGACAACTAAGTAAACTCAAATATTATCTAAATACCCATTTGGGCTCTTTAAATCCTCTGAAAGATTCAACCTATACTCCTTTGGACCATACCCAAGATCCAATACCCCTAGCCTATCCTCACCAGGCCTAATTCTCCACTTTTACATAGCAACCCCTAACTCCACTTGCTCCCAAGACTCAAAAGGCTGAAACAGTCATTCTAGAGGCTGAGAAATGACACATTTCCAACTCACCAAGTCTCCACCCTTCACTTAACTCATTTGCCACCAAACCCTTTCTTTTAGGGACATACCATGAGGATTTGATCAAAAGGACCCCTCCCATCAACTCCAGGCCAAACTAACTGTGTAAACACCTCACTATAGACCCCCTTATAGGTAATCCATCACCAAACCTCTTCAATCATGAAGCAACCAACTTTCAACATGACTGGTGTCTGTTCAGGCTTAACCTCCATCAACAAATTATCATCCAACACTGCTCCTTCACCAAGCTTCTCTATTCTCCTGCATTAGATCATTATGATACAAAGAAATACATGGTTGTGGGATCGTGTACATGTTAGCGGTGGTGCATATGGAGGATTTTGTGATCTAGATTCACATTCAGGTGTCTTATTATCATTCCTTTTTGTTAATCTATGCTTGAGATTCTTCATCTTGATATGAGTTTTAAACTCACCTCATACGACAAAGAAGTACAGCAGAAACATACTTCATATTTCTAGTATGGTTTTCAACATTCATTTCAATCTATGTTTTCTTGGAAACAGTCAAATTTTTAATGCTTTTATTTTAATAGAATTATACATTTCTAAATTAGAATTTTTGAAACCAGCACAACCATTGCTAGAGCCAAGACAAGAGGTACCGCACAAGATCAGATAATCTATCCATTCATGACGTGGAGGCAACTTTGTGGGAGACTATTCCAACTGCACTATCTAGAGCACTTGGACCTCAATCACAATGCCTTCTTCCCTCCTCTTGCCATCCCATCACACTTTCACAAGCTCAACAATTTAAGGCATTTAAGCTTGTACGACTCTATTTTCGTTGGTCAGATTCCAAGAGAGATTGGTAACATCTCTAGTTTAATTAAACATTTTCCATTCTTCTTAGACTTACAAATTTTCATGATGGTGATCTTGTTTAATTAAACATTTTCCATTCTTCTTAGACTTACAGATTTTCCTTTGTTAATTCATTTCAAGGATGTATTTGTGCAAACATTTATGTTGCAGCTTGCTGTATTGTCTAATCATCAAAATGGACAGGATACCCATATTCGTCAAGTAAAGATTTATGGTCCCTATCCGTAAGTATTGTTGTTGCCTTCATATTTTGAAAGACTGTTTTAGTTCATTTTAGTATAAAATGGTGGCACTTTTTCTTTAGTTTCTATATCTTATGCTTAGTGAAAAATAAAACATTTTCATCATTTCTCATCATGTTTCTATTTTGTGCTGAAATAGAAATCCAATTCCCCTCCAGGAGTTCCAGTTTAATTCGCTTGAGTTTACGATGTATTCGAACCTCAGATAACAAGTGGATCTACATGTTCAAAACCTTACCTTTTATTTATTGAGCACAAAGCTTTGTATTTGATAGCCAAAGAAAATAAATTATTTTTGTTTTCTGAAAATCCTTGATGACATCATCATTTATTAATTAATTAATTATTTAATTAATTTATTTATTTTTATGGCATTAAATCCCTCTCTCTTAATTAAAAATCTTTAATTAAGGAATCTAGCCTAAAAATGTCATTTGGACATTATCCCTAATTTATTAATTATTTGATTAATAAATTGACCAAAAACTTCAAAAATAAATTAATTTATTTTTAATTTATTTTTTATCCCAAAGTTGGCCAAAATTCTAAAGAGCACTAAACTCTTCTAGAAAGTCCTAAACCTTCCTCTAAATGGGTCAAATCCCTAATCTGGTCCCTTCAAACCCTAAGCCTAGATATTTAATATTTATTAAATTTACCTTTAATAAATATCTAAATCTCCCCAAAAGCCACTTTCCCATCCCTTTCTCCTAATCCTAATCCTAATCCCCTTTCTAATCTTGTCACATTCCATTAGCAAAAGGTTTACCAAAACTTATGCTAACCTCCTCTTAGTCCTCCTCCTTAGTCAACAAAGATGGCCACCTCTTGGCCACCTCTTGCAAATGCATTTAAGGATGCATTTAAGCCTTCCTTATCTTTCTTACATGCATTCATTATGCATTTAAGACCTTCTTATCCCTTCCTTGCCACCTCTTGGCCTTGGGCACATTTACCAAATTGTGCACATGCCCTCAAACTTTCAACTCAATCCTCCCTTGACACTTGTCAGAACACTTGTCCTTGACTCAACCCTAACCTTAGCCCTAACTCTGACTCATCCTTTTAACCCAAGACCTTCCCTTTTCCTATAAATAGCCTCACTTCTTTGAGCAAACAATCCTCTCTCATCTCTCAACTCTCAAACAAATAGCAAAGTTATAATGCCATTTTCATTCTAGCATAAGCATAAACTCATCATTTTAGTTCATTTTCAAGCTTAAATCACATCTAAATTAGCTTAAATGGATTAACATAGATTCATTTCTTGTTTTAATCTTAGTTCATCTTTTAGCTTTCCATATTTGTGTGTTCTTGAGGCCTTTGAGGCAAAATAGGTTCCTCATACCTATTTTGTGTCATTTTGGGTCTTCTTGATCCTCAAATCATCCTATTTGCATGCTCCAAGTGCTTGAGTTTGCACACCCACATCCATTTATATCTAAGCATATCAAACGGTGCATGGGCGCATCTGTTTTAGGCTTAAACTGAGGTGGC
Organism: Chamaecyparis obtusa; assembly: GCA_027943335.1. NCBI lineage: Eukaryota > Viridiplantae > Streptophyta > Pinopsida > Cupressales > Cupressaceae > Chamaecyparis > Chamaecyparis obtusa. Next base: position 2,985,490 of record BSBK01001816.1, read on the forward strand.
TTTGATTTTAGTTTGTTTACCATTAAATTTGATTTGATTATATGCTATGACGTTTGTTTGTCTTTGGCCTTCAAAACAGGTTTAGGTGTACGCTCAAATCCTAGTCTACATTCTGGCACGCCCGGTGGGACACAAACCATAATCATTTTGATGAAATTATACTTTATATGCTTGTATTTTGTAGCAAATAAAGAAATGTCACCTTCATGAAAAGAAATGACGCCTACAGCAATTAAATGTCACCTTCAAACAAAGAAATGTCACCTTCAACAAAAGAAATGTCGCCTACAAAGAATTCAGTCACGCCTTCATGCAATTAAATCATGCCTTTGAGGAAAGAAATGACGCCTATGAGTTATATTTTCACGCCTGCATAACTGAGATTTTCCTGTGATTGACAATTTCTGTTCCGTCTTACAATTCTTCTTCTGTCACCTGCATGTAAAGAAATCACGCCTGTAACAAAAGAAATCACGCCTCTGGTTTTTTATCTGTCACCTTTTGAGGTACAGAATGTCGCCTGTAAGAATTAAATGTCACCTCTGCACTTTCCAGTGTCGCCTATAAGCTGGACAGTGTCGCTTTTGGTTTTTGTCTTGAGTTTCTTAGGACTGGTTTTTTTCATTTCTTTTATTACAGCAAAGGTCAAACTCAATCTTGAATGAAACTTAAGGAAATGAACTTAGGTCCTAGAGTGTCATTGTCATTTTGAAAAGCTAACTCAATCTCGAATGCACTAAAGGAATGAATAACTCTGTTCCCTATCTCATTTCAAAATCCAAAGCAAGAAAACAAATTCAATCTTGAGTGATCTAAGGGACAAAACAAAGCTTTTTCAAAGTTCTTAAATCAACTCGCTAATCAAATCTTGAATGCACAAAAAGAAAGAACTTGCAACCGTTCAAAGCATTTACATTTTGAGGAAAAGAACAAATCAAAATCTAATCACGAGTGTCTTCATTTCAAAGTTCAAAACATCACTTAATCAAATTTGGGAAAATGAACAAAATCTGCTTGATGTGCATGTAGGAGTTTTTCAATTCTTGCATAATCCTTGTTAGAGTAAGCAACGTGGAACATTTGAACTTGGACAAGTTCACCTGTTCTGCTTTTAGCGAGGCCTGTCCAAGGAGAAGCGCTTCCTCCTTAGAGAACGACCTCAAACCGGTATCCCCTCCGGCCGGTATATAAATAAGTGAATACCAAAAGAATCACTTACATCTCCTAATCGCTGGGTGTTCGTGCCAAACACGTGTCTGGGGATGGTAAACATTCCTCTCCCCCAGCATAATTGGCAAGGCTCTTAAGTGAGTCATGGATGATCAGCATAACCGGGTATGGAGACTCCACGGAACTAATAAAAACCTGATAAACTAGAGGCTACCCTATCTACATCCGAAAGTATCAAAATCCTTGTGCAAGGACCGATTCCAAGGGGTTTACCGGGTCACCTCAAAATTACTCACCATTTGTATTCCCTTCTGGGGGATACCAAGCTGTGGGCAAGCGATTTTGATACTCACCTTCCTTAGGTAGATCTGTTTGAAGTGCTTGACAGTCAAAGACTCTGTGAAAACACTTGTTGAAACATACACTTTCAAAGCTTTATCAGAGTCTTTTATCTTGTTTGTATCTCACAAAGTTTCTTTGTCCTTTGTGAAGATTGCTTTTATCAAATCCTTTGCCAATGGAAAAACATCAAGCAAATCTATAACTTGGTTCGAAGGACAATCAGAGCAGCCATCCCAAAACTTGGTCATCTCCCATCCCTTTGTCTATCTTCTTCTAGAAAACTGTCTGCTTCTGTCAGTCATCCCAATCTGAGTCTTAGTCTTCCAAACCATCTTCGTCCTTCCTCCTTATCCAACTCATTTGCAAAGTCAGCATGTCTCAAATCTATAATGAGTTTGGTTATGATATCTCTCCTCTCCGTCCAATCGATCCTAATGATGATGAAGGTCTTGTAGACCATGATGCCTATTTCAGCTAGTTTGCTCCAAGCAACCCCTAGCGTTCCATCATTCCTCCAATCCAGCCAACCATGCCTTCGCGCTTATCTCCTAGCACTCCCTTTCATGTCCTTGGCAAGGCTAGCACTCCTTTTCATGTCCTTGGAAAAGCAACCCCAGTATCTTATCCATCCCCAACTTATCCTTGTCTTCAACCTACACCTCTTCCATATGCTCCTTTCAGGCCTCCACTTTCTGCTATGGTCATTTCTCCATCACCATCATCCCTTAGAAACACTTCATGCTACTTCCCCTATCTAAGGCCTCCATCTGCCCATCCTCCAAAACATTCTGAAAACCAAGATTCTAGTCCTCCCATCCTTTTCACCAAACCTCTATCCTTTCCCAAACCACCATCTTCTGCTCCAAACCCCAATCCTCCATCCTGTCCCAAACCACCATCCTCTCTTCCAAACCACATTACCAAAAACCTTTCCCCACCAGCAAAGTTCATCCCTCAACCCACTCCAAAACCTGTACCTCAAACCATCACCCCCATCTTTTCAGTAGCGTCATCCCTTCAAACCGCTGCAGCTACATCATCCCCTCAAGAAAAATCCAAAGCTCCCTTTTCAAAATCATCTTTTTCATGGGTGTTCCCTTCTTTCTCTCCCCCTTCACAAACATCTACCCAAGCACAAACCCCACTTTCATGCGAAGACCATCCAAGCTCCCCATCTCCTCCACCTTCCAAACCTTCTTCACCACAAAAGTCTCCAAGGAAACCAATAACAGAACCCAAGGAAGAGCCAATAGCAAAACCCACGCCTGAAATTGAAAAGCCAAGCAATCCTTCATGTGAAGCCATCATTGATGAGGCCCATCCAGCGCTCCCATCTATTATCTATCTTCCATACATCCCAACCGTTGATCCTCTTCCATCTCCTATCATCGTTGAGTCCCTTCCATCTGGAGTCTCCATCCAATCCCCAGAATCATCTCCTCCTAGCATTATCCAAAGCATACCTAATGAGCTTCTTGAGTTCATCCCTCTTCCTATCATTGCAGCTGCAAAATCTTCCATCCTTTTATCCATACCATCTGAAGAGTTCTTCCTTCTTCCAGAAACCCCAGCAGTAGAGTCTCCAATCCTTCTATCCACTCCCTCTGAAGAGTCCATCCATATATCCCCTAATCCTCTATCTGAACAAATCCCATCGTGTCAAGATCTGGACCAAAAGCATGTTGAAATATCTATAGAAGAACATCAAGATCCAACCCCTTTACTTCCCCCATCGCATGTTCTATTGCCTCCATCACCTTCAATCCAAAATCCTACAATCCCAATTCCTCCAATCCAAGATCCTATCATCCCAGTTTCTCCAACTAAAGATCCAATACCATCCCCCAATCCTAGTCAAAATCCCAGCATCCTATCCTCTCCTCTTGAGGATCCTCCTAACCAAACTAAACAGCTGCCATCACTCTATCCACTTGGAAAACTAACATTTGTCAAAGGAAAACCACTTGAAGAAGAAGAAATCAGCTTCCTATCTTCCATCAGAGAACCAGAAAATGGCTGTTTGTCATTCACCCCAAGACAGAAATATCCTTGTCTAGATAAAATGTTGAAAAGATGGAACTATCAAGGCAAAGGCCTTGGCACTCATGAACAGGGAAATATACAGCCCATTCAAGGCAAGAAACATCCAAAAGGCTATGGAATTGGTTGCACACCAGAAGAGGACACTCCCTCCACATCAGCGAAAGGTACTTCATCCAGAAATGTTGGTACAGCTAAGGCAAAGTTCAAACATCCATTCAAAACCAACAAAACATCTTCCAAGAACCACAATGCAATTCCTCCCCCTCCATCATTACAATCAAGGACAACCTATCATATTCCTCCTTCATCCTCCCCATCCATTTTGGGTCCCTATGTCCCAAAGTCTTTCAGCGCATCTCCGTTACCTAGCAAATCCATTTTGGGACCTTATATCCCAAAATATCATCCTCCATCTTATCCTACTCAGCCTTTCATCCAACATCCAAGCATCCCTAGTCAAGATCAACAACGGCACATGTCCACATATCCTATCTACCAATCTCCTTCCATCTCTCCATCCAAATTTCCTCCATCCCAGACAACTCCTCATATTCCTCCCAATGCTCCTCACAACTTGGATGCCATATCGCGCATGAATAAAGGGAAAAATCCACAAAAATCCCAAGATTGTTATGTCCAGTCTAATCGACATGCACAATCAAAGCAAAATCCGATCAAGCAAGCCAAAGCAAACCACTGGCCACAAAGGCCCATCAAAGCAAATGCCAAATCTAATGCATCCCAATGGCTGCAAAGGCCCAATGATGATTACCATGTCCAGTCTAATCGACATGGTCAATCAATGCAAGCTCCAATCAGGCAATCAAATGCACCGCAAAGGCCCAGCAAAGAGCCAATCAGGCATGCTAAAGCACCCCAATGGCTCCGGAAACCTAACAAAGTCCAAGAAAAATCTATCACATGGCCACAAAGGCCTAGCAAAGAAAAAGCACAATCTGATGCCCACCAATGGCCGCAAAGGCACACTAAAGCTAAAACAAAAATGATGTGGATCCCAAAGCAAAAAGATGTAATCCATCTAACAAAAACATCCACAATGGCATCCAACATTGCCCATCTCCCAGCTCCTCAATCTTCCCCTCCATCTCCTCCATCCTCTAGCATAAATCCTCCATCACATCTATCTCTATCTTCCACATCCAATCATCCATCTTCCTCGCAACATGTGCCAATATTGATCCTGACAACATCCCCCTATCATGATCATTTTCCATCCTTTCATCCAAACACTTTCTACCACCATCTTTCCCATCTCCCCCATCTGATTCATGACTTTGCATGATTCCCCCATCCTGCTACAGTTGTACCAATATCCAGGCACACAATCAGAAGAAATCAGTGAGGAAAGTCAGCAAAAATCAGTCAGCACATCTAAAACAGCAAAGGGAAATCAATGACAAATCAGAGAAATCAGCAAAAATCAGCAATCAATCAGGCTTCAGCATCAACATGTGTCCATCAGCTTAAAACAGAAGCATATTTTGGAGAGGAGGTAAGCTTTAGTCACAAAAGTGAAATAAACAAAGGCAAAATCATGAGTCTTTATGTGAAAACCCTTCTGGGGCACATTCTGACTCCAAAATAGTAAAAATAAAGGGCGTATCTTCTAGTGAAAACTTGGCAATTCAAGCGCTAGAAGATGGAGCTTTGCCTCTTCCTCCTATCTGGGATAACAACACATGATAGTTCCCTATCAACATTGCAGAAACCAAGCTAATTTAACTTGGGTACAGAAGGATGTTTGTGGCTCATCTACATGGAGGTTAACCTGACAGAAAGTGAATCATGACCTTAAGTGCCTTGCTCCGAGGAGTCAATTATCAACTGTGCATGGTCATATGCACATGCCTAGGTGTGATCTTAAGCTTGTCATCCGTCATCTAGCAATGGGTCCCCATGACAAGCCGGCAACATCAGAAAATCAGCAATCCACATCATAAAATCAGTGAAGAATCTCTCAGAAGATCAACATCAAATCGCATGATAGCACCAAAATCAGCACAAAACTCAGCACCACATCAAAGAGTTAGCAATAACATCAAAATATCTGTGCAAAATCAAAAACAGCAGGGCCATCATCAAATCATAAGGGAACATCCAATCAAAGAATCAGCAACACCATCAGAATATCAGTGACAAATCAAAAGGTCACCATCTAATCAAGAGGAAGCGCCAAAATGGTGAAATCAGCTGATCAGCAAGCACGACAACATTAAATCAGAGCTTCAGCAACAAATCAGAAGTATCAGTGCATATCAGCACCGAATCAGCAACACATCCAAACAAAATTAGAAGTATCAATGCATATCAGCACAAGCTCAGCAACAAATCAGCAAGATCAGCACAAAATCAGTGAAGAATCACAAAAATCCATAAAAATTGGATAAATCAAAGGAGCAAATTATCAACAAAGCAAAAATCAAGAGAAAAACATTCATCCTTTGGTGAAAACTTGGCAATTCAAGCGCCTTGGACAAGTACCATGGTGAAAACCTGGCAAACAGGCGCCATGCGTAGTGCCCCCCCCTAATTCCTTTCTGCAGTTAGGGGCTTCCTTTCTATCACCTCTTATCCAACATGTCCTCCATCCCCTTTTGTCTCTCACTTCCTTCATTTTCCATTGGATCTTGATGACAAAAATAGAGACTATCAGATGTACATGCTTTTGGGCACCTCCTTGGCATCCATTGCACCTTTCAGCTACATATCCTCTATCCAATCCTTTCATCCTAGCTTCCATCCTTCCTCATCCTCTTGTTGGCATATCTTCCATCCAAGCATACACCATGCCTTTAAAACACATGAACTATCTTAAACAGGGGGCATCCTCTTCCTTGGTGACGTATTCCTTGGAGGCTATCCAAATCCGAATCTTCCATCTCCCAAAATCCTCAGCAATTTCTCTATCCAAATCCAAACCAACCACCATCCAATCCTTCCAGCACTCCTCTATCTTAATCCATCAGCAGTTCCTCCAGTATCCTCTATCTTGATCCACCAGCAAACCAACTTAGCATCCCATATCCTTTATCAGAATCCAACATCCACCATCCATAGCAGAAAGCAAATTCACCATCTTTTGCACCAAAATCCAGAGCTCCAAATCCACAAGCATTATCGTGTTCCAGCCCTTTGAGTTGTTTCCATCCCTTATCCTAAATCAGAAATCATCCTCTTTTTGGCACAACGTGTTGTCTTAAAGAAATCAAAACCTTGTCCTTGCATAGCCTTATCATCTCGAGCAAGAGATTGGCTTGTATTGACAAGAATCCAGTTGACCGAAGATCATCAGTCTATCCTAGGTTAACGCAATCCTATCACTGATCCTCCATTGGGAAAACAGCAGCTCATTTTGTTGACACATGGTAATCTCCCTCCAGCTTTCCATCTTCCACTAGCTTTTCATCTTCCACCAGCTTTTCATCCTCCAAGCAGCTTTTCCATCTTCAAAATCCTCTAGTAGTTCCACCATCCAATCTCGCCGAATCTTCCTCCATCCAAATCTTCTAGCAGTTCCATCCTCCCCATCCTCAGCATTTTCCTCCATCTTTCCAACACCTAATATCTTCTCTTGTCATTGGTATCTAGCTATAGGCTAACCTCATTGCAAATCCAATGCCATTCATCCCTATCCACACCTTGCTAGCAATCTTCCCAACCTATCCATATCTTCTAGCTAGCCAACATCCAAGATCAAGCCAACCGATGAAATCACATCCTTCGTCTTGTAGCAGGCCTTGATCTCAATCCAATCATCATCATTGGGATATGTTCTTCCCAAATCCGTGTCATTTCAGGATGCATCATCCGCTGCCAGTCCATCTTGGCCTTCCAACCCAACTGGGGCACCATCTTGCATATCTTTGAAGTTGTCAGCTTCATCCCCAGGTTCTTTGTATATCCTATTCTTGAGTCTTGTACCATAGTGTCAGTCGTGTCTCCACCTAAGCTCATTTGTACATTTGTGTCTTTAGGTCCCATCCTTTATCTTAGTCCTTGTCCATCCTGCAGCAGCATTTGATCAGGAATATCTTGTCCCATCCCCAGCCTCAGAAAACTTTTAGTCCCACTTGGGCCTTGTGCTTCAGCAACATCAATTGTCGACTTATCCTTGCTCATCCTGATTATTCCTTGAACTTCAACTTTTGCCAATGAACAACTACACTTATTCTCTCACCAACCCATGGGCCCTTGAGGATATATCATTCCTCCTGTCTGACCTAATCTTCCATCCTGGTCCTTGAGGATATATCGTTCCTCCTATCCGACTAATCTTCCCACCATCAATCAAACCTAATCTCTCTCCTTGGCAAAGGATGTCTTTTTGGAGTTATCATTTTGATCTTGGATTTTTGTCCTTTTGATCTTGTTAATCTTTTTTGGCTTCTCATTATCCCACCAGGGTCACCACGATTCATTATCTCACGGTGTGCTGCGTGTGTGGATAATCTGGGGCAAGGTCTTTTGATCTTTCACTTCTGCCTGTGAGTCAGTTGTGTGTTTGTGGTTCCTTCAGCATCGGTTCCGCCATGTCGCCTCTGCACTTCATGTGTGATGTTGGGGCAACCCTGTGTGTTTGTTTAGCGTCAGTCCTCGTCAGTCCTATGCAACACTGGTGACAAGGCCTCGTGATCCCAGTATCCTTGGCAGGTCTCTAGCATTGCTATATTAAATCTAGGTTGTGCACTCCCGTTTGCACTTGGAGCTATCTGGTCCCTTGCATTCATCATATAGATTAATCTTGCATCTTTGCATATAGCTGCATCTTGCATCTTGCATTTCCATCTCATCTTGCATATCATCCATATTTGTTCTTAGAAGTGAGGTTATTTATCTCCCCTTTCTTCCTAGGCCCTTCCTTCCTTGTCCCGCCGGGCACACTCTGTCCCAGGGCGTAATCCCTCTTTCTCCTTGTCCCACTGGGTGCATCTTCAATGATTTTGTCCCACCGGGGCATGTATCTCCCCTTTCTTCTAGTCCACCCGGGCGTCATACCCTCTTCTTCTGATTCTAGCCTTGGCATCTTGTTTTCTTGTCTTTGACGCCATGCCACTTGCGGCATCGCATCAAAGAGGGGCAAAATGTAGACACCGAAAAATCTTTCAGAAAATAAATTATTTTTGTTTTCTGAAAATCCTTGATGACATCATCATTTATTAATTAATTAATTATTTAATTAATTTATTTATTTTTATGGCATTAAATCCCTCTCTCTTAATTAAAAATCTTTAATTAAGGAATCTAGCCTAAAAATGTCATTTGGACATTATCCCTAATTTATTAATTATTTGATTAATAAATTGACCAAAAACTTCAAAAATAAATTAATTTATTTTTAATTTATTTTTTATCCCAAAGTTGGCCAAAATTCTAAAGAGCACTAAACTCTTCTAGAAAGTCCTAAACCTTCCTCTAAATGGGTCAAATCCCTAATCTGGTCCCTTCAAACCCTAAGCCTAGATATTTAATATTTATTAAATTTACCTTTAATAAATATCTAAATCTCCCCAAAAGCCACTTTCCCATCCCTTTCTCCTAATCCTAATCCTAATCCCCTTTCTAATCTTGTCACATTCCATTAGCAAAAGGTTTACCAAAACTTATGCTAACCTCCTCTTAGTCCTCCTCCTTAGTCAACAAAGATGGCCACCTCTTGGCCACCTCTTGCAAATGCATTTAAGGATGCATTTAAGCCTTCCTTATCTTTCTTACATGCATTCATTATGCATTTAAGACCTTCTTATCCCTTCCTTGCCACCTCTTGGCCTTGGGCACATTTACCAAATTGTGCACATGCCCTCAAACTTTCAACTCAATCCTCCCTTGACACTTGTCAGGACACTTGTCCTTGACTCAACCCTAACCTTAGCCCTAACTCTGACTCATCCTTTTAACCCAAGACCTTCCCTTTTCCTATAAATAGCCTCACTTCTTTGAGCAAACAATCCTCTCTCATCTCTCAACTCTCAAACAAATAGCAAAGTTATAATGCCATTTTCATTCTAGCATAAGCATAAACTCATCATTTTAGTTCATTTTCAAGCTTAAATCACATCTAAATTAGCTTAAATGGATTAACATAGATTCATTTCTTGTTTTAATCTTAGTTCATCTTTTAGCTTTCCATATTTGTGTGTTCTTGAGGCCTTTGAGGCAAAATAGGTTCCTCATACCTATTTTGTGTCATTTTGGGTCTTCTTGATCCTCAAATCATCCTATTTGCATGCTCCAAGTGCTTGAGTTTGCACACCCACATCCATTTATATCTAAGCATATCAAACGGTGCATGGGCGCATCCGTTTTAGGCTTAAACTGAGGTGGCTTTGATTTTAGTTTGTTTACCATTAAATTTGATTTGATTATATGCTATGACATTTGTTTGTCTTTGGCCTTCAAAACAGGTTTAGGTGCACGCTCAAATCCTAGTCTACACTTGGGTGCATCACATAGTGGATTATTTTTTTGGAGCAGGAGATACCCCGGTGGCACCCCTTGGTACACCAGATACTGATCAATCTGCATGTATTAGTGATAATTCACCACCATTTCTTGGATCTACCCATGTTACTAGCACGGGTGCGACGCAGACGTCATTATTGATTGACAATAATGAATCAATGCCTATAAAATGTCCTTAGATTCCAGGTACTTTAAATAATTATTTTTTATATTGTAATATGAATTTACCTATTCATAACAAGTTTTGGATTGATTATCCCATGACATTTTTTTGCAGGAAATGATATGTTTTATAAGAAACTTTATGACCTAACATTGCATATATTCGGGCCCACCATACGTAAAAGGTGGAACATCATAAGTGAACTAAGTTTATCCCACTATTTTTTTTTCATATCATTAATTGGTATAGTATTTTTCCTTTCATTCCAGTCTTTTCTTTTAGTGGCTATATCTAACAATTTTGTGTTTTTCCTTAAAAGGTGGAATTTGCAAGAAAAAGGTTTAAAAGATCAGCTCATCAAAGATTTATAATTATGTTCATTGGCTAGTAATTTATTACCTCTAGTTGATTTGAATTATTCCCGTACAGGAAGGAATAGCAGTTGGCAGAACTTTTGCACTGTTCAAGAACTACAATATTGATGGCAATAAAGAGATGATTACCATTGACACGATGAACATTGAAGGTTCATGCACATCTTGCTACATCACAACTAGTAATCACTCTAGCACTCCTAAATTGCTAAGCTACAAAATATTATTTAATTCTAAGTTTTTATTGAATTCAAAGCATTGTAGCTTGAATCTATTTTTCCAATTCAAGCTACTTAAGAGAAAGGTGATTTGTCTATGTTTATTTTAAAAGCTTATTTTTCAATAGACATAATGAATGTCCTATGTGTAGGGTCAGCTTCCTGAATTTAGTCATGCAGCTTCCTAAATGTAGTCATGCTTGATTCAATTATTTATAACCCATCTTTTGAATAACTCATCTTTTGAATAGTAGTCATTTTTAGATTAAGTTTTGGTAGAATTTCAAAAATGTCATTTTTAGAATATATTATGTTAAGCATAATATTTTAATGAATTGCATGATGCTATTTGATATTGAAGAAGATAGTCCATACGACTACTGTTCTCCCTCCCCTTAACAGTTTATAACTTTATATATTATTTGTTATTTGATGTTTTGAGTAATCCAAGCAATAGCAATGTCATGAGCACCCATTCACCATAACCCTTCTCTTCTGAGCTCTTCTGCTTTGACACATCTCTAATCCACAGTCTTCATTACATGGATTGTTTATTGGGGACCTTAATAAAGTTTACAATGTACGCAGGATAATGAGATGGATAATGGATGAAGAGGAGCATCTTGCCAAGCAGAAGGAAGACACTTTGTAGTATGTTATTATAGATATGGTACATAAGTTCTAAAAGCTTACATATTTGATGCATCATTTCTTTTTTGTAAAAGGATTTCCCTTCACTTGTAATCAGTTTTCTAGTAACAAAACTATGGAGAAGAATAAAATGGAATAAATGCACCCTAATTTTATCATATACAACCATTCCTGTTTCCTTTATTCTGGGATTTAGATATACAACTGTATATGGTCAAACTCCAGCAGGTTTGGTTTGTATTGTACTTTGGTGCTTCTTTTCATTCTCTTTTTTCGCTTATGCAGCTGTAACCACTGTTGACACCAGTGGAATCAAAATGCTCAAAGAGCTCAAGAGAATAATTGAACTGAAAGGCCTTCAGGTAACTATTATCATAATTTTGGTTTGAACAAAATATTATTTTGGTTTAAACAATTTATTTTAAGTTTTGATTTGTTTATGTCATTCATCTAAAATCATTTAATAAGTGGGTATTATTGAATTAAGTAATAGCATTCCTAATAAATTTAATAAGTGGGTCTTATTGAATTAAGTAAAAGCATTCCTAATAAATCAACCAAAGAAATGAAAGCTTAGAATGTGTTGTTTAAACATGTTCAGCAGTATGTACTCTGTATAAAACATGTCAACTATATCAACACTTCATAGAATTTTGGTTTAAACAGTAAACTCTAAACTTTGACCTTTTTAAATTGCGTACTATTTCATTACTGGCCTAGAACCTACATATAAATCAATAAAAATCCAAGTGCTCACCAAGCTTACAAGTTTTAAATAAGTGTGACTATCTTTATGTTATAACAAAATTTAACAAAAATCTATTTTGTATTGTAAACAATGTGAATTATACTAACAAGGAGTATACATGATCTTTAGCTTGCATTGAGCAACCCTGGGTCAGATCTCATGGAGAATCTTCAAAAGGAAAAGTTCACTGAAATTCTATGACCAAATTGGCTGTTTCTTACAGTTGGTGAGGGTGTTGCAGTTTGCAGTTCTCTTCTCCAAGCTCGTAAGCTCAATAGATAATTGAATGTCAATGGTAATAACTAGGCCGGTCTCTACAATTACAGTTTGCATGGTTAAAGACAAAACCTGAGAGTTACCCTTGTCTATCATTTCATTCTTATAATGAAGAATGTCCTCACTTACCTCGCTATATTTCTCTACTGAATATTACTTATAGTTTACAATACTCAAAGGTTGTAAGAAGCCATGGAGGCTTTGTTTTTAATTTGATGAATCACCTTGCAAGCTACAGTGGTGATTATGAAGATGTTAAATAATATGAATATAATGGAAGGGCTAAAATTTTGTTAAAATCTAATTAGAAACTTTTTTTTGCCTATGTTCCCATCAAGCTTAAAACGTTATGTGGGAAGACTCGATACACTCTTTGGGAAATTTTACTATGGACCATCCAAACCTAGAAATCTTCTTTAAACAGCCACTTGTAATGTTAAAGAGATTAGAAGAGCTCTGCCTTTGAGGTTCAAATTACTCAAGAGAAAAGAACCCTGTAACAGCTTCTCTCTATCCTCTACTGTAACAATCAAACTGAGGAAATAGAATTCTAACTTCCTTGAAGCAAACCATCTTCCAGGTACTCACCTTCTTGGATGCATTTTTTGAGTAAAGCCTCTGTCACTGTTTTGTCTCCAAACATTTCTCCTATATTCCTTTGAGACTGTAATCTTCCATTTGACTGCAAACTTTTGAAGATCTTAGTCTCAAGGTAATGTATCCTCAATCAATGCTCCTTTTTTGAAGACTGATCCTCTGTCGCTATCATTGAGACTATTCTTTGTCAAGGACCCATTTAATGCCTATAAACCTAAAAACACTTAGACCTTAACCCTATATGACCATTACATGACATTTTGACTCATTACATGGGATTTTCACTTATTACATTGCTTTTATAGCATTATTCCTTATTACATTACAATGACCTTTAGACTTGATTATGAATTTTGCTTTGAATATTGAGTCTAACATTGCAATTGAACATCTCTAAATGCCATTCCACTCCTAGGCTCAGGTGCCTTGTTGGATGCCCCTGCATCATCAACCAAGTGGTACAAATGATCAAATCCCATAGACAGTCTGTAGCTATGATAGAGTCTGAAAAGGTAGAGAGACCTACACTGGTGACTCAGAAGAAACTTCAGCTTTCAAAAACAAAGCCAATTAGGTTGGCAGACTTGTGGATCGGGCTGACATTTGGTGGAAGAGGAAGAAAGATGACTAGAACTCTGGAGGCCCACTATAATGGATTTCTGTATTCAACCATGAGAGCAGAAGAGAGAGCTGATATCATGTATCAAAATATTAAACATGCATTCTTCCAGCCAGTAGAGAAGGAGATGATTACTTTGCTTCATTTTCATTTGCATAACCATATTATGGTGGGAACTAAGAAGACTAAGGATGTCCAGTTTTATGTGGAAGTAATGGACGTGGTCCAAACTTTAGGAGGGGCAAGAAGGTCCATGTATGATCCCGATGAAATTGAGGAAGAGCAGCAAGAGAGGGATAGGAAAAATCAAATCAATGGAGAGTTTGAAGGGTTTGTTAAATGAGTAACAGAGCTATGGGAGCAGCCTCATCTAAAAGATTTTGAACTGGAGTTTGATATACCATTTAGAGAGCTAGGTTTTCATGGAGTTCCTTTCAAAGCCTCTGCTTTTATTGTTCCTACCGTAAACTTTTTGGTAGAGTTGGTGGAATTGCCTTTCTTAGTAATAACCATTAGTGAGATTGAGATAGTTAACCTTGAGAGAGTAGGACTTGGGCAAAAGGCATTTGATATGGCTATTGTTTTCAAAGACTTCAAGTGGGATGTACTCCGCATTGATGTTATTCCTCAATCTTCTCTTGATGGCATCAAAGAATGGCTAAACTCAATGGATATAAAGTATTATGAAAGCAGAATGAACTTGAATTGGTAGCCAATTTTGAAGACCATTACAGATGATCCAGATAAATTTATTGAAGATGGTGGCTGGGAATTTTTGAATTGGGAAATCCATCTTCCATTTGGGTGACAGAATCTAATAGATGCTTCAAAATGTTTGAACTTCTTTCGCCAAGCTTTATCAAATGGATCTCTCATGAGAATGAATGGAACAGTTAGCACTCATTGGCTCTAGGTGATTCTTATGGAGGTGAAGCATCGGGACTTCCTGGGAGGTCATCCATCCTAGTACCACTCCAGCTCGAGCATGCTTAACTACAGAGTTTCCTCCATGGTTAAATCCACTCTGCTTGCATCCTCATTCGCAAAACCTTCACCAAGTGTTATGCCTTATGAACCATTCATTAGAAAGCCCCTTAAGCTCGTCAATTAATAAGTAGGAGATATTTTCCACAGCAAGTCAAATTGTGATATTGCTATCAAGATTCAACTATGTAGTTTTTTGAGTCAAACTCATTGACCCATGATTCATGAGTAGTGGTTCACACGAACCCATCTCTCATGAGAATGAATGGAACACTTAGCACTCATTGGCTCTAGGTGATGCTCACAGAGGTGAAGCACTAGGACTTCCCGAGAGGTCACCCATTCTAGTACTACTCCAACTTGAGCGCACTTAACTACGGAGTTTCCTCCTTGGTTAAACCCACTCTACTTGCATTCTCATTTGCAAAACCTTCACCAAGTGTTGCACCTTATGAACCAGTTGATGAGCTTAAGGGGATTTCTAATCGATGGTTCATAAGGCACAACACTTGGTGAAGGTTTTGCAAATGAGAATGCAAGCAGAGTGGGTTTAACCATGGAGGAAACTCTGTAGTTAAGTGCGCTCGAGTTGGAGTAGTACTGGGATGGGTGACCTCTCAGGAAGTCCCGGTGCTTCACCTTTGTGAGCATCAGCTAGAACCAATGAGTGCTAAGCGTTCCATTCATTCTCATGAGAGATGGGTTCATGTGAACCACTACTCATGAATCACGGGTAAATGAGTTTGACTCAAAAAACTACACACTTGAATCTTGATAGCAATATCATAATTTGACTTGTGGAAAATATCTCCTACTTATTAATTGATGAGCTTAAGGGGCTTTCTAATGAATGGTTCATAAGGCATAACACTTGGTGAAGGTTTTGCAAATGAGGATGCAAGCAGAGTGGGTTTAACCATGGAGGAAACTCCGTAGTTAAGCATGCTTGAGCTGGAGTGGTACTGGGATGGATGACCTCCCAAGAAGTCTCGGTGCTTCACCTCTGTAAGCATCACCTAGAGCCAATGAGTGCTAATTGTTCCATTCATTCTCGTGAGAGATCCATTTGATAAAGCTTGGTGAAAGAACTTCAAACATTTTGAAGCATCTATTGGATTCTGTCACCCAAAAGGAAGATGGATTTCCCAATTAAGAAATTCAGAGTTCTTTTCATTAACCTGTGATTCATGAGTAGTGGTTTACATGAACCCATCTCTCATGAGAATGAATGGAACAGTTAGCACTCATTGGCTCTAGGTGATGCTTATGGAGGTGAAGCATCGGGACTTCCTGGGAGGTCATCCATCCCAGTACCACTCCATCTCGAGCATGCTTAACTACGGAGTTTCCTCCATGGTTAAACCCACTCTGCTTGCATCCTCATTTGCAAAACCTTCACCAAGTGTTATGCCTTATGAAACATTCATTAGAAAGCCCCTTAAGCTCATCAATTAATAAGTAGGAGATATTTTCCACAGCACGTCAAATTGTGATATTGCTATCAAGATTCAACTGTGTAGTTTTTTGAGTCAAACTCATTGACCCGTGATTCATGAGTAGTGGTTCACATGAACCCATCTCTCATGAGAATGAATGGAACACTTAGCACTCATTAGCTTTAGCTGATGCTCACAGAGGTGAAGCACCGAGACTTCCCAAGAGGTCACCCATCCTAGTACTACTCCAACTTGAGCGCACTTAACTATGGAGTTTCCTCCCTGGTTAAACCCACTCTTCTTGCATCCTCATTTGCAAAACCTTCACCAAGTGTTGTGCCTTACGAACCAGTTGATGAGCTTAAGGGGCTTTCTAATTGATGGTTCATAAGGCACAACACTTGGTGAAGGTTTTGCAAATGAGAATGCAAGCAGAGTGGGTTTAACCACGGAGGAAACTCCATAGTTAAGTGCACTCGAGTTGGAGTAGTACTAGGATGGGTGACCTCTCGGGAAGTCCCGGTGCTTCACCTTTGTGAGCATCAGCTAGAACCAATGAGTGCTAAGTGTTCCATTAATTCTCATGAGAGATGGGTTCATGTGAACCACTACTCATGAATCACGGGTCAATGAGTTTGAGTCAAAAAACTACACAGTTGAATCTTGATAGCAATATCACAATTTGACTTGTTGTGGAAAATATCTCCTAATTATTAATTGATGAGCTTAAGGGGCTTTCTAATGAATGGTTCATAAGGCATAACACTTGGTGAAGGTTTTGCAAATGAGGATGCAAGCAAAGTGGGTTTAACCATGGAGGAAACTCCGTAGTTAAGCGTGCTCGAGCTGGAGTGGTACTGGGATGGATGACCTCCCAGGAAGTCCCGGTGCTTCACCTCCATAAGCATCACCTAGAGCCAATGAGTGCTAATTGTTCCATTCATTCTCATGAGAGATCCATTTGATAAAGCTTGGTGAAAGAACTTCAAACATTTTGAAGCATCTATTGGATTCTGTCACCCAAAAGGAAGATGGATTTCCCAATTAAGAAATTCAGATTTCTTTTCATTAACCTGTGATTCATGAGTAGTGGTTTACATGAACCCATCTCTCATGAGAATGAATGGAACAGTTAGCACTCATTGGCTCTAGGTGATGCTTATGGAGGTGAAGCACCGGGACTTCCTGGGAGGTCATCCATCCCAGTACCACTCCATCTTGAGCATGCTTAACTACGGAGTTTCCTCCATGGTTAAACCCACTCTGCTTGCATCCTCATTTGCAAAACCTTCACCAAGTGTTATGCCTTATGAACCATTCATTAGAAAGCCCCTTAAGCTTGTCAATTAATAAGTAGGAGATATTTTCCATAGCAAGTCAAATTGTGATATTGCTATCAAGATTCAACTGTGTAGTTTTTTGAGTCAAACTCATTGACCCGTGATTCATGAGTAGTGGTTCACACGAACCCATCTCTCATGAGAATGAATGGAACACTTAGCACTCATTGGCTCTAGCTGATGCTCATAGAGGTGAAGCATCGGGACTTCCCAAGAGGTCACCCATCCTAGTACTACTCCAACTCAAGCGCACTTAACTACGGAGTTTCCTCCCTGGTTAAACCCACTCTACTTGTATCCTCATTTGCAAAATCTTCACCAAGTGTTGTGCCTTATGAACCAGTTGATGAGCTTAAGGGGCTTTCTAATTGATGGTTCATAAGGCACAACACTTGGTGAAGGTTTTGCAAATGAGAATGCAAGCAGAGTGGGTTTAACCACGGAGGAAACTCCGTAGTTAAGTGCACTCGAGTTGGAGTAGTACTGGGATGGGTGACCTCTTGGGAAGTCTCGGTGCTTCACCTCTGTGAGCATCAGCTAGAGCCAATGAGTGCTAAGTGTTCCATTCATTCTCATGAGAGATGGGTTCATGTGAACCACTACTCATGAATCACGGGTCAATGAGTTTGACTTAAAAAACTACACAGTTGAATCTTGATAGCAATATCACAATTTGACTTGCTATGGAAAATATCTCCTACTTATTAATTGATGAGCTTAAGGGGCTTTCTAATGAATGGTTCATAAGGCATAACACTTGGTGAAGGTTTTTCAAATGAGGATGCAAGCAGAGTGGGTTTAACCATGGAGGAAACTCCGTAGTTAAGTGTGCTCGAGCTGGAGTGGTACTGGGATGGATGACCTCTCGGGAAGTCTTGGTGCTTCACCTCCGTAAGCATCACCTAGAGCCAATGAGTGCTAACTGTTCCATTCATTCTCATGAGAGATGGGTTCATGTAAACCACTACTCATGAATCATAGGTTAATGAAAAGAACTCTAAATGCACCTTACGTATGTAACATTTTTTTTTAAAAAGAAAATAGCATTGGTCAAAATTTTGACCAATGCCACCAAAAACTTCCACCAAAGGATGGTCAAAAATTTTGACCATCTCATCCGTCGAACGTATAGCATCTCGGTCGAACATTTGATGTTTTTGTCAAAATTTTGACCAACATTTGGTGGAAATTTTTGCTGCCACTGATCGAAATTTTGATCAATTTTAGGTGGAAATTTGTTCGACAATTGGTCAAAATTTCGACCATTATAAAAAATGACGACAATTTTGGAGCATAGACTCAGTCAAATTTTTGACCTATGTTTTAGTCAAAATTTTGACTGATTATAAGTACGTCAAAAATTTGACAAAAAAAGACCGATGACAATGTTGGTCGTAAATTTGACTAATTTCGGTCAAAATTTTGACCAATTCTTGGTCAAAATTTGAGGCCAAATTTACTAGTGAGCCCTCTAACCAGACCACTTTTAATAGGGTGATTAAATCCTTTAACAGGGTCATACTTAACAGTGTGTATGGTAAACCTTTAATAGGGTTGGCTTCTCATGGAGCTCACTTCAGAAGAGTGAAAATTTAGTAGCATGTTACTAGTGGTTTTTCCTATTGGGTTTCCACGTTAAATCCTAGTGCTATACTTGTGTGAATGTTATTTGATGTGTTGTTGAAAGTTTTATATTATGCAAGTTGATTACTTTTGGACAGTGGACTACAAGTTTTTTGTTACTAATATTTTCTATAGAGAGCTAGTAAATTGATTAATAGATCTAAGTGTATTGAAGAATTTAAAAGTTGAATTGGTACATCTGGACCTGAGCATAACTGATTCAGTCCCCCCTTAGTTATTCTAAAATCATTTTAACATGCTCATAATCATTTGGTTTCTTGCAATATGCACAAAATAGTTTATCCTTCTTGTTGTTGTTTCCCTTCTTGTTGAAATAAGAATTGCCCTTTTGTGAGGAGGAAGATTGTTGTGTCTCTGATTGTGATTTTGGCTTCCACTTCTTCTTTTTTTGTTGAAACTTTTTCCACCTTGATTTCTTTGGTTCTCATTATTAGCCACCAATTCCATATACTTTTAAGACTTGAGAACTCTCATATCCACCAACTTCAATTGTTCCAACATCAACATTTCTATAAATGCATCAAATGAAGGCTTAGTGAAGGCACTTCCCATGGTCAACTTGTGAGTATTGTAACTTGAGACAAAAGTTGCATGTTTTGAAGGTAGTGTTTTCAAGATGTAATGAATCAACCTATCATCCCTCATGGGATTACCACAATCCTTAAGTAGTGTTCTCAACTCATTGGCTTTGTTGACATAGTCTTGAATTGTGTCTAAATTTCCAGGATCTAATAGAAGTAGATCATCCTCAATTGTGAATCGCTTTTCCTCATCCACCTTACCATACAAATCTTCAAGTTTTTCCCAAGCACCCTTGGAATCCTTAAATCTTTAAATGTGGAAGAAGACATCTTTATGAACACAACTTATAATTCCTAAAGCCATATTGTCTTTGATTTGCCAATTAGTTTTTGCATTGTCATCCACATTAGGACTAGTGGGTTCTTTAATTTTTCCATTTACATAAATATTTAAACCCTTTTCCATTAGTTTACTCCATACCTTATCTTTCCATCTAGCATAGTTATGTGAAGTTAACAATGGACATCTAGATGAACCCATGATGCAAAAATGAAAGAGAAAAAGAGAGAAAGAGATACAAGAACACAATACACCCCCCCAAATTCACTCAATCAAAGAACCCCCACCCCCCCCCCCCCCAAAAAAAAAAAATGATGCTTTTGGCACTTTAAATGTAGTGCGTGTATAATTGCCACTTGCCAAAATGGGTCAAAGTGGACTTCTGATGTTGATGTTTACAACCACCTCAATGAAGCCAAAAGAGACTCAAATCAATATTACTTAGAATCAAATTGAATAAGACTATAATTTGATAGAAAATATGGAAAGTACTCAAAAAATTATACACTTAAAAAAAATAACACCTGAAAATATGTCTATATGAGCCTGTACGGAGCTTCTGCAGTTGCAAAATTGAGGATTGTTCAACTACAGATGTGAAAAACTAATTTTTTTTTTAAAATTGTGCATCAAAACCAAAACTAATTACAAATTTAGAAAGAGAACAAAATTCTACACCAAATAAAAAAACATCAAAAAAGGATCTCGTATGAGTGAGTTATGGCCGTTTGAAAATCGCCTCCAAACTTGTGAATGTAATCCGTGAGGGGTAAAACAATTTTTCAAAAAAGTACTAACATCAGCACTTCATGAGATTTAATTTGATGACGAAATGAGTGTCAATGCCAAAAATACTTGGGATTTATCCCACATGCATGGTGTTGGGTGTAAATTAACTTTTTATATGCTAAAGTAGTCCATTACTAAGCAAATTGAAAGTCACTTACCATCAATCTGAGTGGTGTTGTCAAGGGAGTCTTGGAAAATTACCCTTGCATAGAATTCTATGGAAGATCTGGTTGTGATTGGCGATTTTGTAGAGAATGGATTCTTTGGTGTGTGGGATTATTTAGTCCCACATTCATTATGGGTCGATAACTTTTCTATTTAAAATGACAATGCTACACAGTTTGAAATGGTGAGTAGTCACTGTGTAATGTGAAGGATCAACCCTGTGTGTTGTTGGATTTGATTTCTTTGTCTGTGCTTATGATATAGATTCCCTACAAAAGTCTGATTCTAATTTGACAAATAAAAGGGCTTGGCCCCAAAAACAAAAGTCTAATTCGAATAATAGAAAATACTTCAAATCCAAAAATTAATTAAAAAATTTCTGAAAAAGCATACCAAATTTGTAGATCAGGCTACCCAAGTCTGATTTGCAAATTTTTTTTTTCCTCAGATTTGACTTTTGCCTAATAAAGGAAAATTTATAATCAAAATTCAT
This sequence comes from Chamaecyparis obtusa, assembly GCA_027943335.1. Classification (NCBI taxonomy): domain Eukaryota; kingdom Viridiplantae; phylum Streptophyta; class Pinopsida; order Cupressales; family Cupressaceae; genus Chamaecyparis; species Chamaecyparis obtusa. Next base: position 3,006,883 of record BSBK01001816.1, read on the forward strand.
CAAAACGGCCACTCGAACGCAATTGTGAAGTTAGATATTTCTCTAGATGCTCCCACAAGCTGTTACACCTTTGGATTTGAATCACAGCCCTCTAATAGTTGAAGAAAAGAGCTCTCCAATGGCTATGCAATGAAATCTTCTATGGCTCTGATACCATGTAAGAATTTTCCTAAGGTAAATAATAAAATGCCAAGATCTAGAAGCTCAATAGATAGCACAAATAAGAGATACAAGATAATATGATCAAATGATAATGATTAAATATAAAGTAGTAGTGCTTTGAAATATAGGAAATGTGATAAGACTACATGATAAGGAGATGATAAGCTATCAACCACACTAGGTGGAATCACATGTGTCTACTAAAAGTGGATCATTCTCCATTGTACATCAAAGTATGTGCAACAATGAGAGGATGATAATGTGATAAGAGCAATAAACATGGATCTCACACATAAAGAGGTATGAGATGACAACTATCACCATCTAAAGTTAAATTTCTCCTAACCCTGTGCTAAAATGAAATACAGACTCCTAGGTCTCTCAATCAAAACTAATATGCAAATGCACACTAGTACATTTGAGACCTCTTTCCGATGGCTAAACATCAGAATTTAGACATTAAACTGTTGATTAACCGACACCACTTGATGTCACAGTTTTGTAGTCAAAAAGACTGATAATTTTATTAGGCATCATAATTATGACAACCACGACCATCACAAAATAAGGGTGCCAACATAGAAAACCTGTCATCAAACCTATTTATGGTTGTCACAATTGAGATGCCTATACATTGCAAAAAATAACAAACAATGGTGACCCGTCAAAATAGTCTGACAAGTAGCCATCATTTGTAACATATTCACCGATGAAAATTCTTTTAATGAAATAGATATCCATCAGAAGGTTATGATGCATATCTGTCATTTGTGGTTTGTAATGATGACTATGTTGTACATGTGACGGACATGCATTGGACAATTATGACGCATATTCATCATTTATGGTTGTTTTTTGACAGCGATGCTATTATTGTGATGTATGGATGTCAGATGTTTGTGACAGACCACCGTCATTGTTTTTAATCTGTTTTAGTTACAATGATAATAAGTTTTTTAAAAAATATATATATTTTTCGATCGAGTTTGTATAGCTTCAGAACAGTGTTCTTGCAGATCTAGTTCCTGCTCATGATTTGGTTATGGATCATTTGGAGATAACTTTGTAGTAGATTTGGTAGCAGATCATGGATTATTGAGTCGAGTCTACAGACTTGGATTTGGAATGGATCCTACCGAATCAAGACTTGTGACAGTGACTGCTCCAACACAATTCAGAGATAACTTTGCAATAGATTCGGTAGCAGCTCATGGATTATTGAGTCGAGTCTAGAGACTTAATGGATTTGGAATGGATCCTACCAAATCAAGACTTGTGATAGTGACTACTCCAGCACAAGAAGCTAGTGCGGTGATCAGAGATGCATTCTTCCTGATGTGTTCATGGGATATATGTAGACCTGATTGCATTTAGATCTTATCCGAGTTACTTCTTGACTTCTTTGGTCTGAATTTGATGTGTAGGTTTGTGGTACGGTCTATGGTATTTCTTTGTGACTGGGTTCTTGATAGATATCTATTGATTTGGTAGCCATTGAGATGGATCAATATATATTTGTCGTACGTGGATTGAGATCTTAAATTATTGAGCTTCTCTTTGTTTCGAGAATAGTTTAACATTCTCTACTTAACAGGGCCAACAACATGAAGGTGGAAGCTCATCTGACCCCTCCTAGGAACCTCTTATGACCCTTTACAACATTTTAAGATATCTAAGATGTATTCTTAAAGATCGTAAATGGTCATAAAGGGTCATAAGGGGTCCTAGGACACAACAGCTGAGAAACATAAATGTAGGCATCATGGTGACAGTTGTTTGGAGATACAACATATTTGAATGCTATACCCAAATGATTCAACACAACCACTACTCCTACAGTTCTAAGTTGACACTGCGGGATCCAAAAACCAAAGATATGAAATCTATATATGGTTTTTGGATCTCACAGTGTCAACTTAGAACTGTAGGAGTAGTGGTTGTGTTGCATTCTCTGGGTATAGCATTCAATTATGTTGTGTCTCCAAACAATTGTGACCATGATGCCTACAATTTTTCTTAGCTATTGTGATACCTACATTTATGTTTTGTAGCTATCATGTTTATTTGCATGTTCTTTGTGTTTGGCTTCTCTCCCTCACATCAAAAATAAGATTTTCCCACTCTGAATCGAGAATGCGCATGCAACACAAGAAGAATATGCACAGATAGTAGTTGGAGATGAGAAGACCCAACACATTTACATTTTTTTAATAGGTCAGCATTACAATGTTCATGATGGTCTATAACTTAAAATACACAATTAAAGACCTCTATAAAAAATACAAACCTATTAGGTCTTCCAGCTCCACCTACTATCCGTGCATATGAATTGAGATTGCATATTGAACTAGGCGTCTCCTTCTACATTACTTGAAACAAAGAGACTATCACAAATAACATCTAAAATCATTATTGAACTTTTGTGTATGGCTTCTCTCTCTAACATAAGTGGATGAACATAAATAATGAAGGTACCAAACATTACCTAAAGTAATGAAGTGTTGACCCAAGCTTCAATCCAGTATGCTCTTGTATGATCCAAAACCTGGAAGGAAGGAAAAGATGGGGTTAGATCCAAAGGATCTAAGCAATGTCTAGCACCCTATTACTGATTCTCATCTATAATTATGCCTGTGCATAGTCAAGCCATACACTTCTAAAATGAACTATGCTACAGAACATCGGTGTGTGTTAATGTGATTCAAAAGCTATTATGCAAGATTATTTTATTATTGAGATAAAGATATCTTAATTCTACAAGAATAAATGTTTTGAGAAATATTTGAATTTAATTTTGACAATAAAATGAGTGATATATTTCAAGCTTCAGCGAGATTTCATACCACGCAGTGTTCATAGATTACGTTCAATGCATTATTTGTGCTTGTATTAGTGGGACAACTCTCAAAAACGTGCAAAAGAGATTGAATTCAACCATGTTGTTTACATAGAAATTGCAGTGTAAGTAGTAGGATGATTTTTCATGAGCTCACTATTTAATATCCAGCCAGGCCATGTAAATGGTATCAGGCCAACCTAATCAGCGCAACAAAATGTGTCATGTTTATCTTTGTCAAATACACTCGTTCACCATTTTGTTCTTGTTATTCACACAAATATTGCATCAAAAGTAATTGTAAATAATGATTCAAAGAAAAAGAAACAACTACAATAGATTTCCATCCCTTTGCTCATCTCTTCAATTTTTGTTTTCATAGATTTCACCACCTAATGTTCCTTTTTGGTAAGAGATGGTTGTGAAAATAGATATTTCTATTTTTCATTTTGAGAAGATCAAGAGTGATTTTGAGTCATAGAGGAAATTCCCCGATCCCTCTACTCATCCCTCTACTATCAAATAAAAGTTACCTTGAACAAAAAATGAAGAGATGAGTAGAGGAGTGTGTAGTATAGGGATCAGGGCATTTCCTCTATGACTCAAAATCACTCTGGCTCTTCTCAGAATGAAAAACATAAATATCTTTTTCACAGCCATTTCTTACCGAAAAGGAACGTCAGATGGTGAAATCTATGAAAACAAAAATTGAAGAGATGAGAAAAAGGATGCAAAGTCATAATGTTTCTAGCAGACATCATGTTAATGCAATAGAAAAGAAAATGACCCTGGAGGCTACTAAGTCTTTTGAATCAAAAAACCCCTTTGCCTTAGCAATTAATGAGGTTGCTACTATTAGATCATACATTAATACACTTACTATTTTGAATTTGAGCTAGGCCATCATGCAATGTTAGTGTTGTCATTGCATGATTGCTACTGTTGTGCACCATATATTGTTTTATACACATAGAACAGTAGATTTGGGGACTTAGACTTATGTTCAATCCTTATTAATGGTTTGGGGAACTAATTACTAATTACCTATGTATATCAGAGTTGATCAAAGAAGGTATATGCACAACAAAACAAATTTTATTACTGATGTCCCTATTTACATCTTTTCATCAAATGACCCAAAAACATCAAGAATGGTCCTATATGGTCACTAATAGCCAACTTTCAAAAGAATATGAATGATTCCAAACATACATAAGTGGATGAACATAAATAATGAAGGTAACAAACATTGCCTGAAGTAATGAAGTGTTGACCTAGGGTTCAATCCAGTGTGCTCTTGTATGATCTAAAACCTACAAGGAAGAAAAAGATGGGGTTAGATCCAAAGGATCTAAGCAATGCCTGGCAACATATTACTAATCCTCATCTACAATTATGCATGTGCATAGTCAAGTCATACACAGACTCAAAAACATGGTAGCATTGATCCAATAAGAGAAAATACATTACAAATGCTAAGCTCATGATCTCAATGAAATAAATAGTGTATAAAACAATATATGGTGCACAGTAGCAGCAAGCATGCAATGTCAGCACTAACATTGCATGATGCCCAAGCTCAAGTTCAAAATAGTAAGTGTATTAATGTATGTTTGCATGATTCCATATATTAAACAGTGAGCTCATAAACAATGCTAGTATTAAATAGTGAGCTCATGAATTATGTATGATGCCCTAGCTTGCAACCCGTGAGCCATCAAGATATTTCCTCATGAAATGATCATAAACAGGGAGTACCACATAGTGAATATCAATAGAAAAATAAATAAAGAGAGATCAAACACTTCACACAATGCCTTGAAGGTAATAGAAGCGATGCCCTAGCTCTCAAAGCTCATAGGTCATCAGACATTCTAAATTATAAGATGTAAAAAATGCCAATATTAAATAGTGAGCTCATGAACTATGTATGATTCCCTACCTTGTAGCCCGCTAGCCATCAACACATTTCCTCATGAAATGATCATAAACAGGGAGTACCACATAGTGAATATCAACAACAAAACAAATAAAGAGAGATCAAACACTTCACACAATGCCTTGAAGGTAATAGCTCTCAAAGCTCACGGGTCATCGAGCATTCCAAATGCTAATTAAGATGTAAACAATGACACTAAAATTGATTTAATGAGAAGACAAAGCTTGAATGCCTACCTTCCAAAAGAAAAGATGTAAACAATGCCAGTATTAAACAGTGAGCTCATAAACAAAGTATGATGCCCTAGCCTGCAGTTCATGAGCCATCAAGACATTTCCTCATGAAATGATCATAAACAGGGAGTACCACATAGTAAATATCAATAGCAAAACAAATAAAGAGAGATCAAACACTTCACACAATGCCTTGAAGGTAATAAAAATGATGTCGTAGCTCTCAAAGCTCGCGGGTCATCAAGCATTCCAAATGAAAAGATGTAAACAATGCCAGTATTAAACAGTGAGCTCATAAACAATGTATGATGCCCTAGCTTGTAGCCCGCCATCCATCAACACATTTCCTCATAAAATGATCATAAATGGGGAGTACACATATAGTGAATATCAACAACAAAATAAATAAAGAGAGATCAAACACTTCACACAATGCCTTGAAGGTAATAGAAGCAATGCCCTAGCTCTCAAAGCTTGCAGGTCATCAAGCATTCCAAATGAAAAGATGTAAACAATGCCACTGAAATTGATTTAATGAGAAGACAAAGCTTGACTACCTACCTTGCAAATGAAAAGATGTAAACAATGCTAGTATTAAACAATGAGCTCATAAAAAATGTATGATGCCCTAGCTTGCAGCCCGCCAGCAATCAAGACATTTCCTCATGAAAAAAACATAAACAGGGAGTACCACATAGTGAATATCAATAACAAAACAAATAAAGAGAGATCAAACACTTCACACAATGCCTTGAAGGTAATAGAAATGATGCCCTAGCTCTCAAAGCTCGCAGATCATCAAGCATTCCAAATGAAAAGATGTAAACAATGTCAGTATTAACAATGCTAAGATGTAAACAATGCCACTAAAATTGATTTAATGAGAAGAAAAATCTTGAATGCCTACCTTCCAAATGAAAAGATGTAAATAATGCCAGTATTAAACAGTGAGCTCATAAATAATGTATGATGCCCTAGCTTGTAGCCCACGAGCCATAAGACATTTCCTCATGAAATGATCATAAAAAGGGAGTACCACATAGTGAATATCAATAGAAAAATAAATAAAAAGAGATCAAACACTTCACACAATGCCTTGAAGGTAATAGAAGTGATGCCCTAGCTCTCAAAGCTCGCAGGTCATTAGGCATTCCAAATGATAAGATGTAAACAATGCCAGTAGTAAACAGTGAGCTCATGAACTATGTATGATGCCCTAGCTTGTAGCCCATGAGCCATCAAGACATTTCCTCATGAAATGATCATAAACAGGGAGTACCACATAGTGAATATCAACAGCAAAACAAATAAAGAGAGATCAAACACTTCACATAATGCCTTGAAGGTAATAGCTCTTAAAGCTCACGGGTCATCGAGCATTTTAAATGCTAATTAAGATGTAAACAATGACACTAAAATTGATTTAATGAGAAGACAAAGCTTGAATGCCTACCTTCCAAATGAAAATATGTAAACAATGTCAATATTAAATAGTGAGCTCATAAACAATGTATGATGCCCTGGCTTGCAGCTCGCGAGCCATCAAGATATTTCCTCATGAAATGATCATAAACAGGGAGTACCACATTGTAAATATCAACATCAAAAAAAATAAAGAGAGATCAAACACTTCACACAATGCCTTGAAGGTAATAGAAATGATGCCCTAGCTCTCAAAGCTCGCGGGTCATCGAGCATTCCAAATGAAAAGATGTAAACAATGCTAGTATTAAACAGTGAACTCATAAAAAATGTATGATGCCCTAGCTTGTAGCCCGCCAGCCATCCACACATTTCCTCATGAAATGATCATAAATGGGGAGTACCACATAGTGAATATCAACATCAAAACAAATAAAGAGAGATCAAACACTTCACACAATGCCTTGAAGGTAATACAAACAATGCCTTGAAGGTAATACAAACAATGCCCTAGCTCTCAAAGCTCGCGGGTCATCAAGCATTCCAAATGAAAAGATGTAAACAATGTCAGTATTAACAATGCTAAGATGTAAACAATGCCACTAAAATTGATTTAATGAGAAGACAAAGCTCGAATGCCTACCTTCCAAATGAAAAGATGTAAATAATGCTAGTATTAAATAGTGAGCTCATAAACAATGTATGATGCCCTAGCTTGCAGCCCACCAGCCATCAAGACATTTCCTCATGAAATGATCATAAACAAGGAGTACCACATAGTGAATATCAAAAGAAAAACAAATAAAGAGAGATCAAACACTTCACACAATGCCTTAAAGGTAATAGAAATTATGCCCTAGCTCTCAAAGCTCGCAGGTCATCAAGCATTCCAAATGAAAAGATGTAAACAATGCTAGTATTAACAATGCTAACATGTTAACAATGCCACTGAAATTGATTTAATGAGAAGACAAAGCTTGAATGCCTACCTTCCAAATGAAAAGATGTAAACAATGCCAGTATTAAACAGTGAGCTCATAAACAATGTATGATGCCCTAGCTTGCAGCCCGTGATCCATCAAGACATTTTCTCATGAAATGATCATAAACAAGGAGTACCACATAGTGAATATCAACATCAAAACAAATAAAGAGAGATCAAACACTTCACACAATGCCTTGATGGTAATAGAAATGATGCCCTAGCTCTCAAAGCTTGCGGGTCATCGAGCATTACAAATAAAAATATGTAAACAATGTCAGTATTAAATAGTGAACTCATAAACAATGTATGATGCCCTAGCTTATAGCCTGCCAGCCATCAACACATTTCCTCATGAAATGATCATAAATGGGGAGTATGCACATAGTGAATATCCATAGCAAAACAAATAAAGAGAGATCAAACACTTCACACAATGCCTTGAAGGTAATATAAACGATGCCCTAGCTCTCAAAGCTCGTAGGTCATCAAGCATTCCAAATGAAAAGATGTAAACAATACCAGTATTAACAATGCTAAGATGTAAACAATGCCATTGAAATTGATTTAATGAGAACACAAAGCTCGAATGCCTACCTTCCGAATGAAAAGATGTAAACAATGCCAGTATTAAATAGTGAGCTCATGAACAATGTATCATGTCCCTATTTGATCTAATAGCATCAATATAACAAATAGAGCACCGACCAATCAAATAGGGACATGAGGTTCTCAAATAGTGAGCTCATAAACAATATATTTAGTCTTAATAAAATCTTATAAAACAACATATATTGTGTGAAGTGTTTTTTCTCTCTTTATTTGTTTTGTTGTTGATTTTCACTATGTGGTACTCCCCATTTATAATCATTTTATGAGGAAATGTCTTGATGGCTTGCGGGCTACAAGCTATCATGCATTATTTATGAGCTCATTGTTTGAGCACCAGCCAATTAAATAGGGACATGAGGTGCTCAGAATGTGAGCTCATAAACAATGTATGATGCCCTAGTTGTAGGTAGTTATCTCTTCTATAATGATGGAGGAGTGAAAGGTAATGATCAATGAGGTTGCTGCTATTAGATCATACATTAACACACTATTTTTAATTTGTGTTCATTTCATGCAAAGATACATGTAAAGGAAAATAAATTTTTGCATCTAAAGATTACATGTATACATATGAAAAATAACTTGTATATACTATACAAGGAAAATAACTTTCAGAAGAAAATGCAAGAGTACAGGCATACATAAGAGGATAAACATAAATAATAAGGGTGTCAAACATTGCTTGAAGTGATGATTTTTTGACCCGGGTATGAATCTAGTGTGCCCCTGTGTGATCCAGAACCTGCAAAGAAAAGAGAGATGGAGGTTAGATAAAAAAATATCTAAGCAATGAATGGCATCCTATTACCGATCCTCATCTACAATTATGCATGTGTATAGTCAAGCCATACACTTCTGAAAGAAAAACCAAGCTCACAGTCTCAATGAAATAAATAGTGTATAAAACAATATATGGTGCACAACAGCAGCAAGTATGCAATGACAGCAATAACATTGCATGATGCCCGAGCTCAAATTCAAAACAGTAAGTGTATTAATGTATGTTTGCATGATGCCAAATATTAAATAGTGAGCTCATGAACAATGCCAATATTAAACAATCAGCTCATGAACAATGTATGATGCCCTAGCTTGCAGCCCGTGAGCCATCAATATATTTTCTCATGAAATGATCATAAACAGGGAGTACCACATAGTGAATATCAACAACAAAATAAATAAAGAGAGATCAAATACTTCATACAATGCCTTGAAGGTAATAGAAATGATGCCCTAGCTCTCAAAGCTCGCAGGTCATCAAGCATTCCAAATGAAAAGATGTAAATAATGCTAGTATTAAACAATGAGCTCATGAGCAATGTATGATGCCCTCGCTTGCATCCCACGAGCCATCAAGACATTTCCTCATCAAATGATCATAAGCGGGGAGTACCACATAGTGAATATCAACAACAAAACAAATAAAGAGAGATCAAACACTTCACACAATGCCCTGAAGGTAATAGCAATGATGCCCTAGCTGTCAAAGCTCGTGGGTCATCAAGCATTCCAAATGAAAAGATGTAAACAATGCCAGTATTAAACAGTGAGCTCATAAACAATGTATGATGCCCTAGCTTGTAGCCCTCCAGCCATCAAGATATTTGCTCATGAAATGATCATAAATGAGGAGTACCACATAGTGAATATCAATAGCAAAACAAATAAAGAGAGATCAAACACTTCACACAATGCCTTGAAGGTAATAGAAGCGATGCCCTAGCTCTCAAAGCTTGCAGTTCATCAAGCATTCCAAATGATAAGATGTAAAAAATGCCAATATTAAATAGTGAGCTCATGAACTATGTATGATGCCCTAGCTTGCAGTCCATGAGCCATCAAGACATTTCCTCATGAAATGATCATAAACAGAGAGTAGCACATAGTGAATATCAACAACAAAACAAATAAAGAGAGATCAAACACTTCACACAATGCCTTGAAGGTAATAGAAATGATGCCCTAGCTCTCAAAGCTCGCAGGTCATCAGGAATTCCAAATGATAAGATGTAAACAATGCAAATATTAAACAATGAGCTCATGAACTATGTATGATGCCCTAGCTTGTAGCCCATGAGCCATCAAGACATTTCCTCATGAAATGATCATAAACAAGGAGTACCACATAGTGAATATCAGTAGGAAAACAAATAAAGAGAGATCAAACACTTCACACAATGCCTTAAAGGTAATAGAAGTGATGCCCTAGCTCCCAAAGCTCGCAGGTCATCAGGCATTCCAAATGATAAGATGTAAACAATGCCAGTATTAAACAATGAGCTCATGAACTATGTATGATGCCCTAGCTTGAAGCCCACGAGCCATCAAGACATTTCCTTATGAAATGATGATAAATGGGGAGTACCACATAGTGAATATCAACAGCAAAACAAAAAAAGAGAGATCAAACACTTCACACAATGCCTTGAAGGTAATAGCTCTCAAAGCTCGCAGGTCATCGAGCATTCCAAATGCTAATTAAGATGTAAACAATGACACTAAAATTGATTTAATGAGAAGACAAAGCTTGAATGCCTACCTCAAATGCTAGTGCCCTCTTCCCACACGGTGTTGGCCTCTTCGCGCACGCCAAACTCAAATACCCTCTTAGCGCCACACAAAATTGTAGTGTCATCTTCACGGAAACTCGTCAAATTCACAAATTACAAATGACACTTTCTTTTTCTTTTTTTTTGGTTTATAACAAAATGGGTGTCGCAATTACGATAGTATCATCTCTATTACGACACCATCGGGGGCACTTGCAAAAAAAAACACAAATTGTAGTGGCGTCGCAAATTGACATCAAAATTTGACCCCAAATTTTGTAGTGGCATTATCCTAAGTAAACTTAAGTAAAGTGTAATTAGTAATATTTAATTATACTAACATCAACTTTGGGTGGAAATGGTGACATATAGAGGTTATTATCAAAAGGAAAGGGACATATATTCTCAAGATAATATTTTTTAGATTAAGTCTCATTAGATTTCTTCATTTGCATGAGCTCCCACTTAAGATATTGGAATTGTCTAGTTAGGGTCATCATAGGAGACTCTTTCTCTTTCTTAATGAGGCCTTCAATGTCAAAGTTGGCAGGTAAATTAATTCCTTGGGATGCAAGATGTATGAAGTACTTGTCTTTATCTTGCTCTAGGAAAACATGTAGGAGATTTAGGAAGCCTTTGTCCTCTTGAAAATTTCAAAGTTCTTCCTCAATAACCTCATTATCTGAGTTATGGTGGAGTCTATCATTGCCATTATGATCAGCCATATTGGTATGACTAGTGTGATTAATCTCAAGAGTCTTCTTAGGCTATTCTAAAGGATTCCTATCAGGTTAGTCTAAAGGATTCTTCTCAGGTTGGTCTAACAAGTTGTTTTGGTAGATAGTGGAGTGGAAAGGTCTTAAAAAAGGAGGTTGGAAAGGTTCATGCAAAGCGTTATGTAAAGCATGGAAAATAGAAGGATCAAGTTGTTAGAATGATTTCAGAATAACTGGGAGGGGGGGGTGAATCAATTATCCTTAGGTCCAAATGTACCAATTGAACTTTTAAACACTTCAAACAACTTAGATCTACTAAACATTCCACTCGGTCTCTATAACATATAACCAGTAACATAAACTTGCAGTCCACTATCCAAACGTAATCAACTTTCAAAATATAAAATACTTAATAGTAAAACACATTAAATAACATTCACATAAGTATGACACCAGGATTTAACATGGAAACCCAATTTGGGAAAAACCACCAGTGACGTGCTACTAATTTTTCACTCTTCTGAAGTGAGCTTTGTGAGGAGCCAACCCTGTTAAAGGTTACACTACAAATTTGTTAGGTATGACCCTGTTAAAGTATTTAATCATCCTGTTAGGAGTGGCCTTGTTAGAGGACATAAGAACATCCCATTATAATGTCACCTTGATTAAAGGATTTACAAATGTTGTTAGGTCAACCTTGATTAAAGGATTTTAACTGATACAATGGTTAGAAAGTAAAAATGGGTTCTGATCTGATACATACAACTTGTTGACACCTTAAAATTCAAGTCCTAAAATTGTGAAATATCAGGGAAGTAAAATATTTATTTTCAATTTTCATGTCATTTCCTTGTGTTAAAAAAATTAAACAATTGAAAAAGCCTCAATAATTATCATTATTCTATTTTCATGTTTATAGAATAAGCTTTTAATTATTTTATTTCAATGAATTAAACACGTTTATATTTTGAAATAAAATAATTGTAAAAAATAATAATAATGTTGTTGGGTAAAAAAGGTGGCGAGAGGGAGTTGAATACTTGACCTCTCAAGCCAACCCTTTTTTCCTACCTACCTCTTCTTCTACCCTCTAACCAATTAGTCTATTGTTATTCCTTGAGAGGCTTTGGAAGTAGAACTAATTTATTTACATTTTCATGTGCAGGTGAGAAAATCAAGGCAAAGTTTCACACAGGGAGTATATCTTACCAAATTAATTTTAATTTTCAATATGAATATTATTTTCTTATTTATTTTTTACCAAACTATTTTCAAGAAAAAAGAGTGGGGAGAGGGAGTTGAACACTTGACCTCTCGACCCACCCTTTTTTCCTATCCTATATACCCATCCTACCCTAACTGATTGTCCTATTGTATTCCTTGGGAATATGGGTAGAAGAAAATGGATAGATTTAAGATTACTTTCTACCCTTTAGTAAACTTAGGAATAAATTATTAGGGTAAGAAAATGTTATTGAATTTTTTTTATATTATGTGTTGTAAAAGATTTTACATTTTGATGAGATTTAGATTTTCACTAATGTAATTTTTTTTAGGTCTTATTTTAATTTACCCTAAATTGCTAAACTAAAATAATGTAATAAGGTAATTCATTTTGGAAAGTGTTAATATGTTTATGTGTTTTGAAATTATTTTAATATCTTTGACATAAATTTAAGTTTTCAAAATACCTAAATATGATATCTCACTTTACCCTATAGTATTCTTAAAAATCAATTATTAGGGTAAAAGGGTGTAATGGATTTTATTTTACCTTATTTGATTTGTATTTTTCACCTGTTTTGTTATTACAAATACTAACTAGGTGACTTAAATATATATGCTCCTATTATTATGTTTTAAATTTATTTCATAGAGATGCATAATTAGGGCTTTATTTTAAAGAGTGTAAAATTATTAGGTTGCCCTAAAAATCTAAATGCATTTTTATAAAATGAGTTGTGAGAGTATATTTTATTTTTTACATTTGAATGAATTTCTTTATATTAGGGTTGTTTTTAATCCTCTTTCTAAAATATTAATAACCTTACCCTATGTAAATTATTTTAAATATTATTTTAGGGTAAGTATTCCCCTTTTATTTTCTAGGGTGAGTTAAAATATTTACAATTATTGCACCCTAGATTCTAGAAATATATTTATATGAAAATAATATTGTTTCATATTTTGGAAAAGGTATTTTGAAAAGGAAATACATTTTGTTTAATATTTGAAAGTAAAACTCTCAATTAAAATATAAATTTATATTGCTATTAATGGATTTTAGGTTTTATCTTACTAATTGGATTTTTGTACTTTGATAATTAAAAGAGGATACCTTTGATTAAATATTTAAACCTTATTGGTATTTTTCTTATATTATCAAACACATTTATATGCATTACAAAGAATATTCCTATGTCATGGTTTTATTGATTATTTATTTTGATACATTATTAGTCATTAAAATCAATAAATTTTAAATAGGGATCATTTTGGAAATTTGAAAACATTATTAACTTATAATGAACCCTAAATTTTAAATTTTACTAAAAGTTATCTAATATTGGATTTGGTGTGGAAGAGTTTTACATTATAAACATGTGGATTCTCGAGCCAATTATCCGAAGATATGACAAATTATATTTGTAATATGGGAAATGTTTTTTCCCTTAAACCATTTATATGGTTAATATTGTAATTTTAGGGTTAGTTATGGGATTAGGTTTTTGTGAAAAGGTGTGTCTTTTCATGGGAAACCTTTGAATAGGATATTTATACTGAGTCATTTGTAATAAAAAAACAATAGGACAATAGCAAGAAAAACTCCAGCAACTACGAATTTTGAACCATCATATACAAATTTTTCAAATACCAAATGAGATAAGTTGTCTTATGTTTATTTGAAGTTATATGTTATTATTTTCAATTGGTTTTTCAAATACTCTATGTATTAGAGTGTTCCACTATGTTCTATTCCCTGAATATTGTAATTCAAAGTTAATATATACAACTCGAGTATCAATTGTATGGTCTATGTATCTACCATTGTTCTTATTGGTCTCTTAATTTGAGTTAAATTGGATAAGATTAGTTGTGTAAATTGATTTGAAATGTGAATCAAGTGGAAGCCTATGGAATGATAGTCTTGCTTTATTAAAAGTAAGTTTTCTTAAAACTGTCTCTAATTATACGTAGGATTGGAAATTTTTTACTCTATAACCCAAATGTTCATTAGGCATTGATCTTAATATCATTTGAAAATTGTTATTTGGTTCTTCTTTTGAAGTTTATAAATAAATCTGATTACTTTTCTAAAAGCATTTGCAATTAGGTTTTTTAGTGATAATTCAGTTTTAGTTTAGATTTCATAGAATTAAAGCTATCAGGGGATTGTATTATTTTCCTCCAAAGATCATTTACCACTTTGGAAGGAATTCATTTGTCTATGCATGCAATTTTGCATCATAGGGAATTTGATAATTTAAAGTGATTTTAGGCCTACCAGCCTTGGCTTGATTAAGTCAAAATTGCAGAGGTACTAGTGTGTACCTGTCAGTTGGCCAAAAGTGCTCCATCATTTTTTGGCACCAACACAACTCACTTTGCAAATAAAAATCCAATGTAGCTCATATGTTGATCCACTGTCTGGCCTTCATTATCATCTCCATCTCCGATCTACTTGGAAACCCTTCAAGCAATCACCACTTCAAAACTCTTCACAACTCTTCTCAGCCTTCTTCTTAGGTTTTCCAATCAACAGAATCAACCTCTTGCATAACCCACAATTAGGTTATCCTTATACCTCCTCAATTAGGTAGCTTGATCTTTTTTGACTTAATCATTATCGTAGATCTTAGGTTTTGGTTAGAGTCATCGAATCCTTCCAATATTTCATTCTCTCTCTAACCTTCTAGATACTTCTCCAAAATTCTCCTTGAATCCATGCATAAAAATAGTTTACCATGCATTAAATACTCTAGGTTATTCATCCTTATCTTCAACATGTTTTACATATTCTAAGAATTCAACTGTGTCAGCTAGGAATCTCAATCCCTTCACAAACTATAAAATACTGACACTCGGTCATCACTATGTTCTTCTACTCAGTCTTCACTAGATAACTCAGTCATCGCTAAAATGTTCTTCTTGGCACTCATTGTCTTCACTTGGTTCTATTTATGATACTTGGTTATGACTAATGCTTGGTCAACACTATATTTTCTTGGCTTATACTGGTGCTCGGTCAACACTAGCATCAATCAGCTTATACTTTAAGTTCCTTAATCTTCTGCTCTTTTGCTTAGTCAAGCCTTTACTTTTAGAATTTATTTCCTCATCTTTTTCATGCTTCAAACCAATTGTCTTCTTCACTTAGTGTTATAGATAAACAACACATTATCTTTCTAATGTGCCAACTAATCAAGTGCCCATTGTAGTTTCTCATAACTCAACCTTTTCACTAGGTTTCCTTGTTATCTCCTCTTTTCAAATCCTCTTCATCAATTAAATGATATGGCACTCTACTAGATAGCAATTATCTCACCAATTAAGGTTTGACATCAATGACAATATAAAAATTGTTTCAATTGTAGTTTCCAACACGAGTGTGGTAGGTTGATTCTCTCTTGATGTAGAGGGTTCAAAGTCAAAGTTAGGACTCTTATCCTTAGCTAGTTGACACTAACTATGAGTAAAGATAGACATGAAATTCTCCAAATAAATACAAACAAGTTTCAACTCAACTAAACTCAAGGTCCAAACAATCCAAAGCACTGGTTGATCCAAAGGATAGGTGGATAAGACAAGTTTATGAGAGACTAAGTAAACTTAGTGTGAGGTGTGATATGAGGTCTAAGTACCTTCTAACACCCACAAAAAATTATGATATAAAATTACAATATATTTGGATAGATTAAGATCAACAAGAACCTCAAAGTGTATGAAGCAATGAATTAAGCAACTCTTGCATCCACAAGGTAACTGGTCCACTAGATTATTTTAGGAAGCCAATTAGGGATGTGGAGGAATGAAATTCAATAGTAGGATGAGAAAAAAATTATCCTAAGACCAATTTTGGAGTCAAATTAGATAGTGTCAATCACAACTTAGGATGCAAGACTGAACCAAGAGTCAACGATAAAATTCCAAGAGGGAAACTACAAAAGCTAAAGAGGGTATAGGGAACCTATGGTTAGATTACGACAAGTATGAAAATAAAAATCCTCTTGTAGGATCCTCTTAGTGTGATTAGGATTATCTTAGAATCATATAGGATCAAATAGGGCTCAATTAGGAAAGCTTGGAAAACAATAGGAGTGTTTAGGAACCCTTGGAAGTAGAAATTGGATATTGCACCTGTCAAGTTGGTAAGGATGTGTTTCAATATTTCAAGAATTGTGACCAAACAAAATGTCTTCAAATAATCCACCAAGGGAAAAAGAAACCTTGGGGAGATAAGAACATGTGAAGTCCTAGTTTTAAAGGTGTATGCAATAACACTTGTCTATGTACAAAAGATTTCCATGGGTCTCAACACAATCAAAGACACATCAAACACACTCTACCTAAGGTAAAAAGGGGAAGTGTTCCAATCTTTTTCCATAACTTGATGCTCTTATCCCCATAATTAAGTGGTTGATTTTCCTTTCCTAGGACTATGCAAGTTGCGGATCAATTGAAAGAGATCAATGCTCGCAGTGTATGTCTTTCCAGATTCCCATATTCAAGCCTTAGCATCCAAGGGAACACATATGGTGAGTAATATTGAGGTGATTTAGGTAGTCCACTTGGATCAATCCTTACAAAAAGGAAGTCACATGGATAAAATGGTTGGCTTTTAAATCCTAAGGTGTCTAGTAAGAGTCTCCATTCATGACTACCCCTTGTAGTTTTGCAAGCAGAATTGAGGTCTATAGCCCTAAAAGAACCCAAAATTGTAAATTCTCACAAGAAATATTAAGACCTCTAGGCCCTATACAAGTTGGATGTAATCCCCTTGTAGTCTTGTAAACAATATTGAGACCAAGATGCCCCTACAAGTGCCTATACGAGTGTAGTCTTTCATAGAAAGATTGAGGCAACTAGGCCCTACACATGAAGAAGCATTGGAAGTAGATAATAGCCAAGTCTTCCCTCTCTTTGGATTGAGGAAGATTTTGACTATAGTGGGGTGGAGTAGCCAGTTTCGCTTGTTCCCCACTTGGGTCATTCTAGAATATCTCTCTTGGAAGGCCCTCTAAAGGTTAAAAAAATAAAATAACCAAGGAAGGTCTAGATTTTTTATTTTTCTTGAAGGAAAATAGCATACTCTCCTACTTCAATGGATTCTCCCAAAAACACCAAACACACATTAATTAACCAAGATCCCTTCCTAATGACCAAATTAAGTAGGTCTATATTTTTTATTTCTCCTTAAAGAGGAAAGAGCATACTCTCCTACTACCCAATTAGATCACAAGAAATGAAACTTCCTAATTAGACTATGTGCCTAAGAAAAAAAAACCAATACACAATATTTATTTACATCTCCAAGATAACCTACAAAAGAAAAATGTTAGTAGTTTGAATTAATTTAAGTCTTTCTTCAAGCATCCTACAAAACAATGTGTTAGTAGTTTGATCAATTTGTCTTGGTCAAATGTCCTGCAATCACAAACTCAAATCAAGTATGTGAAATCATGAAAAAGATGATAATGCCAACATTAAAAAGTAGATTTCACATGAAATTGAGACTCATAATAGGACCTATTTCCCAAAAAATAAAGTGATATTATGGTACATTAGACTATTTGCAAACAAAAATGCTATCTCATCAAGAAAATTATAATTTATTTTTTTTGGGTTTTGACCTAGTCAACAAGATCTGATTTGTTTTATATAATTTCAGCCCCAAAATTAGAAATGCAAAGAAGATATCCCTACTAAAAGTCTAATAGATTTCCAAAAATGTAAAATTTTTAGGAATATTCCCTAAAATGTGTCTTAGAGACCTAATTTATGAAAACACACCAGTTTTTAAAGATCAAATTTTTTAACTCTTGTATTTCTTCTAAATTAAAAATAAAAATAATCACCCCCTTGTAGAATTCTCAGACCTTCCCGAAAATGTAAAATTTTAAAAAAAAAACTTTGATTTGTGACCATAAATGATTTTTTATGAAAACTAATAAAAAATTTATAACTCACAGAAACATGATTAGAAAACTCATATCTTCAGATTGAGACCCATCTGAACCATCCTTGACTTGTAGTAAAAAAATTAGACAAAAAATCCAAGCTATTTTTGAGATATGATCAAATCTATAAAAAAACCCTAGGATTTTATCTTCAACTCAACCTGCACAAGGGTTAGCCTTGAAAAACTTGAATAAAATAACCATGCAAGGTTAGACAATTTGAAAAGTGCAAATAAAATAAAGAAAAATTAGGGACGTGAGCCCTATGATGTGCTCCAAAGATGTGTGTGATAAAAATGTGATGCTTTTGACCTGCAAATCACACACTTCAATAAACCATTACATCAAACATTCCTAATCTAGTAAGAACATGAAATAAACAAAGAAATATTTGAAAGCAGCTTATTGCTTCCTATTTGGAGTGACTTTAGTTCTAGATTGTGTTCATTAGATTGAGACAATAGAACTAGTGTCTAGACAACCTCAAAATGGAAGATTCACAAGATTATCCCAATCTTCTTTGAGTTTAAAGATGAAATGTAAAGTAAACTAGGAGGATTGCAAAGCTATTAAATGTAAGATTAAACTAAGAATGATAATGCAAAGTAAGCTATAGAAATGAACTAGATTAAGCAAATGCAATAGTAATCTATGATGCAATGCAATATTAACAACTATAAAATGAAAGAACTAAGCTATAATGGATGCAAAACAACTAGTATTCTAGAATGAAAATGCAAGAAACTATGCTATGATAAACAATGCAAGAAAGTAAACTAGATTGCTAAGAATGCTCAAGAATGCCAAAACGTGCTCTAGAATGTAAGTATGCCTTATTATGGATCCTTTTTTCAATGGAGAGAATATTTTTTAAAGAATTTTCCTCTACAACAGAGGGTTAAGATTAAGTGGCAAAGAATGTGTGATTGAGATTAAGAGGCAAAAGGAGAATGAAGGAGATGCAAGGTTAGGTAGAAATCAGTGGTGAATATTAAGAGACAAAAGCAATATTAGGTAGAAAAGATAAAATAGCAATTTTGAAAGTACAAATCCCCTTTAATTTCTAATTAACCTAGATTAACTATGTGCACACATGTGAATGTGTTCTTTTAATAAAAGTGTAGAAACTTTATATTAAAAACAATATTATAGCAATTAAATAAATATGCAAGCTCTAGAAATTAAACCATAGCATAAGCTGTTGGAAGCTACAATTGAAGAAATTGTTGTATTTTCATTGATGTCAAACCTTAATTGGTAAGACTGTGCTATCTAAGAAAGTACTATATCAATTGAATGATGAGAAGGAATATTAGGGCAAGGGTGATAACAATAGAACCTAGAGAAAGGTTGAGTTATTTGATACTTCAATGAGTACTTGATTATGTGGCACAATAATAAGATAATGTATTGTTTATCTAAGTAAGATGCAAGACTGAACAAGTAGTCTTAACCAAGAAAAAGTAAAGAAATCTAGTTTAAGCCGAGTGATGTTAGTGTCGACTGAGCCAGTATATGATGAGTAAATTCAGTGTTGGCCAAACATTAGTTTATTGCTGAGGGAGACAACAGCCAAGGGAAATAGTTTGAAGAGATGACCAAGCTACATATTGATGACCAAGGAGTTGAACATAGTATTGACCGAGCATTAGTAATTTACATTTAAGGAAGAATTTAGATTCCTAGCCGACTGACACAAGGGCAAGGTAGATACAAGTAGAATCAAGTAGAATTGACTCCACTTGAATCAACAACAAGCCCTTCTCAGAGTTACAAAATGGAAGAAATATAATATTATTTAAAGCAATGAAAAAACAATGGATATGAGGAAATCAACTGGCAGCAACAATAGAGAATTTATATTATTTCTTTCAACATGCCTAGCTGTGAGGCCTTTCGGGTTTTGACCTTATACAATGAGAATTATGAAATTAGAATCACATCTTGCATACTATCTTATCTCCAATGATGTATCTTGATAATCCTTCCTAGACCTACCTCTCTTGATTTCCCTACTACATCAATCTAGACTCCTTATATAGCCAGCTAAGCCACAAGTCGGCCAATCAGGCATTTAATTACATTATAGGTCCAGTCTGGAAGATTTAAATCAAAAATAATGAATGAGCGATCACCACTTGATGCACCTTTACATTTAGGCCCACACATGACCCAAGAACATTCCCTTAACTATGCAAGGCCCCATTTCATCACATGGAACTATGCAAGAAGAAACACTCCATGTTTCGCATGTAAACTAGCAGAAAATAGGTCCCTGAGAAAAATAGTCATAACTTTTTACTCATAATGCATTAGAAGTTGTGCTCTTAGGAGAAGATATTAATTTAGGTCCTCTTAAATTCCATAAGATTGAAAATTCTTATTCCTTAACGATCGATGGCGCCAAGATGCGCAATCAACACCAAAACTATAGGAAAATACGGCTCCGACAGCAAAGAAAACATTTGTAACTTTGGAACAGTCCATCCAATCTTGATGTGCTCATAGGAGAAAGTTCCCAAATAGGTCCTCAAAATAATGTAAGCTTTGCACACTATGAAACCAACAAATGCAAAAATTAAAAGAAAACAACAGAAAATAGGTACAGAAATCAGGAAATGTTTTTGGTTCATGCAAGATTAGTCAAAGACCCAAGATGCTCCTGCATCACTGACATAGTTGAATTCTTGGATTATGTAAATCATGTTGACTTTATTAATTGATTGTAAGGATCGTTTAATGCATAGTAAACCATTTTATTGTGATTTTAATAAAGAGATTGAAGATGTTTCAAGAAGGATGTATGAAGGACTTAAATGTTGGAAGGATTTGATGAATCTGACCTAACCTTAAGATCTACGGAGGAGATTAAGAGAAAAAAGATGGATCTACCTATTGAAGAGGTATAAAGAAAACCTAAGTATGAGGTTAATGAGGATGCTAGAGTTATTGATGTTATTGACTGAAAAAGCAAAAAGGCTAAAGGTGAAGGAGTTGATCAGAGTTGTGATTTCTTAAAGGAATTTCTGAGTAGATTAGTGATGGAGATGGAAATGGAACTCAGACAGTAAGCCAACATATATGTAAGAATTGGATCTATTATTTACAAAGTGAGTTGTATTTTTTTAGATCAAATACTATTGCTACTTTCTAACCATTGTATCAGTCAAAATTCTTTAATCAAGGTTGACCTAACACTCATTGTTTAAATCCTTTAATCAAGGTCACATTCTAATGGAATTTACTTAAGTCATCTAACAAGGCACACTCCTAATAGGGTGGTTGAAATTCTTTAATAGGGTCACACCTAGCAGTGTGTTTGTAAACCTTTGACAGGGTTGGCTTTTCACAGACCTCACTTCAGAAGAGTGAAAATATCAGTAACATGTTACAAAGTGGTTTTTCCCAAATTGGTGTTCCACTATAAATCCTGGTGTCAATACTTGTGTGAATATTTTGGTGTGAACATTTCTATGTTTTGCAAGTTAAATACTATTGGATAGTGAACTGCATTTTTTATATGTTTCTAGCATACATTCTATAATAAATGAGTAGTGTTGGTTATTAGATCTGAGATTGTTGAAGTGTTTAAAAGTTTAAATAGATACATCTAGACCTGAGAAAAACTAATTCAGCCCCCCTCTCTATTGTTCTAAATCATATTAACAATTGGTATCAGAGTTGTTGGTGCTTACACATAACAAGTTTAAAGGTACTTGAATTAAATGATCAAGATATATAAAAAGGAGGTACCAAAGTTGAATAAGGAGAACTTCCCTACATGGCAGAGTCTGATGAAATTGGATCTAGATGGCATTGGTGACTTAGGAAAATATTATGTTGAACATGACTATGTTACACCTACTGCACCTTTGATTATCGAGGAGATGATAGCTAAACAAGAAAAAAATTAAGCAATGTTGGAGATTGCAGCTACCTTAAGCTATCCAGAGTTTGAAGACATTAAAGATTGCACAAATGCAAAGAAAATGTGGGACACTCTTGCAAATATATATGGTGGTGACATAAATGTACTAAGGGAAAAAGCTGAAATCCTAAGAGATAAGTTTGATGAAATGAAAATTCAAGAAGGTGAAAATATTGCTCAATACTATGGTAGAATCAAGGAGGTAGTAAATGATATTAGAGGAGATAATGGAACTATTGAGGATGAAACTGATATTGGAAAGGTATTCAAAACTTTTCTTCCTATATATGCCATCATAATTTCAGCAATTCAAGAATCTAGATGTAACTCTGGTAATGTTATAACTTTGGAAAGTCTTGTTGGTAAGCTTACTACTTTTGAGCTTTCTAACTATGATAACTATACTATTGCTAATGTTGAATCTGCATTCAAATCACAAATGGTTTTGCATAAGTCTAAGAGGGAAAAGGAGAATTGTATAATGTTGGAAAGTTGGCTATACTGATGTATATGACCTAATGTAGTGTTGTCATTATGGAAACAAAGTCATATAGCAGTTAGGAGTCAGGGCACTTCATGAGAAGATGAGAAATTGGTTAAGTGTTGAAGACTGGACAGTGTACAGAGCTCCTGTAGCTTAGAGCATCAGCACATGTGCATATGAAAAAATTATGGTATGCACCCTGGAAGTTAATTTGGTTAGACTATATTCATTCTTAGTCTAAGAGTGCATGATCAGATGTGCAAGGATGAGAAAGTTATAATCAGTTGAAGTTGCACAGCCAGTGAGTGCTAGAGAAGAACAGAACATGAAGCCAACAGTTAGTATTTTTGTTTATAGTTATAATGTAATGTTGTAAAGGCTATGTGCCTATTCTATTTAGGTTTCCAACATACATACTTGTTTGTTTGTAAGCACGCTTAAGCCAATTCATTTCGAAGAGTTGTATGTAATAGGTCTAAGGGATGACCTATTTGTTTATTTTTATGCGCGTATAAATATATGATGCACCTATTATATTTAGTATGGAAGTTGATAGAGAGTTGTGATAAGAAGAGTAGAAGTGTGTGAAGATAGAATAAGTTGTATTAGAGCTTTGCAAGAACTCAAAGCATCAGTGCATCAAAGGAACTGATTTGACAAGAAATGTCACAGTGACAGTTCATCCTGCAGATATAGTGTGTATCTGAGATCAAAAGGTTGTAGCCTTCACCACTTGAGCAGTGAGCTCTTGGATAGTGCACCCTCTCCCCTAACATGGACTATTTTAAAAGACTCCTAATAGGGTCTGACCCTTAACAAGGTCTACTATACTTAAAGCACTGTAAAGAAACTCCTAACAAGGTTAAGGATCTTCTAACAAGGATCACAATACACTAGTGCAAAATATTAGTGGGTGTCAATTCCCACCAGGTTTTTTACCTATTTGGGTTTCCCCGTAAGCATATTGGTGTCATGTGTTGACTTCATGTTTCATGTTTATGTGAATGTTTAATTTAGTACTTAAGCATTTAATTTTAGTATAAAGTGAAAAGTGAAAAGTTAAAATATAGTGAACACTGGTTCACCCCCCCCTCTCAGTGTTCCCATTCCTAACAATTGGTATTAGAGCTCTAGTCCTTAGCATAGAAGTTTAACCACTTGAGGAGATCATGGACAAAGTAGAAATGAAACATCTGAAAAGAAATCTTGAAGCTTCTCTTGAAGACCTAGACAAATTAAAAAGAGAAATTGAAGAGCTAAAAGAAAAATTCAGTGATGCACAATTGGTTATCAAAAGGCTAAGAAAGGATTTCAAAGAATCCTCTAACAGTGATCTAGGAGAAAAGGTCAAGAAGCTGAATGAAGAAAATGCATCTATGAAAGAACTACTTCAAGAATTTGATGATAAGCTGATCAACAATCAAGAAGTCTACAATGAACAAGTAAAAGAGAACCTTCAACTAAATGAAGAACTAAGGCAAGAAAACATGGAAATCTTGGAGCTAAGGAAAAGCAAAGAAATCTTGGAGTCTGAATTGAAAGAAGCAAAGAATCATATTGACAAATTACACACCAGTTCTTATTTGATAGAATCTCAATTGTATGCAAGGAGAGCCAAAGGAGACACTAGCTGTATTGGATACAATGAAACACAAAATTAGATTGACAACATGCGAGCAAGAAAGGACTCACAAAAGGACTCTACTGATGCTAAGGAGTCTATAGATCAAACCAAAGATAATGGTGAACCACCTAAGAATGGGCGCAAGCCTATAGACCACACTTTTTTTCCTTTTAACAAGCATGGACACATTGCAAGGAACTGTATAGAGGTAAGACCTTTTAATGGTTATTGTTATTCATGCAATAAATTTGGTCATAGAGCTATGAATTGCAAGACTAGTAAGAAGAACAGGATTTAGCATGATCAGACAAATGTAATAAATTCTATGAATGTTACATGTCAGATATGTAACTATAATGGTCACTCAACGAGACAATGCAAAAGGGTGACTCATGTCAATGTGCCAAGGAATATAAGACCTCCAATCATTTGTCACTCTTGTAACAAGGCTAGACATATCTCATAGTTTTGTAGATGGGGGATGCAAGGTCAGGAATGCCCTAAAAAGGCCGAAGAACTAGTTTTGGATCCTGAAGGAGAAGTCAAGTTTGTGAAAGCCTCAGAGGATGTGAGCTTGATTTGTTCTGAAGGAAAGAAGGACAAAGTTGATGAGAATGTATTGCATGCATCCATAGTGGATGCACCCTCTACATCTGGATGAATGGCCCTCAGGGTCATAGGGGGAGCTAATTTAGCTCTAGACCCTTGTGTGGCTGGTATACTTACTCTCAAAGTATGTGCCTTTAGACTTAAGCTTTTGGCATATAAAGGAACATTTGTGCAAGAGCGCACATACTAATTATTTGCAGAACTCAAGTTGGAAATGTTTAAGTGATAACCTGGTTTATGCGGCAAGCATTAATGGCAGAATTTTCTCTTTAAGCACGTAGAAAGTTGTTTGACTACTCAGTGCATTCAAATTCAAAGTGATAGGAGAGCAGAAAGAGCCTTAGAAAATATTGTGAAGACTTTCTGATTGATCTATCACTGATTGGCAGTGCATTTGGTCAGTTGCAGAAACCCTAATTCATCATGCTGATTCAGTAGTCTTCAGATTATCGCAGAGATCAGTTGGAAAGTGATGAAACAAGTAAGTCATGGCCACTCCTATAGTTTTTGATATTGTAGAGAAGAAGAGATATGTATTTAAGAAACATCCATTCAAAACAACCCTAGATTATTTAGTGGGAGCATTCTCCTACATGCCTATGGGCATTATGCATGTAGAATACATTAGGGCTTACATCTACTCCAAGAAAGAACCAGTAGGGTTGGGTAGCTTAAGGGTGCACATGGATACCATGTTGAAACTAGATTAAACATTTATGGATGAATATGTTAAGTGGAATGACCACCAAATAGTAGAGTATGCTATGACATATGAAATTTATGAGACTTGATGGATTAAGATTCTATTGAGCAGAATTCATGATGACCTATTTTGGATAGGTGATGTGTCAGTCAGAATAACTAGTGACCTAATATATGAGATGATAGGCCTATCTAAGATAGGTTTTGTCCTTCTAGTAGGCAAGGATGTTAGAAAAATTATTGAGAAAACTTGTAATTCAAGGAGTGATATGCGTGGGATGACAATTGAGCCTATTGAGAAAGCTGACATCAAATTGATGTCTATAATACTTGGATATAGGTTCCATCACACCAGCATGGTGAATAGTGTGTCTACAGGCACTATTCTAGTAGCCATTAGACTGGTAAAGGAAGATGTAGAGTTCAACTTATGTGAGCTCTTGCATGCACATTTGATTGATAACATCAAGGAAATCAAGCATGACAAGACCAAGATATTCAGGTTTGGGTCATTGATCATTTACATGTACCTTCATATAGTTGGGAGAGTATCAGATTTGTATTTGGACAAATCCATTCCAACCATGCCATAGATATCTAACAAGGCATCCACAGAGAGCACATTGAGAAATTATATAACATTGGAGTTAAAGACCTTCATGGTCAAGATGCAAATGAGGTATAGAATTCTAGAAAACATTGTGGAAAAATATAAGGATACCATTTTCTTTATGGTAGAGACATACACAACTTGTATGGAAGTTGTTGGGCCAAGAACTAAATGGATTCATCCACTTGGTTATGAGGTAAAGGAACAGGTCCTTGAAGCATATGCATAGGTTCTGTTGTCAGCCCCCAAAGATTCTAATGAACCTAGGTGGGGAACTTATGAGGAGAAGACAAGAGAAATTGATGCAAAACTAAACAGCACAGCAACTAAGAGGAAAGCCTCTAAGATTACATCTGAAATACTCAAAATTCATGGAGTAACACAAGAAGACCTAGACAAAGCAAGGGAAGAAAAGATTTCTTTGGAAATTGAGAGCGCATCCACAGTGGAAGCTAAGTTTGATGAGCCTAAGATGAAAAAGGTAAAGATTGAGAAGACTGATGATCCAAAGGATAAATAGGGTAAAATTGATGATATTAGTCTTGCACCCACTACTACAGTTGATATTGAATCCATGAATGCATCTCCTAAGATGTCGAAGAGGAGAAAACAAACTTCTACAAATCACCCTTCAACTATAAGTGCAGCCACAAGAAGCAAATTGAAAAATGTGCAGTCACCTCTGAAAGTAGGATTCATACCTAGTCTTCAAGTGTTAAGGACTAGAGTTGTAGAAAAAGAAAGGATAGATCAAATAGCCAACTTTTATGAAAAATATCATGAAATTGATAAGTCATAGATTCATGAGATGTTGATCAAACACATGATAAAGTTCAAGAAAATAATTCTTGAATTAAAGACAACAATCCCAAATAAGGTATGGGAGATTATGGATACCTTGGAGAGACAAGCCACTGAAGAAGACTTCAGAATCAGGGAACAAACACTTGATTCCACTCTTCCAGTATGTTCTGTTGAAAAAAAGTCACTGTTATTAAATTTGGTGAAGCCGCACTTAAGGACAAAGATGAGAAAAGTACACCTCATGAAAAAATACTATGAGATGATTTCTAAGGAAATAGAGAAGGCCTTTGAGAAGCTATTCTTAGAGCAGCGCATGAAACCTAAGTCTACTCCAATCAATCAAGCACCTAGTGAACAAGACAAAGTAATAGAGATCTCCAATATATCATTTATAGGTCCTTAGGATTCAGCACCTACAATGGTAACACCTACGGAGGCAGTAAAGTCTACACCCATAATAGATACACAAAAAGTTCATACAATCTTCATTGACAATGTAGAGATTGCAATGGCAGCCACAAACAATGACTTGGATAAGTTTGAAGAAGCTTTTTTGAGCACACAAGAAGCTGAAATGTTATGCAGCAACACATTGCCCACTCATCAAGAAGAAGTATTGATTGATGATGAAAAAGAAGAAGAAAAGAAAGAACAAGAAAAAGAGATAGAAAAAGAGGAAGAAAAGAAAGAAGAAGAAAAGATAAAAGAAAGAGAGAAAAAGGATGAAATGTCAATCAAGGTGGAACAAGAAGTGATGGAAAGCACTCCCATAACTCCCTCTATAGTACTGTTGTCAAGTTTGACACCTAACACATCTAGTTTGGACTCATGGAGAGAAGAAGACCTGATTAACTTTAACGTCTTAGCTATTGAGAAAGCCAAAGAAAAGAAAGTAATGAGGAATCCCCTCCTAGTAGAATCAGTAAACATTTTGAACAATCTGTTGCTAGAAGATAAGAAAGTGTCAAAGATACACTCGGTTGATGATGTGAGTATAGTCATCTCACATTTCAAAAGCAATTTCTCAAGCCTTGAAGAATCTACATCCCTAGTTGCAGAAGAAAAGTATCTAAAGAAGAGATTGAATGAATTGGTGAACAACTTTGCACTTGAAGTTAGCTCACTCAAGACTGGTCAAGAATCCTTGAAAGAATTTGCAGATCAAAGAAGAAGAGTCATTGTCGAATGCATGGATCAAGACAAGATTACTGATGCTCATTTCAAGAAAATAAAAGAGGTAGAAGATATGATTGAGTAGGTGAAGAGTTTAGTAAAGACACATCCAAAAATGTGAACATATGCAATAATGTCTACCAAAGTTAGATAGACAAAATTGAGAAGGAAGAAAAAGAGATAACAAAGTTAAGGGTTAAACAGACTTAGTTGAGGAATGCTCCTGCGCCCTCACTAGACATTCTAAATTAGAATATCAAGGAGAGTGATGCCACTATGGTGACATATGATCAAGTTCTTTCCATAGATTTGAAGAAGATGGAGAAGCTTCAATATGCAATTTGCGCCCATCACCAGATAGTAAACTCTTTGATTTCAATTTGGAAGAAGGAGATCCAGAACCTAAAGATTGCATATCCAAATGTTTTCCCTCAGTGAGTATGTATAGATATAGTTTTTTGAATCACCTTTCTCATTAATGTCAAAGGGGGAGTTGTGTATATAATATGGATCATAATATGTATAGGGAAATATAAGTATATGTATAGATGACAAAAGTTATTTGTATTAAGAATAGTTAGCAACTTGGCCATATTCCCTTATTGCCATCAATGACAAAGGGGGAGATTGTTGGCAAGTTGGCTATACTAATGTATATGATTTGATCTAGTGTTTTCAATATAGAAACAAAGTCATATAGTAGTTTGGAGTCAGCACACTTGATGAGAAGATCAGAAATTGGTTAAGTGTTGAAGACTGGACAATGTACAGAGTTCCTACAGCTCAGAGCATTAGCGCACGTGTGTACAGAAGAATTATGGTATGCACCCTAGAAGTTAAGTTGGTTAGACTATATTCATGCTTAGTCTAAGAGTGCATGATCAGATGTGCAAGGATGATAAAGTAACATTCAGTTGAAGTTGCACAGCCAGTGAGTGCAAGAGAAGAACAGAGCATGATGAAGCCGACAGTTAGTATTTTGGTTTGCGGTTATAATGTAATGTTGTAAAGGCTATGTGCCTATTGTATTTAGCTTTCTGACATGTATGCTTGTTTTTTTGTTAGCACTCTTAAGCCAATTCATTTAGAAGCATTGTATGTAATAGGTCTAAGGGTTGACCTAGTTGTTTATTTTGTTTGCACATATAAATATTAGATGCGCCCATTGTATTTAGTATGGAAGTTAATAGAGAGTTGTGATAAGCAAAGCAGAAGTGTGTGAAGATAGTATAAGATGTATTAGAGCTTTGCAAGAGGTCAAAGCATCAGCACAGCAAAGGAACTAATCTGACAAGTAGTGTCACAGTGATAGTTCATCCTGCAGATATAGTGTGTATCTGAGATCAGAAGGTTGTATCCTTCACCACTTGAGAAATGAGCTCTTGGACAGTGTGTCCTTTCCCCTAACAAGGACTATTTTAAAAGACTCCTAATAGGGTTCAACCCTTAACAAGGTCTACTACACTTAAAGCATTGTAAAGCAACTCCTAACAGGGTTAAGGATCTTCTAACAAGGATCATAATACACTAGTGCAGAATATTAGTGGGTGTCAATTCCCACTGGGGTTTTTACCTATTTGGGTTTCCCCGTAAGCATATTGGTGTCATGTGTTGATTTCATGTTTCATGTTTATGTGAATGTTTAATTTAGTACTTAAGCATTTAAGTTCAGTATAAAGATTAAAGTGAAAAGTTAAAATACAGTGAACACTGATTCACCCCCCCCTCCTACCCCCTCTCAGTGTTCCCATTCCTAACAATTGGTATCAGAGCTCTAGTGCTCGGCATAGAATTTTAACCACTTGAGGAGATCATGAACAAAGTAGAAGTGAAACATCTAAAAAGAAATCTTGAAGATGCTCTTGGAGACCTGGACAAATCAGAAAGAGAAATTGAAGAACTAAAAGAAAAATTCAGTGATGCACAATTGGTTATCAAAAGGCTAAGAAAGGATTTCAAAGAATGCTCTAATAGTGATCTAGGAGAAAAGGTCAAGAAGCTGAATGAAGAAAATGCATCTATGAAAGAACTACTTCAAGAATTTGATGATAAGCTGATCAACAAATAGGAAGTCTACAATGAACAAGTCAAAGAGAACCTTCAACTCAATGAAGAACTAAGGCAAGAAAACATGGAAATCTTGGAGCTAAGGAATAGAAAAGAAATCTTGGAGTCTGAATTAAAAGAAGCAAAGAATCATATTGACAAATTACACACCAGTTCTTATTTGATAGAATCTTAGTTGTATGCAAGGAGAGCCAAAGGAGACACTAGTTGCATTGGATACAATGAAGCACAAAATCAGATTGACAACATGCGAGCAAGAGAGGACTCACAAAAGGACTCTACTGATGCTAAGGAGTCTATAGATCAAACCAAATATAATGGTGAACCACCTAAGAATGAGCGCAAGCCTGTAGACTTCACTTTTTTTTATTGTAACAAGCATGGACACATTGCAAGGAACTGTACAAAGGTAAGACCTTTTAATGCTTACTGTTAATCATGCAATAAATTAGGTCATAGAGCTATGAATTGCAAGACTAGTAAGAAGAACAGGATGCAACATGATCAGAGAAATCAAAATCAGACAAATGTAAGAAATTCTAAGAATGTTACAAGTCAGATATGTAACTATAATGGTCACTCAGTGAAACAGTGTAGAATGATGACTCATGTCAATGTGTCAAGGAATATAAGACCTCCAATCATTTGTCACTCTTGTAACAAGGCTAGACATATCTCAAAGTTTTTTAGATCAAGGACGCAAGGTTAGGGATGCACTAAAAAGGTCAAAGAACCATTTTTGGATCCTGAAGGAGAAGTCAAGTTTGTGAAAGCCTCAGAGGATGTGAGCTTGATTTGGTTAGAAGGAAAGAAGGACAAAGTCAATGAGAATGTATTGGATGCATCCATAGTGGATGAACCCTCTACATCTAGATGAATCGCCCTCAGGGTCATAGGGGGTGCTAATTTAGCTCTAGACCCCTGTGTGGCTAGTATAATCATTCTTAGAGTATGCACCTTTGGACTTAAGCTTTTGGTGTATAAAGGAATCTTTGTGCAAGAGTGCACATACTGATTGTTTTTAGAACTCAAGTTGGAAATGTTTAAGTGATAGCCTAGTCTACACGACAAGAATTAATGGCATAAATTTCTCTTTAAGTACATAGAAAGTTGTTTGACTACTCATTGAATTCAAATTTAGAGTGATAGGAAAGTAGAAAGAAACTTATAAGTTATTGTGAAGACTTGCAGATTGATCTATCAGTGATTGGTAGTGCATTTGGTTGGTTATAGAAACCCTAGTTCATCGTGTCAATTCAGTAGTCTTTAGATTATCTCGAAGATCAATTGGAAAGCATTTAAACAAGTAAGGCATGGCCACTCCTATAGTTTTTGATGTTGCAGAGAAGAAGAAATATGTATTTAAGAAACATCCATTCAAATCAACCCTAGATGATTTAGTGGGAGCATTCTCCCACATGCCTATGGGTGTTATGCATGTGGAAGACATTAGGGCTTACATCTACTACAAGAAAGAACCAGTAGGGTTGGATAGGTTAAGGGCACACATGGATACCATGTTGAAACTAGATAAAACATTCATGGATGAATATGTTAAGTGGAATGACCACCCAATAGTAGAGTATGCTATGACATATGAATTTTATGAGACTGAATGGATTAAGATTCTATTGAGCATAATTCATGATAACCTATTTTGGATAGGTGATGTGTCAGTCAGAATAACTAGTGACCTAATATATGAGATGATAGGCCTATCTAAGATAGGCGTCATCCTTCCAATAGGCAAGGATGTCAAAAAAATTGTTGAGAAAACTTGTAAGTCAAGGAGTGATAGGCGCGGGATGACAATTGAGCCTATTGAGCAAGCTGACATCAAATTGATGTCTATGATACTTGGATACAAGTTCCATCACACTAGCAGGGTGAATAGTGTGTCTGTGGGCACTATTCTAGCAGCCATTAGACTGGTAAAGGAAGATGTAGAGTTCAACTTGTGTGAGATCTTGTGTGCATAGTTGCTTGATAACATCAAGGAAATCAAGCATGACAAGACCAAGATATTCAGGTTTGGGTCATTGATCATTTACATGTACCTTCATATAGTTGGGAGAGTATCAGATTTCTATTTGGACAAATCCATTCCAACCATGCCATAGATATCTTACAAGGCATCCATAGAGAACACATTAAGAGATTATATAACATTGGAGTTAAAGACCTTTTAGGGTCAAGATGCAAATGAGGTATAGAATTCTAGAAAACATTGTGAAAAAAAATAAGGATACTATTTGCTTTATGGTAGAGAAAGACACAACTTGTATGGAAGTTGTTGAGCCAAGAACTAAGTGGATTCATCTACTTGGTTATGAGGTAGAGGAATAGGTCCTTGAAGCATATGCATAGGTTCTACTATCAGCCCCCAAAGATCCTAATGAACCTAGGTGGGGAACTTATGAGGAGAAGACAAGAGAAATTGATGCAAAACTAAACAGCACAGCAACTAAGAGGAAAGCCTCTAAGATTACATCTGAAATACTTAGAATTCATGGAGTAACACAAGTAGACCTAGACAAAGCAAGGAAAGAAAAGATTTCTTTGTAAATTGAGAGTGCATCCACAGTGGAAGCTAAGTCTGATGATCCTAAGATGAAAAAGGTAAAGATTGAGAAGACTGATGATCCAAAGGATAAACAGGGTAAAATTAATGATATTAGTCTTGCACCCACTACTAGAGTTGATATTGAATCCACATATGCATCTCCTAAGATTACCAAGAGGAGAAAAAAAACTACCATAAATCACCCTTCAACTATAACTGTAGCCACAAGAAGCAAATTGAAAAATGTGCAGTCACCTCCGGAAGTAGGATTCATATCTAGTCATCAAGTGTTAAGGACTAGACTTGTAGAAGAAGGAAGGCTAGATCAGATAGCCAAGCTTTATGACAAATATCATGAAATTGATAAGTCAAAGATTCATGAGATGTTGATCAAATACATGATAAAGTTCAAGAACATAGTTCTTTTATTAAAGACAGCAATCCCAAATAAGGTATGGGAGATTATGGATACCTTGAAGAGACAAGCCACTAAAGAAGACTTCAGAATCAGGGAACAAACACTTGATTCCACTCTTCCATTATGTTCCATTGAATAAAAGTCACTATTATTGAATTTGGTGAAGCCACACTTAAGGACAAAGATGAGAACACTACACCTCATGATAAAAGACTATGAGCTGATTTCTAAGGAAACAAAGAAGGCCTTTGAGAAGGTATTATTAGAGCAGCACATGAAACCTAAGTATGCACCCATCACTCAAGCACCTAGTGAGCAAGACAAAGTAGCAGAGACCTCCAATATACCATTTATAGGTCTTCAAGATTCAGCACCTACAGTGGTAACACCTACAGAGGTAGTAAAGTTTGCGACCATAACAGATACACAAAAAGGCCATACAATCTTCATTGACAATGTAGAGATTGCAATGGCAGCCACAAACAATGACTTGGATAAGTTTGAAGAAGCTTTTGTGAGCACACAAGAAGTTGAAATGTTATGCAGCAACACACTGCTCACTCATAGAGAAGAAGTATTGATTGATGATGAAAAAGAAGAAGAAAAGAAAGAACAAGAAAAAGAGATAGAAAAAGAGGAAGAAAAGAAAGAAGAAAAGATAAAAGAAAGTGAGAAAAAGGATGAAATGTCAATCAAGGTGGAACAAAAAGTGATGGACAACACTCCCATCACTCCCTCTATAGCATTGTTGTCAAGTTTGACACCTGACACATCTAGTTTGGACTCATGGAGAGAAGAAGACCTGATTAATTTTAGCGTCTTAGCTATGGAGAAAGCCAAAGAAAAGCAAGTAATGATGAATCCCTTCCTGGTAGAATTGGTAAACATTTTGAACAATCTATTGCTAGAAGATAAGAAAGTGTCAAAGATACACTCGGTTGATGATGTGAGTATAGTCATCTCACATTTCAAAAGCAATTTCTCAAGCCTTGAAGAATCTGCATCCCTAGTTGCAGAAGAAAGGTATCTAAAGAAGAGATTGAATGACTTGGTGAACAACTTTGCACTTGACCCTAGCTCACTCAAGACTGGTCAAGCATCCTTGAAATAATTTGTAGATCAAGGAAGAAGAATCATTTTAGAATGCATGGATCCAGACAAGTTTACTGATGCTCATTTCAAGAAAATAAAAGAGGCAGAAGCTATGATTGAGAAGGTGAAGAGTTTAGTGAAAGACACATCCACATATGTGAACATGTGCAATAATGTCTACCAAAGTCAAATAGACAAAAATGAGAAGGTAGAAAAAGAGATGACAAAGTTAAGGGCTAGACAGAATTAGTTGAGGAATGCTCTTGCACCCTCACTAGACATTCTAAATTAGAATATCAAGGAGATTGATGCCACTATGGTGACATATGATCAAGGTCCTTCGACAGATTTCAAGAAGATGGAGAAGCTTGTTAGAAAGTAAAGTCCACCAAGATAAATGAGAGGGGGGGGTGAATCAGTTATCTGATAATTATAACCTTTATCAACTTCAATAGCATTAAACCATGTAAGCAATATAATTACCAACCATAGAAAGATATTCATACACAATAACACAATGACACAAGATATGTTGACTAGAGAACCTCTTGATCAAAGAGTAAACCCCGGTGGGAATGATGCCCACAAAAGATGCACTAATATGAATATTCCTTGTGAAAGGATGGACTCTATTAGGAGTCTTATGAAATATATTTAGTACATATGAATCCTTGTTAGGAGATTTTGAATCCCTGTTAAAAGATTCTAACCCTATTAAGAGTTATGGAAGACAAAAGGACCCAGTGCCCAAACAGCTTCAAGGTAAGATCATTGAACACACTATCCAAATGATCTTTGTATTACTCAATAGAATAATACCAAAAGATTACTAATCTCAATAATATGTTACCTCTTCTCTGACTATGCCAAACTACACTCACTGCTTCACCAAATCTCAATTTCAGATCTATGTACTTTGCATGTCTTCCTTCACAAATTCGCTTTCACAACTGCATTAGCTCTTTTCTTCACTTCATGCATACATCATCACATAACCATATTAAAACAAGGAAAAACATTCCTTCTTTTATACCACACTCAAATAATTACAAATAAGTCGGCATCCAATTACAAAATAAAAGTTTCCACATGCTACATCAAAATTACACAAAACTATCAGCTTCCAATTACAATAATTCTTCACTCATGTGACCTCAAAGTTTGTGCTCTCATCCACATTACTATCAATGTGTCTTCAGCTTCTCTTTAACTTCATAAAACCATATTCCATCCTAATTAGGAGATATCATCTGATTTCCACAAACTGCTACTCAAGAACACTGCTTGAATACTGCTTCCACCAAAATGCTCATAAATTTGATGAATAAATTAATTACTATCTACACTCTTAACCATAAACATATAACATATCAAAGAGTATATCCTCAACAGCGCATAGCTCCAACTACAATATCCCATGTGCACAAATCCAAACACTGTCTACTTCTCTACAAGTCTCTAGTAGATCACTGTGTTGACATCAATGACAATCATAGTCATGAATGCAACAACTGCTATAGAATGGTTGCCAAACATTCAACATTCATTCCTAACAATCTCCCCTATGTGTGTGAATTTTTACCTAGCTATAGACACAACACTTCAATAAAACATTACAGGTTAGCTAAAATTGAAATCATGCAGTGAAATGGAAACTAATCTAACCAGGCAATTTACTGCCTTCTAGTAGATGTGAGTATGTATTCTTAGATTGGACCGAGATTAGTGACCTTGACGACACCTAAACGAAGGATTTGAATGTAGAATCTAGATATGAGATGAATGAAAATTAATCTATAGTTTTGGATTTTCTATGTAATAAGATGAAATAAACTGATTATGAAACTATTCTATATGAAAAATAGATATACAAATTAAGCTACCAATGAATTGTAAATAAGATTGATCTCACAAAAGTTGTTGATTTGCAAAGAAGCTTCAATTCCTTAGATGTTGATTCACCAGTGTGATTGTGCAAATTCATGGATTGATTTTGGCAAAGTAAGTATGCAAACTTGTGAGATGAATTATGAAGAGTTGAGCCTTGATTTTATAGAAATCTAGGGCTTGAGGATGCATTGAGAAAAGCCATAAATCACTCTTGATAAACTCAGGTTGATTTTTGAGTTAACAAGAAATTAAGAATATTTAATTCATAAAATCATGCAAAAGCAGTTTTTATCTCAAAATAGAGTTTTAGATAAAATTTCAACTTATCATCAGATGTTGAGTTTCAATTTTAAAATTGATTGTTAATTTCTAGTTGCCTACTTTTCTGATTGTGCATGATTTAATTATAAATTAATTTAAAAATAAAGTGATTTATTCTCAACTTAACTAATTTTTTGAATTAAAACAATTGATTTATGGGTTAATCAATTATTAAATCACACTTTATTCCAACTAAATCATTAAATTTGACAACTTTGATTTTAAATCAATTAAATAAATATCCAATTGATTGTTTGTAGGAATTTTGATTTATTGTCAAAATAAAAATAATATTAATTAGGAATAAATGCAATTAAATCTAATTAAATAATTAAGTGGCAGTATTAATCTAATTAATTAAATATTCATCATATTCAATTAATCAAATTTAGGATAAATGAGATTTATCGCCAAATAATATTTAATTAAAGATAATTATGATAAATTAGAAATATTCAAGGAATATTCTCCGATGTAGAATTTAGGATAAAATCAATTAGGATTTTGATGTTTAGATGTGCAGATGTGCCTTAGGTTAGGACTTTGATGTTGATTTCAATTGAATTTTTTATGTAAGAGGTTAATGAACCTATAGCCTATTTTTGGGGTATTACATTTTGCCCCTCTTTGAATCACTATGCAAAGTGTAGTGGTTCAAAGAATAGTCTATGTTTGATATATGTATGAAACTTATTTGAAAGATTTGAAAGATTAACCGATTCCGAGATAGAAATTGATTGAAGGATTTTGAAGATGCAAGATTTAAGATTTAGGTCCTAAGTGACCAAAGATAATGTCAACTATAGTAACAATGAACCGATGATTATGAAAAAGTGCCAAAACACCTGATTCTGAGCCTTATGATTGCAAAGAAGTGAGTGACCAATTCCAGACCTGAATGTCCTTGTATGAATCATATTAGTATCACATCTTGAACCCATCAGTTACAAAGAACCAAGGAAATAACACTAATGAACCGATGGTTATGAAAATTTGATACAGTTTACAAGATAGATTTAGGATACCAAATTGATATGGATCTCGATGAATCTGATATGCCCCAAGAGATAATAGATTTTCCCCAAGCGACGAGGTCTTTAGATGAGTCAGCAATAAGACATGGTTGTTTTCTTTCTTACGGAGAAAGATTTGATTTATAGACTTGAATGATGTGCAATACCATGCCCCCTTTAGGATTAAAATTGAAATCTGACAAGAAAAGTTAGCATTATAGTTTAGAAGCATGTTAATTGATTTGAGAAGTGGTTATACATGTTCAAGAACGTGTTCTGCATCATTTAGAGGTCTTGGAGACCAATTTTGATTAGGTTAAACCATGAGTTGACCATAGTTGACCAAGTTAAAATTTTGATAGTTTGATGTAAGATAATCAGTTAAGTTGAATTCTGGATTTCTATGATGATTGAAGGTTGATTATGCAAGTATTTGACAATATAAATGATCTCAGATTTTGATTTTGATCCCGAAAAAGGATTCTACTTGATGTTTTTTTGGAAGAACCTTCATGTGAGATTCAACTCTTGTGTCATTTTTTTTTTCTTTTTGTTTTTGAAGAATCGTTTGAGTGTCAAGCAATTTGTGAGATCATGCAAAGTGCAAAATGCAAAATGAAATGCAAACCTAGGACCTAGGACCTAGTCATGTGTCGATTTGTTGTCATCATTGAACTTTTTAGGGAACCAGATCAATCAATACAACATCCACTAGTTATGAAAACATAGACATATGAATATCAATTTGTATGCACATGAATCAATACAACACCCACTGGTTAGGAAACCATGGACATATGAATATTGATTTCATTTTTGGAATGTCAGATTAGATATAAGCACCAAGGCACAAATGCCAAGATGACCTGAATATCATGTCAATTTTGATATAGAAATTTGTATAAGCATCAAAACATAAACATCATGATGACCAGAATACGCCTTGCATTACAAACACATCAATCAGTCAAGAGATCATTCTAAATCCAATGTGAATTACTCATAGTGACCCTTTATTGTTCACATCCTTAGGTAAGATCGCATTTCACAGTAGGAGAAAGAACTCACTCAAAAAGACAATAGTTAGATCAAACTTCTTTGAATTTTCTAGGTATCAATGGTCAAGGTACATATGGCCATCCAATTCAAGATAGATGCTCTTACAGAAGGACACCATTTCAATCCAAAATTTCCAAAGTTGTTAGATGTTCACATACAAGAAGAAAACAAAGAAAATATTATGCCCCCAGTCATCACTCTATAAATCCTATGAAGGACATCATCGAAGAGCTTGTGGGAACAAAATATATAAAAATTTCAATGTGAATCAGTAAGCATACAAGGAGATAAAATCATGTAAAAAGCCTAGATTGTTTTCAGTTTATGTTTGATGTTTGATTGCGTTGTTGTAGATGCAAAATCCTTTCTGGAGATGAGACTGACTGACTGACTCAGAAGGAGCTTCAAAGGACTCTAACTGGATATGACTCATCTGAGGTATATTGGAGACCATAGGATATGACATTGATTGCCCCCAAGTGTTAACATTGATAGGATACAAATGCTTGAGCTGATTGGTGTACAGACCGTCTTATTGAAAATGGGAATGGAGAAACAAATCAGGAGGTATGTACAAACTAAAGCAAGACTGAAAGCTAGGAAAGACCAAGATTGCACTGATAGATGGAGTGGTTTTGAATAAGTGGTGCCTGTTTGCCGAGTTTTCACCATCTTGGCAGAGATTCTATTTTTGCTACCAAGGTGCCTATTTCTAGGTTTTCACCAAGGCAGTTTTTCTTTTTCTTATTTTTTTGTATTTTTCATTTTTCCAATTTTTTTTGTAATTTTGACATTTTTTACTTTTTTTGTGAATCATCAAGGCACCTATTGCTAGGTTTTCACCAAGATGTTCATTTTTTAAGGACTTTTTCTAATTTTTAAGATTTTTTCAAGACATTTTACCATAGACTGAATGCCTTAGACATAGAATTTCTTCAGATGGAGAACATTGATTGGTTCTCGAAGCTATTCTCCTTCATTCATTGAGAGTTGATAGGCACCAGAAATAAAAGTAGCAATGATAACAAAGTGACCCAGCCAGTTGGGTTCAAACTTCCCCTTGCGCTCCCTATGTGATTGATTTTTAGGATTCTCTCTCAAGACTAGATCACCAACCTGAAAGTCTCTATGTCTGACTTTCTTGTTGTAACCTCTAGACATTCTCTTCTAATATACTCTAAGATGATCATACGCTGCTTGTTTGCACTCATCTAGTAGTTCAAGTTCTTGCAACCTAGACACTCTGTAGTCTTCATCAGTTACTAGACCATGCATTTTGATTCTTAGTGATGGGATTTCGACCTCAATAGGCAGGACCGCTTCAGACCCATAAACTAAAGTGAAAGGTGTAGCCCCAGTGGGCATTCTGATACTTGTTCTATAGGCCCAAAGAGCTGGATTGATCATGAGATGCTAGTCTCTTCTTATCTTATTAACTGTACAGTGCAAGATTTTCAACAGATTCTTGTTAGAAGCCTCTGCTTGTCCATTCCCTTGAGGATAGTAGATAGAAGACCAATGTTGTGTTATCTTGAATTTGGCACATAGATCATCTAAGTCTTTGTTTTTGAATTGTCCCCCATTATCTGTGATTATAGAATGTGGGATCCCATATCTACATATGATATAGTTCAAGATAAACATAGATATTTGTTTTCCGGTTGCTTGTGTCAAAGGTACTGCTTCTACCCATTTTGTAAAATAATCTATAGCTATGATTATATGGTATGTCCATTAGAAGAATAAGGATATATAGCTCCTATAAGATCAAATGCCCATTGGTGAAAAGGCCATTGTGTAGTAAAGGGAATTAGATCTCTCCCTAGAGCATGAATTAGGTTGACATGCACTTGACACTTTTGAAAATTCTTAGCAAATTTGATAGACTCTTTCTCCATTTTAGGCCAATAGTACCCAGCCCTAATAAGTTTTTGAGCTAGTGTTAAACCATTCAAGTGTGACCCAAAAATACCTTCATGGACTTCCTCTAATGCACGTTGAGACTCTTCCCATTCTAAACATCTAAGTAGCATACCATCTATACCTTGTTTGTAAATATCATGACCAATGATGACATATCGAGAGGCATTATGGATAAGGTATCTCTTTTCATGGCGGTTGAAGGTATTGAGAATGATTTGGTCTTTGAGATAGGAGAATAGGTTTTGATATCTGGATGAATCATGACCAACAATAGTGCAAATCATGTGGGTTTCAGGGGAGTCATATGCAAGATAAGATAGTGCTTCCACAAGGAACTCATAGTGTAGCTCATGTTTAGGCTGCTTTAATAAAGTAGATAATATTGCCATTGCATCGACAGCCTTATTCTATGTTCTAGGTATTTGCTCAAATGTGATAGATAGGAAATACTTCTTTAGATCATCTACCATTCTCTTATAAGGAATGAGCTTTTCATCTTTAGTTTTCTACACATCATTGACTTGATGGATAACAAGTTGAGAGTCTCCATGAATGTGTAATTCTGTTATTCTCCACTCAATTGCTATTTTCATGCCATTAAGAAGGGCTTCATATTCGGAAATATTATTTGTGCAAGGGAACTTTAATCTAAATGCTTTTTGGATTGAGTATCCTTGAGGATTTATGAACAATATGCCTACTCCAGATCCATTCTATGTGTAGGAGCCATCAAAGAATAATTGCCATTCTCTAGAAGAAAGAGTCATGATCGAGGAATCTAGAAATTCCATTTGCATTGGTGTATTATCAATCATAGGTGCATTTTCTAATTGATCAGCAATAACCTGTCCTTTTATAGCTTTTCATTCCACATATTCAATGTCAAATTCACTTAAGAGCATGACCCATTTGGCTAATCTACCTATGAGGGCAGCTTTTCTTAGTAGGTACTTTAGTGGATCAATTTTAGCTACCAAATGTGTGGTATGAGCTAACATATAATGTCTCAATTTCTATGATGCAAAGATCACAGCTAGATAAGCTTTCTCAATCATTCAATAGTTCTTTTTGTATGCAACCAATGTTCTATTGATATAGTATATAGCTCTTTCCTTCTTATTCTCATCATGTTGTGCTAGCAATGCCCCCAGTGATGTATCTGTTGTGGAGACATATAAGATCAATGGCTTCCCTTGAATAGGAGGCATCAAGATAGGAGGATTTGATAGATATTGTTTGATATGGTCAAAGTTCTTCCCACATTCTTCATTCCATGCAAAGGTCACACCTTTATGTAATGTTTTTGTAAAAGGTTGTGATATGTCTGCAAGCTGTGATATGAATCTTCTGATAGATTGAACTCTCCCTTGCAATGTCCTCATTTGACTGATGTTCTTAGGAGGTTGTATCTCCATTATAGTCTTTACTTTAGATGGATCCACTTCAATTCCCTTCTTTGAAACTATGTATCCTAAGATTTTTCCAGAAGTGACACCAAAAGCACACTTCTTAGGATTTAGTTGGAGACTAAACTTTTCCATTCTATCTAGTATCTTGCTCAAGTCATTTAGATGTTCAGCTCTAATCATAGATTTTGCTAAAGTATCATCAACATAATCCTCCATAGTCCTATGCATCATGTCATGAAAAATAGAAGTCATAGCTCTCTAATATGTAGCACTAGCATTCTTAAGCCCAAATGGCATGACATTCCAATAGAAGGTACCCCATGCACATGTGAAAGTAGTTTTCTATTGATCCTCTGGAGCAATTTTTATTTGATTATATCTAGAAAAACCATCCATTAAGGAATACATCTTGAAACCCGCAGTCATGTCCATTATCATATCAATGTTAGGTAGTGGAAAATCATCCTTAGGGCATGCTCTATTCACATCTCTAAAGTTTGTGCACACTCTGATTGATTTGTCTGGTTTAGAAATAGGTACAATATTAGAGATCCATTCTACATAATCAATAACTCAGATGTATCTAGCTTTTAGGAGCTTCTCTAATTCAGCTTTTACCAAGAGTGCAACATGAGGATGCATCTTTCTCAATTTTTGCTTAACAAGTTTGACATTTGGAGTTATAGATAAATGATGCATTATAAGATTAGGATCCAACCCTAGCATATCTGAATATTTCCATGCAAAGTTGATCTTCTTTTCTATTAAGAATGTTGTAAATTTTTGCTTCTCTTCTTTTGATAAAGATTGTACTACATGAATCAACTATGGTTCTTCTATTATTCCCAAGTTGATGGATTGAGTGGGCTCAATTAGAACTAGAGATTTGTCCTATCAATGACTCGGAAGGACATCAAATATCTCATCCTTAGGCACCTTAGAGAGGTTTTCACCTTCGAATACATCTTTTATTTTTACTTTTGTAGGTTCTGAGACTGCCACAAAGTGGTTTTCACCCTCAGAACTCCTTTTCTTTTTATTCTTATTCTTATTTTTCTGACTAAGATACTTGATGTCTGACTCTATCATGCTAACACTCGGTTCACTGATGGAAGTCCTCATAGGTTCAACTACATTGAGGTAGCAAGCAAGGGCATAGTCATTCAGGAAGGTATAAATACCATGGCTGGGATTTATGGAGGTTTGATCAAGAAGTTCAAGATGTTGGATAGTCAAAATGGGGAAAGATTGGGAGATAGTGTTTACGGATATGGATCTATCATCATTCGTACTGACCCAAAACTCGATTTCAAAGGTGATATTACAACTTAAGACATTCAATTCATGAATAGGCTCAATGTCATTATGGGAGTCCAATTCAGCCATAGGTGGATCAGACTCAATAAGTTCATTACTTCGCTCTAGACTTATGTTGGGTTTAGATACATATTGGTGAATAACATCAACATGTTTCTCTATGATAAGCTCATCTTCCTTTGGAATGACCCCCCATTCATAGTCATTAGATTCATCTTCTGACTTAGGACCTCTAGGAAACCTTAGAACATGTGTAAAGTCAGGATGAACACCCCAAAAGGGGTTACCTTCGGTGTCTGATTTGAATTCATACTCATGAGAATCTATTTTAGAATAACTACCACCTTCCTCTTTGTCTATTTTATTGTCTTCGAGATTAGCTGGTTCTTGTGTTGCAGCTATCTCTTTCTCTATAGTAGGTTCTTGTGTTTCTACTACATTGATTCTTTTTATTGGATCATCTTTAGCTTCAAGGAGGTCTTTGATTTCTTTAGGAAAACACTCATAAGGAATAAGTTATGAGCTGTCTGAATCACTATCTGATGGTT
Source organism: Chamaecyparis obtusa (assembly GCA_027943335.1). Taxonomy (NCBI): domain Eukaryota; kingdom Viridiplantae; phylum Streptophyta; class Pinopsida; order Cupressales; family Cupressaceae; genus Chamaecyparis; species Chamaecyparis obtusa. Next base: position 3,051,066 of record BSBK01001816.1, read on the forward strand.
CAGTTTCTTCCTTTTTAAGAAGGGGTTCTCCTGGTGCGATCTGCTCTATGACATGGGAACAATTACCTTTGAGGTGGAAGGGTTTCTTTTTAAAGCCTAAGCCAACAGTATCTTTGTTTGCCCAACTAGTATGTGAAATAGGTGTTATAAGACCTTTTCCTCTTACTCCTAGAGGTCCTTTACCTGAATATCCCATCTTAGCTATCAACTTATCTCCTAGACCATATGACTTAGAAGGGATTTTGGATACTATAGAGTCACTAGTTGGAACAGCTTGAGATTTAGGTTCATCTTTGTATAGCCATGTAAGCACAGCTTCATCTTCTTCAAATTCTTGTTTGGAGACTTATTCTGCCACAAAATTTCTTTTATATGCCTCAAGAGGTTTTTTAGAGTCTGGTTTGGACTATTTTAAAGATTGTCCATAAGACTTAGGTGAGATAGGTAGAGATGTCAAAGATAAGACTGGCTCTATAGTATATTTTCCCATACCATTTTCTTTGATATTGACCTCTTTTGCAATGTCTTCCATTTTAGATGTGGATGCTTCTTTTGTTGATTTAATGGAAGATTCTCTGTTATTAGGCACAAGTTTATCCACACTTTCCTTCAATGTATTGCAAGTGGTAGAGATGTCTACTGGAATAGTGACCTCCACTCCTTCATAGGGAAATTTCAAACATTGGTGGAATGTAGAAGGAATAGCTTGCATTGCATGTATCCATGGTCTCTCTAGAAGAATGTTGTAAGCCAAAGGTAGATCAAGCACTTGACATATAGTATCCCTGATAACTAGACCTACTCTAATAGGTAAGAAAATGGTGCCTTTAGAAGATCTTTCTTGTTCATCATAGGCTTTTATATTTATTTTCTTTCTAGGATCAATAACCAATTCTAAAAATCCCAATTGTGTGACCAAGCTGTAAGAACAAATGTTTAGGCTAGCGCCTCCATCTATCAACACATGTTTGACTAAACAGTTCTGGATCAAGACTTCTATATGCAAGGGTTGGTTATGCGGGTGACTCAAGGAGTTGTCATCTTCCTCTAAAAAGGAGATATATTGCAGAGATGTAAGATGTCCAACCATAGTCGGGAATCTATCTAAATCAAGGTCATCAAGAACATTAGATCTGAGCAAAGCTTTGTCTAGAATAGCTCTATGAGCTGGAGATATTCGAAGCAACTCAAACATGCAGATTTTTTCATTAGTGTGTTTGAGTTGTTGAACAATGCTATAAGATGTCGGCCTCATATCTTTAGGATTGGAAGATTTAGAAGCAGCCTTCTTCTTGGAAGTGGACGAAAGATTGAAGGGCATCTTAGGGACATTTGATGAATCTAGGATTTGTCCATTCAGATGTGCCTGAGCTTGTGATCGAGTAACTATGTTAGCTAAAGGATGATCTCTATCTCTTCATACAATTGTGATGACATTGCAATTCTTAGAGAGACAAGGTTCAACCATATTGATAACAGCATTATTTCCAGGGTAAGCATAATTGATCTTTGCCCCCATATTAGGTTGAGAAGATGAAATTTCTTGACCATGTTTCAGAAATGGTTATGTGAATGTTGTATGATCATTATTGCTCTTATGATTGTCAATCATGATGTCTCCCTTATCAATCAGATCTTGAATAGTATGTTTCAAGTATAAGCAGTTATTAGTTTTGTGACCTTTACCCCGATGGAAATCACAGAATTCATTCTCTCTCCACCATTTTGGTTTAGGGTCAGGATCAGATTGTCAGATCTCAGGCAAAGAGATGATGTTATTAGCTAGCAAAGTTCTCATAGCTGATTCCAAAGATTCTCCAAGAGGAGTGAACTTTCGTTTATTATCAGCGGACCAAGATTTGTATTATGGCTTCTTTTGAGATGGTTCAAACACCTTTTGTTCTGAAGCTTTGATGGCTTGGGTACTAATAGTTAGATTGAAAGCTGGTGCCTTTGATGGGGCATGGATAGTATCAACAATGCCATCTGGTATGATGCCTTTATTCTTGTTCCAATTTTTGTTCTTGTCTTTAGAATTGGATCCTGATTTGTACTTGTCCTTTTGAAGTGTAATGTCTCTTTTTTTCACAAGTACCTTTTCAATTTTGATCACATTGTCTACCATCTTATCAAAAGATGTATGATCTTCCATTTGTAAAGGGTAGTTGATCTCTGGGACAAGATTATTGATGAAGATTTCCAGCTTCTCAGTTTCTGGAATAGGCCTAGCATATAGAGAGAATTTCTTCCTCCATCTCTTGAGAAAAGTCAGGAATGGTTCTCCTAGATATTGTTTGAGATTGTAGATGTTGATCATGGTGACCGAATGTTGAATATTGTAAGAGTATTTATGATAGAACAATTTGATCAACTCCTCAAAAGTTTTGATAGTAGAAGGCAATCTAGAGAACCAATGAATGGCTCCTCCTCCCAAAGATTACAGAAAAAGATGCATCAGATAGGTTGGTTCATGCATGAACTCCATAGATTGTGTATAGAATTCTCTGACCTAATCTTGAGGATCAGAGTGTCCATCATACTTATCATATTTAGGCATCTCCACTCTTTTTTCAAATGGTGGCATGTACAAGTCTTTGTCAAATGGAAAAGGGCATAGGGCCTCCATGGAGAACTCTTTGGGTTCCTTTTCTTTCTCAAGTTTATTAAGTTTGATGTGCATGGCATGCATTTGTTTCATCATAGCCAAAATAGGAGTTTCTTCCTCATGCATAATGATATCTTCAATGTTAAACTTGGGAGGAAGTTTAGCTCCTTGATGAGCTAATTGTAAAAAGTATGCTTCTCTATCTTCTCTCAAGAAATGTTTCATCAATCTTTTGAAGTCATCATCATTTTGATACCGAGAAATTTCTTCAGGTGTGGGTTCTTGATCTACACCATGTTGAGATTGAGCTCTTTGAGAGCCATGGTTTGTCCCTGCTTCAGACATAGTAGGATTTTTAAGACTCCCTGGGATATATTGAGGAGGAGTTTTTTGATTACCTCTGTGAGTTGATGGTGGAGGAATGTAACCAATTTTTAATTGAAAGTTGCCAAGACCATCATCTTCGTAAAGACCAGAATTATAGATTTTCTCAAGAGTTGTACCCTTGATAGTGGTTATAGGTAAGGTATGGGATGCTTCTCTAGATTTCTTGTGAGAGGAAGCTCTAGTTTCCACCGTTAACCTTGGGTGAAACAAAAGAATATGATGAAGACAACTGAAGAAGATCTGATTCAAGAAGATCAAATGATGCAACCTTGTCAAGGTTTGATTGATTGAAGCTTAGATTAGATGTAAATGAAGGAGACTATGCCCTAGATGTATGGGTAGATTCCCAAAAGATAGCGAACACCAGTTCACAACACTTGGCCATTTTGAAGATGGATTGGAGATTGATAGTTATGACAAGGTTTTGACACAAGATGAAAAAGGACTCAAATTGATTAAACAGAAGGCTGAATTAGATTCAAAAAGGCCACTTTAGGAAAATGATTGGATTCTCAGTAGTTGATGCTCTATTCCTGACATGATGATTTGTTTGACAGATTCTGGAAATAGGCTGAAAAAGATGGGTATCTGGCAATTCTGACAACTTTCTAGCAATTTTTCAAAATTTCTCAAACGACTTTCTACAGGCTCATACAACAGTGGGTATAGCATGAAATGACAATTCACAAACTCGTATGACTTTTGCAAAACTCACACGATAGTTGATAGCAGGGTTTTTGAATTTTTTGAATTGATTGGCAGCAAAACTCATACGATAATATACCAGCTACCATACGACAATCTGGGGGTTTTGAAATGACAATAGCCAAAAGTCGTACGACTTTCTAAATTTTCAAGATGACTTTTGACTCTAGAAAGGTGTTTGACATCAGATTTTGCAATTTTTGAGGTTTTCAGTTTTAAATTGTTCACAAAATTGTCTGTCTAGATTTGAAGATTGCAGCGGATTGATTCATTCTTAGTAACCAGATAGATAAATAGGCATGCAAAATAGCAAGCAAGTGATTTCAAGCACGTCTGAAAATAATGAATAGGGGACAAAGCAACCCTGTGCATGAAAAATCAAGTGACTGAATTGTGCTAATCCCTAGGAGTGCTAACAGTGTATGTTCCAAAAAGTTTTTCAATAATGCACATATTCCTAGAAAATGAAAATTTGGCCTCACTAGGGTTTGTAGTAATGGTCTGACTCTACAACTTTTATGATCTCAAGAGGGAAAACTCCAATCTAGGTGCACCGGGGTTTTCACACAGTCTGATAAATTAATCAATCAGGAGCTGCTAGGGAGATCTGACAGCCCAACAAGAGACCACACCTGTGAAGATTTCCTCCACAAGGACATTTATATAGCGGCTGCTGCTACCATGGTGAAAATGGCTATTACCACTTGAGGTTCTGTCAACATGGTTGACCCAATTAAAGGAATGTCCACTATGGTTAACCCTCTCTAAAGGTGACTCACAAAAGATACCACATGGAGACTGGTTCCAAATTCAAGGATCTGAGTTTTTGATACTACCCAAAAAGGGAGTAGAGCATAGTCCTCTAGCCTTTTCACTTTTAACCCAAACAAAGTAGACAGATTAATCCGACATGCTAAGACCAAGATTATCTCACAAAGATCTATGATGTCAACCACTTATGATCTATCAACCTCTTCAGAGAGAGAATGTATCAATCAGAAGTTGAAGATGCACAAATCTAGTAGAATGTGAGACGCTCTTAGTAACCTCCCTAACTACAAGGGTTTGTTGGTTAAGAAGATTTTTGATAGAAACCCACTCCCTCAAGAACCACAAATAGTGTTCATAAGACCTATTTACTATGTGTAACAAAGATGCTGAAAAGTAAATCTATGTTCATCTTTATAGCCCAAAATGAAATCAGTGATATGAAAGCAATAAAGGTCATACAAGCTTGACACACAAGAATTCTTTTTAATCCAAATTGAAATGTTATCAGTTGAGAAAATTACTTGAATTTCTTGCAATGCGCTTAGTAGATTCTTACCTATTTTTAGCAATTCTCACGCTTTTTCCCAATCAAAATCAGCAGAAATCAATCAGAAACAGCAAATTTCAATTGTTAATGTTAGCCGTCAGTCCAAATCTGGAAAAAAAATATGGAAAACTGCCTAAAAAAGTGAAATGACAATTGAAACCTAGCACTAAAACTCATACGATAGTGGGTCACCTACCAGACGATAATCTAGAAACTCGTACGATAATGGCTATCAGATCATACGACAAAAGAGCTTCCAAACAACACTATGTTTCTGATGGTATGATCCTCAATCAAATCAACTGTCGTACAACAGTGGGTACCTCCTGATACAAGTTTTTGACAAAAATCATATGAAAATTGTATGGACAAAAATTAAAAATCGCAGCTTGGAACATAAAACGACAAGAAGATGATAGGAATTGATAGAAATTGAATGGAAACCCATTTCAGGGCCCCATGGTGGGCGCTAGAAATGTGTGTGTGAATTTGTACCTAGCTGTAGACACAACACTTCAATAAAACATTAGAGGTTAGCTAAAATTGAAATCATGCAGTAAAAAAGAAACTAATCTAACTAGGTGATTTATTGCCTTCTAGTAGATGCGAGTATGTATTCTCAGATTGGACCGAGATCAGTGACCTTGACGACACCTAAACGAAGGATTTGAATGTAGAATCTAGATATGAGATGAATGCAAATTAATCTATATTTTTGGATTTTCTATGTAATAAGATGAAATAAACTAATTATGAAACTATTCTATATGAAAAATGGATATGCAAATTAAGCTACCAATGAATTGTAAATAAGATTGATCTCACAAAAGTTGTTGATTTGCAAAGAAGCTTCAATTCCTCAGATATCGATTCACCAGCATGATTGTGCAAATTCATGGATTGATTTTGGCAGAGTAAGTATGCAAACTTGTGAGATGAATTATGAAGAGCTGAGCCTTGATTTTATAGAAATCTAGGGCTTGAGGATGCATTGAGAAAAGACATAAATCACTCTTGATAAACTCAGGTTGATTTTTGAGTTAACAAGAAATTAAGAATATTTAATTCATAAAATCATGCAAAAGCAGTTTTTATCTCAAAATAGAGTTTTAGATAAAATTTCAACTCATCATCAGATGTTGAGTTTCAATTTTAAAATTGATTGTTAATTTCTAGTTGTCTGCTTCTCTAATTGTGCATGATTTAATTATAAATTAATTTAAAAATAAAGTGATTTATTCTCAACTTAACTGATTTTTTGAATTAAAATAATTGATTTATGGGTTAATCAATTATTAAATCACACTTTATTCCAATTAAATCATTAAATTTGACAACTTTGATTTTAAATCAATTAAATAAATATCCAATTGATTGTTTGTAGGAATTTTGATATATTGTCAAAATAAAAATAATATTAATTAGGAATAAATGCAATTAAATCTAATTAAATAATTAAGTGGCAGTATTAATCTAATTAATTAAATATTCATCATATTCAATTAATCAAATTTAGGATAAATGAGATTTATCACCAAATAATATTTAATTAAAGATAATTATGATAAATTAGGAATATTCAAGGAATATTCTTCGATGCAGAATTTAGGATAAAATCAATTAGGATTTTGATGTTTAGATGTGTAGATGTGCCTTAGGTTAGGACTTTGATGTTGATTTTGATTGAATTGTTGATGTAAGAGGTTAATGAACCTATAGCCCATTTTTGGGGTATTACATCCCCCATTGGCATTGATGGCAACATAGATGAAAAAACATCCAGTGTTCCAAAAATCCAATACTACAATACTACTGCTCTAGAAAAATATTTCAAGTCCTCTTTATCAATCAAATCTTGCTTCATTTTCCTGTTCAGATAGTACAAATGGTTTTTTCATGTACACTTCTCCCCCATTGACATCAATGACAGAAATCTCATCATTATGTCAACAACTCCAATGTCAAAAGACAATATTCAGAAAATACATTCACTAGAGTCCTCATGACTCAGCTCAGATACACATACTCCCCCATAGAGGAAGTACCAACATCCAGTCCAGAAGAAAGATAAGGCTCATATACCACTGGATGGATGCAACCAACTGCATCACTTCTCAAAAGTAGGCTGGGGCATAACCATAAGCATACCTCTTAGATACTCAAATGTATCCTTAGGCAAAGGCTTTGTAAATATGTCTTCTATCTGCTCCTTTGTACTTATGTAGTCAAGCCTGACTTCTTTCTCAACAACTTTCTCTCTTACTACATGATACTTAATTTCTATATGTTTTGTCTTAGAATTTAATACAAGGTTCTTAGACATACTAATTGTGCTGGTGTTGTCACAATGTATGACAACAAGTTCAAGAAATTTTATTCCAATATCCTTCAGCATTTACTTCATCCAAATTATCTGGTTACAATTGTTTTCTACTGCTACATATTCTGCTTTTGTTGTGCTCTGTGAGATACAATTCTGCTTCTTTCTTAGCCAAGAAACCAATCTTCCTCTAAGGAAAAATGCTCCACCACTGGTGCTCTTCTTATCATCAACACTACCTCCCCAATTAGCATCTGTATATGCACATAGGGTAAAATCATCAAATTTTTCATACCACAATCCATAGTCCATTGTGCCTCTTAAATATCTCAGTATCCTCTTTACTGCTGCATAATGTGATTCTCTAGGTTCAGCTTGAAATCTTGCAACAATTCCAACTGAATGTGCTATATCAGGTCTTGCATGAGTCAAGTACTACAATCCTCCAATCATAGATCTGTATTTCTTTTGTTCAATTGTCAGTGTTTCATCTGTGCTAGATAATTTATTTCCAGTTACCATAGGTTTTCCAACCGGTTTACAATTCTCCATTCCAAATCTTTTCAACAAGTCATTGAGGTGCTTTGTCTGACTTACAAAGATACCATCATTGTTCTATGTTATCTGTAATCCCAAAAACTATTTCATTTCACCAATCATACTCATTTCAAATTCAGTCTTCATTTCATCAGCAAATTTGTCACTAGCTTCATCTTCTCCTCCAAAAAAAATGTCATCAACAAAAATAACTATAATCAACAAACCATTTTCAATTTCTTTTGTGTATAGATTGCTATCAGCTATTCCTTTTGTAAATCCCAACTTTAACAAATACTTGTCCAATCTTGCATACCAAGTTCTAGGTGCTTGCTTTAATCCATATAAGGCTTTCTTCAGTTTACATACCATGTCTCCTTCTTGAGTCAAAGGAAAACCTTCAGGCTACTCAATGTAGACTTCTTCTTCTAATTCTCCATTTAGAAATGTTGACTTTACATCCATTTGATAAACTTTGAACTTCTTATAAGCTGCATAAGCCAAAAACATTTTTACTACTTTAATTCTTGCTAAAGGTGAAAAGTTTTCTTCATAGTCAATTACTTATTTCCGTGAGTATCCCTTACATACCAATTTTTCTTTGTTTCTTACTACTTCTCCTTGTTCATTCATCTTATTTCTGAATACCCATTTAGTTCCAATAACATTCTTGTCTTTAGGTCTAGGGACCAATTCCCATGTCTTGTTCTTTTCAATCTGGTCTAGTTCTTCTTTCATAGCATTAATCCAACTTTCATCTTCACAAGCTTCACTAGTAGTTTTAGGTTCAATTTGAGAAATCAAACATAACTGTTCTTGTACCTTATTCTGAGTTAGAACTCCTCTTTTAATGCTTCCAATAATTTTTCCAATAGGATGATTTCTTTATAAATTCTTATTAAGTGTCACTATCTCAGATCTCACTTCAGGTGTAGGTTCTTCAATGACTTCATTGTGGCTTTCATTCAAAAAATCACTGTTAGTCTCATAAAATAATTTAGTAGTTCTAGTGTTAGGATGAGCTTCTTCATCTGATTCATAATCAAGCATTCTTTCCTAAATTTTAAACTTTTCATCAACTTTAACATTTGCGCTTTAAACAATAGTCTTAGTTATTTTATTGTAACAACTATAGGCTTTGCTTTTCAAAGAATATCCAAGAAATATACCTTCATCACTTCTAGGATCAAACTTTCCAATGTCATCATCTCTCTTTATATAACATTTACTTCCAAAAATTCTAAAATACTTAACTGAGGGTGCATGTCCAAACCATAATTCATAGGGTGTCTTGTCTGTGTCTACTCTAATTTGTACTTTATTCATTGTATACACTGTTGTGTTCACTACTTCTCTCCAGAATATCTTCACCAAATCATTCTCAAATAACATAGCTCTTGTTGCTTCAATCACTGGTCTATTTCTTCTTTCTGTAATACCATTTTTTTCAGGTGTCCTAGGGGCTAAAAACTGTCTCTTAATGCCATTTACTTCACAAAAGGTGTTAAACTCACTAGAAGTAAATTCTCCAACTCTATCAGATCTCAAACATTTAATCTTCATTCCAGATTCATTCTCAACTTTATTCATAATGATCTTAAACTTATCAAATGCTTCAGACTTTTCTTAAGAAATGCAATCCACATCATTCTTGTAAAATCATCAACAAGAATCATAAAATACCTTTCTCCATAGAATCCTCTAGTTGTCGTAGGACCGCTGAAATCTGTATGAACAATCTCCAACTTTTTTGTAGATGTAAACTTCTTATTGGGAAAGGAACTTCTCTTCTGTTTAGCCATCACACATTCTTTGCAAATCATGTTAGTAGGCTTCATAATTTTAGGCAAATCCCTTACTGCAAGTGTAGTACTCACTTTCACAATGTTGTCAAAGTTTATATCACAAAACCTTCTATGCCATAACCAACTATCATCAATCTTAGTATTCAAACATGTCATCTCAGTAGGATTCAACTGAAATACATTACCTCTTGTTCTAGATCCAGTTCCAATCAGATTTCCATCTTTATCCTTTATCACACAAGTTTTCTCAGTAAACCAAACTTGATATACCTTATCAACTAACTATCCAACACTTAAAAGATTATGTTTCAATCCATCCACAAAATAAACATCATCAGTATTAGTCTTTCCATCAAGAGTAATAGATCTTATACCTTTAATCAAACAAGGTGCATTGTTTCCAACTCTAACAACTCCTCCATCATAATTGTTAAACTTTATGAACTTTTTCATGTCTCCAGTCATATGATGTGAACAACCACTGTCTATAATCCAATCTGCTTTCTTTTCAACTTGGGAAACTAAGGCTTTTTCTTCCTTAACATCAGTTTTAGGATTCTCTTCTTTAATTGCTACAAATCCTATGTCATCATTATTCTCAGTATCACTTTCACTTAGATTTCTCTCTACACTAGCTTCAAGATCTTCATCATTAGCATAATAACATTCCTTAGATCTTCTAGGTTTGAAATTGTTTCTATACTTTTTAACTATCTTAGGACACTTAGATGCAAAATGACCATATTCTTGACAAGTCCAACATTTAAAGATTTTCTTATTGTTTGGTTCTCTCTTCACAAACAAGGTAATACCTTCTTCAATCTTCTTATCTTCTTCATTTCTAGATCTGTTGTTACCAGCATAATCTCTGCTCACACTGATGCTTCTTAACAAATTAGGGAAAACACTAAGAGCACTGAATGTTGTCTCCATTCTAGGCAAGTCTCCTAATAACCTGAAGTTCATCTCTGTTGCTTCCAATCTTCCAAGAAGAGTCTCTCTTGTAAAGTTTGAAGTACAAGGTATAACTTGTTCAATCATCTGTGTTGTCTCCTTAAATATAGGAGTCAATGTCCTCATAATTTTCCATATTACTTCATTCTCTGTCTTTGTTCCTCCATAAGATTTTATGCCTCCAACAATTTCTGACATTCTACCAATATAGCTTCTAACATATTCATTTTCCATAATTCTTATATCTTCAAATGCACATATTCAATTATGTAATCTAACTTTTTTTGCATGTTCATCACCTTCAAAAGTAGAGTGTAAAGGTTTCCAAATTTCATAAGACTTTTTCAAACATTTTACCTAACTATACTCATTCTCCAAAAGGGCTGTCAAAAGTGCTTCTCTTGCAAGTATGTTACACATGAATAGATCTCTCTCATCGCTAGTACATGTTTCAAGATTGTCCTCTTCAATGATAGTCTTATCATTCTTCATAATCAACCAATAACCTAGTCCTAAACACAGTAGGTGTGTCTTCATCTTTTCTTTCCAGCTATCAAAATTTACTCCATCAAACTTAGGGCTTTTTTTTTTGAAATTCACCACGGATCTCCTTAAGCTGTTAAACTTCTTTTTCAAGGACCTGCCGCTTTGATACCAATTGTTAGAAAGTAAAGTCCACCAAGAGATCTAAGAGGGGGGAATGAATCAGTTATCTGATAATTATAAATTTTATCAACTTCAACAGCATTAAACCATGTAAGCAATATAATTACCTGTTAGCTATTTTTCTTGCTATCCCTCAACTCTAAAAGAGAAATAATGAAAACCAGACCTAGGGATCTTTGTCTAGTAACACAAATCTACTTGTTCATGCAAATTGAGGGAAAGAAAAGACTAATTGATGAGGATTTGATCCTCCTTCTACTTCAAGTTCCACACACTCAAGTGGGTACACCTAAAACAAGCTGAAATCAGCATACATATAACTCACTAGCTAAAACCCTTTATGTAGATGTGATCGTGGATAGTTCTCAGACTTATAAAACATGAGAGTTCAACTCAACCAGTCTTATACAAGATCCCACCTATATGATCTGCTAAGAACTAGGAAAATGGCCAATGTGACAACAAGGATAAACTCCTTCTTCTCTTTGAGCTTTGAGCTCAGGTAGGCTAACCCATGGATTCATTTCTTCAAAGAATCAGTAACAATACTTGTAATCAGGAAACACAAGATATAAACATGAATGCTCTCAAACATGAAATTAAAGATGGAATTGATTTAATGATTTGATGATGAAAATTGCAAAGCAAACCAAGACTAGTGCCTTGTTCATTGGGCAACAGAGTCATACAAACATACATTCGCAAAAAACCTTAACTCCAAACTCAGAGAAACCAAGTGAAGAGCCTTACAAGTCACTCTTCTCATTCCAATTCCTGGATATCAAATTCATATGCAAACCTAGAATTCTTAGAACTTGAAGTCAAGACTTATTCTCTCCTTGAAAGAAACTCAAATTCAAACCCACAGATACCTTATAACTGGTATACTAACATGCCTTACAAATAAATACACAAGAATTAAGATCATGCATACAAAGACATCAAAACAAGAACTAAATCAAGATTCCCATTGTTCTCATTAAAATTTTATTTGTAACTGTACATTTACAAGACAAAGAAACATAGAAAATAAGATCAAAAGCCTAGAAGCTGCCCTGTAGCATAAATTTCAGCATCCCCTTACAATTGAGAAGAAAACAGAGATATAGCAAATGTGGTTAGTTCAAAAACCCACTGACAGCTGTCTATCTTTGGCATCAAAATATCTCCAAGTCTTCTCACCATGACCTGCAACTGATTCTCAAAAATGATCTGATTCCTGCAATCATGTCTTCAACAAATTTGATCCTAACTCTTGTCCTTGTAGTTTGAACCTAAATTTCTCTTTCACACTTGAATGAAACCAAAAATACTCATCACCATTAGATTCCTTGTTTTGTGACCTTTCCGGCAATATACAACACTTATATGCTCTGATAAAAAATGAGTTTCTGAGACATTAATCTGTGAACAGGCTCTGACCATTTACATCTTTGGATTTTAGCCTATAGTTTCAACTATGCCATTTTCTCAAATCTTTTAAATATGGCAATTTATTACATTATTCTCTGCACATGCCTTAGGAAGCACCAGAACTCACCATGTGTCAACATCTTATTGCATGCTCGGGCTTGACCATAGACTAACCCCTGATTGGGAGAACTGGCGAATGGTTATGATCTCTTAATCTCCCAATGAATTCCTTAACCATAGTTGCTACTGGCGATTTGGTGAATAAGGCAATCTTCAATTCACGGAATGAAATCTTAACCCTGAGTGAAATTATGTGAACTAGCGACCAGGCCCATTCTCTAAATCGCGGAATGTTTTTTCACTAACTATCAGCATTAAGCAAACTAGCGATTGGCGGTACTCTCCAAGTCACAAAATTTTCCTCTAACTATCGGCTTTCTCATGCGACCACGCAACTGGCTATTCTCCAGATCACAGAATGTTTCGGCCAAACCGCCAGCTACCTAGCAAACTGGCGACTGTGGTTAATATACCACCACCTCTGAATCATGGATTATTTTCTCTAACCACTCAAACTTCTAGTGACTACGCGAATGCATTACATGTGTCCACCTTAACCACCACCATCTTCTACAAAATTAGCTTCCTTCTGGGCACAGGCATGGAAACTGAGGCACGAACACTGAGGGTCACGTGCATAGCCTCGACCATTTGATCTACCTTATGTTGTGTGTAGTGTTGTATTTAAACACCACAAAGACTCCCAACGGCATCAATGTGGGACAATTACCTGCAAATGTTTTTAAAATCTCCTGTGCATTTCTCCTCAAAATATGTGGGCCCACCGCCGCACATAGACTTCCCACTAAGCAGGCCCACCAAGAGCCTCTGTGGTTCCTCATTTACAATACATTGAAGTGTTAGTGCTTATAAACAATACAAACTCTCCCTCCCTATAACATGTGGGACAATGTCTATTGCACAAAAGACAACAATAATCAAAACCATCATTTGCTTATCTTCAAACTTACTAGACGTGTAGGGCTCCCCCATTAACATGTCTCCTCTCCTGTATATACCCAGACCTCCCACACAAGATCACGCAGGCCATTCATTCACATTGCAGCTCCCACATACAATGGCCCTCCTGAAAATTGCGCTAGTTGGCATCCCACATTAAGTTTGGGCACAAAGAATTTGCGCTGGTTTTGTTTTTCCACAGGTAGCTCTTCAAATACATGTCACACACTAAGGCACTTCCACATTACTTGCAATGCTAGCCTCCAACGCATTGTGTGAGACTCATTTTGGTCTTGTGCATGAGGCACCAATCCATTACAAAATGCAGGTCCCAAAGCCTTATGCTATGCACCCACTGATGAGAAATACAACTAGCTATTACCTCTTCTAGCCATTGTTTAATCTGGCAATATGTATCCCTCAAAGAACCACTAGCAAGCCCCCTCTCACCTTTTGTGTGGGCTCCATTCTTTGAGACACGCCTCAAAACATTGAATGGGAGCCCCCTTTTGAAATTGTCCAGGCAGCTCCCTTCCCAAAATGCGCATGAGGCCTCCTAAAAAAATTCATGCATACCAGCATGCTAATTGCTAGCATTCCACTTAAAAATCATGCACCACTTCATTTTTGTAGATATGTTCAGCACTTGTGGGTGTGCAATCTCAATGGTGTGTGTGAGCCTTCATTATGTATGAGGCCCACCTTTGAACTGGGCATCTCCAATCACACTTGCACAGGGCCCCAAAAACTTATGCAGAGCCTCCAAACTACTCACCTTGCGCTAGCCCACCATTATTTGCATGTGCTGGTGCCTTTGTTTTGTTTTCAAATGCTAACTTTAACACTTCATATGTTGTTACACTAATCTCCACATTATTTCTTAATGTTGGCCATGATCCAGACATGCGCTAGCATGGCATTGCTAGATGCACACCCACGCACCAGTCAACATGTTACACTGGCGGCCTCTTGAATACGCAGGTTCTAAAACTTCAAACAGCAAAGCCTCCATTTGATTATCAATATCTTCATCTTGGCAATCCATAACATCATTTTCACTCAGTCCAATTTCAGGGCCATGCCAATCTTCTCCATCGTCATCACTGTCAATGTTTTCTGAGTCAATTCTATTCTCAAGGGCCCTTCAATGAAGAACAAACACATTGAAATAATAGCTCACCAGCTCCCCTTTGCTTCGTAGGGGAAAGGCCATAGAAAGATAATTCCAGAAGTTCTTGTTTGATGACATGGGATTCATACTTACAAAATCCCAAAAAGTTTCTTCCTCCTATCTTGTCCATTTTTCATGATCCTGAAGTCCACTGATACATCCCTTACATGTATTCACATCCTTTATAAAAATGAAGACTTCTGGCTGCATGGAGTCTTAGTAGTTGATTTCACTTTTACATGCTTTTCCTGAAAATCCACCTCTTCATCTTTAAAAATCATCTTCACCAAAATCCTCAGTGCATTTCTCAAAATCTTTGGGGCCCCTAACATAGCAATATCTTAGGATGGACTCCATCTCATTGTCAAATACTCACCCTATGTTTCATGCATGAGTCCCTTCCATTGTTTGGTGTGTTTTGTAATGATCACATAGCCCATGACACATATACATACTGATTGAACATGCTAGCACTTATATATCCATATCACGACTGGTAAACTTTCAATCTTGATCATTTTCCTTTTGTCTATGCTGAGCATACACACATCCTCTTGAAGACACTAGTCATGAGGCATCACATTTGATGTACACCTTCCTCTGTGAGACTGAGATGTGAAAAATTATCACATAACTCATTCTTTACATCCTTTGCAAAACTGCCAAATAGCACTAACTGGCTCCTGAAAATAGCTTTAAAAACTGACCAAATGACCTCATAGGAGAACACCATCAGAAAGACAAGCTAACTTCCAACATCACAATGTGCTAGCCAGAGGAGACCCTCCCAGAAGATTTGAGCCCAAAGACACACCTGATCAAATATAGCCAATTGAAAACCCATTCAGTCTACACTTGTCAAATCACATAAATTGGCTCTGGAACCGGCCTAAAATATTGACTGATTGAAACCTTCGAGAGCCACAAGCCTAGGCATTGATTCACCCTCACTCAAAGAGTATGGTTCCATCATTAGATTCCTCTAAAATTTGAAATACCAATCACAATAAAATGCCAAAGTCAGCCTGTCAGACATGATCAGATTTTAAAACAGTGAAAACCATAGAAATCTGATTTAGAATCGAGCTGAGAAAGTGATTAGATGGATTGGCAGGGACTTGAAAATCATCAGACACTTAGTCTTCTAGGTCTACAATATGGAACCATGCTCAATTATGCTAGACCTTGCATGGGGCACAAACTAGGATAACACAAAGTAGGGCACTTATAAAACTAGACAGTGCACATTCAGAGAATTTTAACAAATCACAAATGGAATGGCACGAACAAACAGGTCAAATGGGTACATGAGGGGCTTAAAATTAGTAGGATGACTCACTCCCATGCCTAAAATATGATTCCACAACTGGCATATCATGACCAATCATTAGGAAAAAGATATTCAAATGCAAACAGGGCTTGCCACAGCAAATTGACACTTATGCACAAGTGCAGATTTAGACATATGCTCAAAACAAGACATCACCGAATGACTCAAAACTCAAAATTAATGACCTGGGATGTCTTCAAATGTGAAAACAAAGGTGATAAGCACTATCTTTGCATGGAGAATCTCAGAATTGCATCTGGGAAAATAGGCACAAAACCACCTATAAGGCCTTTGAATTGCAAAATTTTACAAGGTACTCAAAAACCCATGATATATTTTTGAAGACCAACATTACCAACCATAGAAATATATTCATACACAATAACACAATGACACAAGATATGTTGACTAGGGAACCTCTTGATCAAAGAGTAAACCCCGGTGGGAATGATGCCCACAAAAGATGCACTAATATGAATATTCCTTGTGAAAGGATGGACTCTGTTAGGAGTCTTATGAAATACATTCAATACATATGAATCCCTGTTAGGAGATTTTGAATCCCTGTTAAAAGCTTCTAACCCTGTTAAGAGTTATGGAAGACAGAAGGACCCACTGCCCAAATAGCTTCACGGTAAGATCATTGAACACACTATCCAACTGATCTTTGTATTACTCAACAGAATAATACCAAAAGATTACTGATCTCAACAATATTTTACCTCTTCTCTAACTGTGCCAAACCACACTCACTGCTTCACCAAATCTCAATTTTAGATCTTTGTACTTCGCATGTCTTCCTTCACAAATTCACTTTCACAACTACATTATCTCTTTTCTTCACTTCATGCATACATCATCACATAACCATATTATAACAAGGAAAAACATTCCTTCCTTTATACCACACTCAAATATTTACAAATGAGTCGGCATCCAATTACAAAATAAAAGTTTCCACACGCTACATCAAAATTACACAAAACTGTCGGCTTCCAATTACAATAATTCTTCACTTGTGTGACCTCAAAGTTTGTGTTGTCATCCACAGTACTATCAATGTGTCTTCAACTTCCCTTTAACTATGCAAAACCAGATTCCATCCCGATTAGGAGATATCATCTGATTTCCACAAACTGCTACTCAAGAACACTACCTGAATACTGCTTCCACCAAAATGCTCATAACTTCCATGAATAAATGAATTAATATCTGCACTCTTAACCATAAACATATAACATATCAAAGAGTATATCCTCAACATCACATAGCTCCAACTACAATTTCCCACGTGCGCTAATCCAAACACTGTCTTCTTCTCTGCAAGTCTTTGGTAGATCACTGTGTTGACATCAATGACAATCATAGTCATGAATGCAAAAACAACTACTACAGAATGGCTACCAAACATTTAGCATTCATTCCTAACAAAGCTTCAATATGCATTATGCATCCATCTCTAGATAGTAAACTCTTTGATCTCATTTTGGAAGAAGGAGATCTAGAACCTAAAGATTGCATATCTAGATGTTTTCCCTCAGTGAGTATGTATAGATACAATTTTTTGACTTACCTTTATCATTAATGTCAAAGGGGGAGTTTTGTATAGAATATGGATCATAATATGTATAGGGAGATATAAGTATATGTATAGATGACAAAAGTTTTTTGTATTAAGGACAGTTAGCAACTTGGCCATATTCCTTTGTTGCCATCAATGACAAAGGGGGAGATTATTGGAAAGTTGGCTATACTGATGTATATGACTTCATCTAGTGTTTTCATTATGGCAAAAAATTCATATAGCAGTTTGGAGTCAGTGCACTTGATGAAAAGATCAAAAATCAGTTAAGTGTTGAAGACTAGACAGTGTACAGAGTTCCTATAGCTCAGAGCATCAGCGCATGTGCATATCAAAAAATTATAGTATGTGCTCTAGAAGTTAATTTGGTTAGACTATATTCATGCTTATTCTAAGAGCACATGACCAGATGTGCAAGGATGAGAAAGTTATAGTCAGTTGAAGTTGCACAACCAATGAGTGCCAGAGAAGAATAGAGCATGAAGCCGACAGTTAGTATTTTTGTTTGTGGTTATAATGTAATGTTGTAAAGGCTATGCACCTATTGTATTTAGGTTTGTGAAATGTATACTTGTTTTTTTGTAAGCAAGCTTAAGCCAATTCATTTGGAAGCATTGTATGTAATAGGTCTAAGGGCCGACCTAGTTGTTTATTTTGTATGCGCATATAAATATAAGATGCGCCCATTGTATTTAGTATGAAAGTTGATAGAGAGTTGTGATAATCAGAGAATAAGTGTGCGAAGGTAGTATAAGATGTATTAGAGCTTTGCAAGAGGTCAAATCATTAACGCATCAAAGGAACTGATCTGACAAGTAGTGTCATAGTGACAGTTCATCCTGCATATATAGTGTGTATCTGAGAACACAAGGTTGTAGCTTTCACCAATTGAAAAGTGAGCTCTTGGACAATGCATCCTCTCCCCTAATAGGGACTATTGTAAAAGACTCCTAATAGTGTCTAACCATTAACAAGTTCTATTGTACTTAAAGCATTGTAAAGAAACTCCTAACAAGGTTAAGGATCTTCTAACAAGGATCACAATACACTAGTGCAAAATATTAGTGGGTGTCAATTCCCACTGAATTTTTTACCTATTTGGGTTTCCACGTAAGAATATTGGTGTCATGTGTTGACTTCATGTTTCATGTTTATGTGAATGTTTAATTTAGTACTTAAGCATTTAAGTTCAGTATAAAGATTAAAGTGAAAAGTTAAAATATAGTGAACATTGATTCACCCCCCCTCTCAGTGTTCTCATTCCTAACAATTGGTATCAGAGCTCTGGTCCACAGCATAGAATTTTAACCACTTGAGGAGATCATGGAAAAAGTAGAAATGAAACATCTAAAAAGAAATCGTGAAGTCTCTCTTGAAGACCTAGACAAATCAGAAAGAGAAATTGAAGAACTAAAAGAAAAATTCAGTGATGCACAATTGGTTATCAAAAGGCTAAGAAAGGATTTGAAAGAATTGTCTAACAGTGATCTAGGAGAAAAGGTCAAGAAGTTGAATGAAGAAAATGCATCTATGAAAGAACTACTTGAAGAAGTTGATGATAATTTGATCAACAATCAGGAAGTCTACAATGAACAAGTCAAAGAGAACCTTCAACTCAGTGAAGAAGTAAGGCAAGAAAACATGGAAATCTTGGAGCTTAGGAATAGAAAAGAAATCTTGGTGTCTGAATTGAAAGAAGAAAAATATTAACAAATTACACACTAGTTCTTATTTGATAGAATCTCAGTTGTATGCAAGGAGAGCCAAAGGAGACACTAGCTGTATTGGATACAATGAAGCAAAAAATTAGATTAACAACATGCGAGCAAGAAAGTACTCTACGTATGCTAAGGAGTCTATAGATCAAACCAAAGATAATGGTGAACCACCTAAGAATGAGTACAAGCCTATAGACCACACTTTTTTTTCTTGTAACAAGCATGGACACATTGCAAGGAACTGTACAGAGGTAAGACCTTTTAATGGTTACTGTTATTCATGCAATAAATTTGGTCATAGAGCTATGAATTTCAAGACCAGTAAGAAGAACATGATTCAGCATGATCAAAGAAATCAAAATCAGACAAATGTAAGAAATTCTTAGAATGTTACATGTCAGATATGTAACTATAATGGTCACTCAATGAGACAATGTAGAATGGTGACTCATGTCAATGCACTAAGGAATATAAGACTTCCAGTCAGTTGTCACTCTTGTAACAAGGCTAGACATATCTCAAAGTTTTGTAGATCAAGGACGCAAGGTCAGGAATGCCCTAAAAAGGCTGAAGAACCAATTTTGGATCTCGAAGGAGAAGTCAAGTTTGTGAAAGCCTCAGAGGATGTGAGCTTGATTTGGTTAGAAGGAAAGAAGGACAAAGTTGATGAGAATGTATTGGATGCATTCATAGTGGATGCACCCTCTACATCTAGATGAATGGCCCTCAGGGTCATAGGGGGAGCTAATTTAGCTCTAGACCCTTGTGTGGCTGGTATACTCACTCTCAGAGTATGTTCCTTTGGACTTAATATTTTGGCATATAAAGGAATCTTCATGCAAGAGCACACGTATTGATTGTTTGCAGAACTCAAGTTGGAAATGTTTAAGTGACAGCTTGGTTTACATGACAAGTATTAATGGTGAAATTTTCTCTTTAAGTACATAGAAAGTTGTTTGACTACTCATTGCATTCAAATTTAGAGTGATAAGAGAGAAGAAAGAGCCTTAGAAGTTATTGTAAAGACTTGCAAATTGATCTATCAGTGATTGGCAGTGCATTTGGTCAGTTGCAGAAACCCTAGTTCGTCACACCAATTCAGTAGTCTTCAGATTATCTTAGAGATCAATTGGAAAGTGATTAAACAAGTAAGTCATGGCCACTCCTATAGTTTTTTATGTTGCAGAGAAGAAGAGATATGTATTTAAGAAACATCCATTCAAATCAACCCTAGATGATTTAGAGGGAGCATTCTCCCACACGCCTATGGGCATTATGTATGTGGAAGACATTAGGGCTTACATCTACTACAAGAAAGAACCAGTAGGGTTGGATAGGTTAAGGACACACATGGATACCATGTTGAAACTAGATAAAACATTCATGGATGAATATGTTAAGTGGAATGACCACCCAATAGTAGAGTATGCTATGACATATGAATTTTATGAGACTGAATGGATTAAGATTCTATTGAGCAGAATTCATGATAACCTATTTTGGATAGGTGATGTGTCGGTCAAAATAACTAGTGACCTAATATATGAGATGATAGGCCTATCTAAGATAGGCGTCATCCTTCCAATAGGCAAGGATGTCAAAAAAATTGTTGAGAAAACTTGTAAGTCAAGGAGTGATAGGCGCGGGATGACAATTGAGCCTATGGAGCAAGCTGACATCAAATTGATGTCTATGATACAGGGATACAAGTTCCATCACACCAGTAGGGTGAATAGTGTGTCTGTGGGCACTATTCTAGCAGCCATTAGAATGGTAAAGGAAGATGCAGAGTTCAACTTGTGTGAGATCTTGTGCACACAGTTGATTGATAACATCAAGGAAATCAAGCGTGACAAGACCAAGATATTCAGGTTTAGGTCATTGATCATTTACATGTACCTTCATATAGTTGGGAGAGTATCAGATTTGTATTTGGACAAATCCATTCCAACCATGCCACAGATATCTAACAAGGCATCCACAAAGAGCACATTGAGAGATTATATAACATTGGAGTTAAAGATGTAATACCCCTCTAACCCTAATATAAGTTTTGTGTTTTTGAAAGAATTAAGATCCTTTGATATTTTCTTACAGCTTAAGTTGTACATGATACTTGTTTGATCTATTCCTATAGTTGTTTATAATAATTTCATAAGCTAGTACTCAATGATTCTAATATCAGACATACTATCTAAAGGTATCATTTTTGTATGTATTTATCTCCATGTATGTATTGAGTACCTACAAGACCTTTATGAACATAGTTAGGATGTTATATGATATGTACTTGATAGATATATATAAGTGGTTATTTATATTTTCTTCTATTAAGGTTACCTTGGATGAATCTTGTATCTCACTTGATGATTTGATTATGTTAATTTATTATTAGTATTGATAAGAGACTAACACAATGCTTGAGATTCTAACCTTCATTATGATGATGCTACATGCTTTGAGTGTATATATATACATGATGTGTTTTCATGATTCAGGACGAAGTCGTAGTTACTCACATAGCTGAGGTCCACATGATGTATCGATTCTGGTCATCTGTCTGCAATATTTTCTTCTATATGTATATCCGTACATATGTATTTCTTCCTTGTGATGCAAGCTTGCAGGTACCGAGCATCGACTTCACCTGGCTTCACAAGTCTAAGCATGCCCTCAAATCCTCGATGGTTGTTGTTATGGAGATAGTACTAAGGCCCCTACATGAGTCTTCCTTTGTCATTATTCCAATTTGGGAATATTAGGGTTCCTTCTTTGTCAGTCAACCTTTGGGTCAAAAACCTAGATCCAACACACCCGGTTGGGCATGGTTGTAGTTAGTGCCTTGTGGCCACTTGAATTCATTTGGTTGTATGATTTGTTTACTAATTTTATTTATTTCTCCTTCTTGGTATGATTCTTAGTTAATCTTTCTATGTTGTGTTTCAGGAGTTTGGCTTAACTTTCCTTGTTGACTCTGGTTGACCTTGTTTGATCTTATAGTTTTTTCAATATGTTTCATAGTTGATTTTTATGGCCTTTTTCGATGATTAGATTTATTTTGAGGCATGTGATTTTATTCTACCTCAGTGTTATATCCTATAGCAATTATAAATAGGTAATAATAATGTGATCTATTACTTCATAATCTTATAGATTATAGTGTTTGGTATTTGGCATGTATCTATATAAATATAAATATAAATATATATATATATATATATATATATATATATATATATATATATATATATATATATATGGAAATATATATATGGGTGCACACATATATGTATTTATATATATATAATTTATATGTGATTATATGTTAATTATTGTAGATATTGTTGATGGTGTATATTTTGGGATTAATGTAAAGTATAATATTATTAATAATTAAATATTAAATAATGTGAGGTATATTATTCTCAAATGTTAATTATTAATAATGAGGATAGGTTATATATATAGATATTGATGTAATTAATGATGGCATATGCATATATGTTAGGATAATATTAAATGTGTGTATGAATGAATACAAATAATCTTTTATTGTATATTTGAGTAATATAGTTGTATGATATTAAGTTATTTTATAATACCCTTTAGTTAAGAGTTAGTTGGGAATTGGTTACTTTTCCTCTCAACCTTTGGAAATCTATTTATATGCACTACTTTCTCATTTGAAGGGAGGGGGTTTGGGGGCTGAAGCATTGAGGAGAGGATGGCCTTACTTTTCATGGAGATTTTGGAGAGAAAACTTGGAGATGTGAAGGAGAGTTTGTAAGCATATGTCTTTAAGAATTTTTGGTTATCTTTGCTTTTGGGAGAGAGACATTTTTTGAGAATTTCAGTAGTTGAAAGAGGGATTCTTTGCTGTGGAATTATTTCTTTCTTTCATGGAGATTTCTGAAAGTGGATAGGGTTTGAAGGATGCATCTCAAGTTTGGATTTGTCTTCTCTTTTGTTTCCTTCCTTCTTCGATTCAACCTTCGTAGGACATGAGGTATGGATTGAATATTTTAGTTACTTGATGTATCTGATAGATTATAGATCTATTTATATATTATCATTATTTATTATATCTTTACTTTTCATTTGTATGGTTATTTTAAAGTTTTGAGTTTTTGTTTGTAAGAATTGGCATGTGTTTTCCTAGGGTTTTTAGCAACCCATTTTTGGAGATCTGTTATTATAATGATTTAAATTGCATCTATGGTTTCACTAAATTGATTTTTTGGAAGTAAAATTTACAGATCTCAAATGGGTATCTCTCTGATTTTATTTTTAGGGTCGAATTAATGCCTTATTTTTGACATTTTGGCAGACTATGCCTGTCCATTCTTGATTCTGAATTTTCGGTCAAATGTATTCGTATGCTACAGGCTGATATGATTATATAAAAATCTAAATTTGATATTAGAGATTCTCCTAAGTCTTATATTTCATTTCCAATTGGTTTGGTGAATTTTAATTATGTTTTGTGAAAATTACAACCGTTTTAGTGAAGGCAGGTCTGAACCCTAACCAGAATTTTCTGTTTTAAACCAGAAGTCATAACTTTCTTTCCCACCGTTGGATCTTCCTAAAAATAAAATTGAGAGTCCATAATTATTTTATATAAATCTCCACTGAAGCGATTTCTTTTATTTTATGTTTTGTGGAAGATATGGATGACTGTTCTATGATGACTATTCTTTGCAGTTAATCCTTGCTTGAAATAATTCAATTTAAGAACATCATTAAGTTTTAAGGTTTCGTATGGTTACCAGAGGCTATTAGAATTTATTTTTGGTTAATTGGATCTATGTATACTCTGAATATGTTTATAATATCACTTGGATGTCTTCTTATATGTTTGGAACATTCTGAATGCCATATTGGGTTTAGGGTTGTCAAGTGGACTAGGGACAACATATGTTTTCCTAAACTCAATCAAATGTTGTTATGGAATTGATATAAATTCTTGATGATGAATTTATTATGTTCTTATGATTTTTATATGTATGTTATGGAACCTAAGTACACTAGGTGAGTGGCTCATAGTGAGGGGCCGGGGCCTTAAGTGGCTAGTACCAGGATAACCTACTATGAGTTATTTAATCAAGTGATAACTTAAATAAATGAATTGGGAATGGAAGATTATTGGAATGGGAAATTACACATGAATCAAGATTAATTGTGCTTCACCCATGCCTTTAGTGCTAGTAAATACTAAGGATGGGAGTGGGAGAAGGTACCTATGCATAGGTACAACTGAATGACCTTGTCTGTACGAGAGGCATTCGGTTCCGCATGTGCCTACTTGGGGGCCGGGGCCAAGAGTGGCTAGTACCAGGAAAACCCAAGGGGTGAGGGCTATGCGATGACACTCACCTAGCTTGTAGCTTAGAGTCTCTATCAAATTTGATCATGCCTCTGGTATTCCTTGTGGTCTTCTTGTCTTTTCTTTTTTGTTGTGACTTTGGGAAACTTTTATCACCACCTTAGGAATTTTCTAGTTGTTACCTCTTGTATGGGCCTTTGGTTCTATCTCCTAGCTCGGGGGAGTGGGCCTATTGGTTCCACGTGGTTGGGTGGTTAATATTTATATCGAGGTATTGATCGTGATTCTTTGGATGATCCTAGCACATATTCCTTTCCAGATCTGCAGTTGAAGATTTCTTATTGGATATTTTAATATGTTGAGATGTACTTATGTATTTGTATTCATGTAATTTTTAATCTCCTAAAAGGAGTCTTGTAGTATTGATGTAATCTCAATTCAAAGCAATGCATAAGGGAATGGGTAGTTCTAGGTAAAAGAAAGGAAAAATAATGTGGAATATTGGACATGTTACTAGCATTAAAAGAAAGTGTTTATGTTATTTCTCCTATCCTCTTATGTTGTCCATATGTAAAGGAAATAATCTTAAATATAGTTATATATAATGATGTATCACAAAAATAATGTATTCTCTCTTGATGAAAGGATCCAAGGAAATTATTGAGAAATGATAGGTTAGTGATTGGAATTATTAACAATGAATGGTTGTGAAACAATACAATAAAATAGTAACTTGATTATAATGTTAATACTTGGTTCATGTTAATGAAATACCTAGGATAATGCCTACCTTAATGAATATTAATCTCTTACCTAAATTATTAGAGAAAAGTGATATAAAGGATAGTAGATGTAGATGAAATCAATATGAATTTATGGAATGAGTTGATAAAAGGAATAATGATGTTGGATGATTAACCTATGTTTAATAAAAGAAATAAGTTAGGGATATTTAACTTGGTGCATTAAAATGAATGTAGATCTTTTAAGCTCATGATTCCGTGAATATCTTATGCATGTAAATGGTTTATATGATGTTGCTTTAGTAGTGACGTTAGGGAACCCGGGAGGACTTAAGTTGTATAAATCTTACATTCAAGTAGTAGAAAATTATTTCTTCTTTTAGAAATATGAAGTGTAATGATGAATATTATTCTAGTTAAAATAAATAAATAAATAAATAAAATTCACTACTTGCATTTTATAGAGGTTTTATGTCTTGTCCTCTTGGGTTGCCTGGCGGGGTGTTACATCTGGTATCAGAGCCCTAGGTTTCTACACTGGGAACTCTGGGTCTCATAGCTCACCTATGCATAACCTTGAGTATCTTAACTTTGTCTTTTTTTGGATTATGTTGTTATGCTAAAACTTGAATCTTAGGAAACGAAGGCTACATTTCGTGTTTTCATGTTGTATTGTCTTACAAGGGCGCACCTATTCCTCTATGATTGAGTTATATTCTAATAATTACTTATGTTTTTGTATAATGAGATCAATGATGTGTTAAGTGTATGTTTCCTATAATATTTATGGAATGGCGAAGAATTCTTGAGACTTGTGTTTGTTTTCTTGAAAGGTAATGGTATCCCTAGAAGGGTCAAAAGTTAAAGGATACTAAATGTTTTGAATCTTAATTATGGTCGTAGATAATATTACCCCCTGATCCTACCTATAATATAATGTTGTGCACTCTATCTTCTTACAAATACCTAGTTGAATTTTATCCTACTCAAGGTATCTTAGAAATAGATTTTTTTTGGATCCTTAAAAGAAAGAAATGATTGTGGTAGTACTTGATAGGATTAAAAGGGAAATAATTAGATTACATGGCTAATAATATGTACCTAGGAAAGAAGTGAAAAATAATAATAATAATAAATAAATAAATTAGGAACAAATAATTTACTGTCATATGCATTTCTCTCTCTCTTTCTCTCTCCCCTCTTAAGAAATAAGTTTTGCATGACTAAAATTGTTTAGACAAGGCAATAATATATTAGGAAAATTTGTAAATACTCAATTAGGAAACCCTTGGGTGAAGGACCTATGTCCCCAAGATTTTATCATAGGCTATAATTCACATTTTCATTTAGGAAGAGGAATTTTTGTCCCTATCTTGGTAAGAAGTTATATCCTTTCTGCATATCTTATTAAATTGCACAAAAAGGATTTAAGATAACATAATCAAGAAATTCTAGGGAAGAGTATGTGCGATGATGGATTATCTGTACTAATGATAGAAGTTGTTTTTATTAAATATATGTCTTGCAAAATGCCTAGTGAATAGTTAGGATCCTAGATGGGTATTTTGGAAACAAATTCATGTTTTGTATACATTGTTATCAACACCATAGCAGTAAGAAATTAACAACATTAAGTGATTGAAAAACTATGAATAAGGAGTTGTTGTGGTAAATAAATGTTATAGAAATGTACCTTACTCAATTTCTACTTAGAACTGATGTTATCTCAAAATTTTAAAGTGTATGAGGGTAATGTTTCAAATAGGTAAAGGGTATAAATTAAAGTTATGTACAGTAGTTAATGTTATTAATTTAGATGTTGTGGTTATAGTAGTAGGACTCGTATACTTCTTTCTCTCTTGATGGATCTATGATCATTATGAAATAAATAATTTGAAATAACTCTTAAGTAAATGCTATATGGAAACCTCCTGACATGCAAATTAGGAAAAAGTGCATAGATAAATAGTAAGCTTTAAGAAGGGATCCCAACTTAATGAATAATAGTGCAATAAATTGTAAATTGTTTAGATCTCCTCTAGGGTGTGAATGTGTTTTTGGAAATCAAGCACTACAACTATTGTGAAAGATGACTTAGAATATGTATATTGTAAAATTTGTGTGTCGTATGTCATTGGAATTCTACTTAAAGCTTTGATGGAAAGGAATATTTCTTATAAAACTATGTGTTAATGAAAATGGTAAGTTTCAAGTATCTAGATTGTTTTATTTTCATGATTACAAAAGTAAATAAAAATTATTTGATGTATTCCCTTCATGATCATAACAAATATAAATGTTACATACCTCTCTATGTTTGGTATTCATAGATTGTAAGGGACACAAATTTTGGACCCTATTTGTAATAAGGTCTCACAAGTTGTAGTATGTAGGGTTAGATTATGTCTCAAAAGGGAAAATATATCATAAATTCTTTCTTTTTTTTATACTGGTTACCATAGATAGGAACTTTGATATTGTGAAAGGAAGTGATAATCTTAGTTGGTAAAACATGCAATTTCCTAATATATTGATATTAGTGAGTAAACATGAATACCTTAGAGTTTCGACTTGATAACAATAATTTTGATGCAATTTCAAGTATCTTGTTAACAAACTTACAGCATAAAGTGATAGACTCACATAGGTAATTCTTTTTGAAAGTCATTACTAATTGAATTGAGTTAATCTACACTAAAGTTGTAATAAGATAGGATTTACCAAAACTCTTGATAGGAGAAGAATGTGTGCAGTCATTAAATTAGGATCTAGAATAGTAATAATATAATTCTGTTAGATAATGTGTGTGTATAGTTCACATTCCCGACTTCCAGGAGTAAGTCGAATCTTAGTGGGGGAGGATGTAATACCCCTCTAACCCTAATATAAGTTTTGTGTTTTTGCAAGAATTAAGATCCTTCGATATTTTCTTACAGCTTAAGTTGTACATGATACTTGTTTGATCTATTCCTATAGTTGTTTATAATAATTTCATACGCTAGTACTCAATGATTCTAATATCAGACATACTATCTAAAGGTATCATTTTTGTATGTATTTATCTCCATGTATGTATTGAGTACCTACAAGACCTTTATGAACATAGTTAGGATGTTATATGATATGTACTTGATAGATATATATAAGTGGTTATTTATATTTTCTTCTATTAAGGTTACCTTGGATGAATCTTGTATCTCACTTGATGATTTGATTATGTTAATTTATTATTAGTATTGATAAGAGACTAACACAATGCTTGAGATTCTAACCTTCATTATGATGATGCTACATGCTTTGAGTGTATATATATACATGATGTGTTTTCATGATTCAGGACGAAGTCGTAGTTACTCACATAGCTGAGGTCCACACGATGTATCGACTTCACCTGGCTTCACAGGTCTGAGCATGCCCTCAAATCCTCGATGGTTGTTGTTATGGAGATAGTACTAAGGCCCCTACATGAGTCTTCCTTTGTCATTATTCCAATTTGAGAATATTAGGGTTCCTTCTTTGTCAGTCAACCTTTGGGTCAAAAACCTAGATCCAACGCACCCGGTTGGGCATGGTTGTAGTTAGTGCCTTGTGGCCACTTGAATTCATTTGGTTGTATGATTTGTTTACTAATTTTATTTATTTCTCCTTCTTGGTATGATTCTTAGTTAATCTTTCTATGTTGTGTTTCAGGAGTTTGGCTTGACTTTCCTTGTTGACTTTGGTTGACCTTGTTTGATCTTATAGTTTTCTCAATATGTTTCATAGTTGATTTTTATGGCCTTTTTCGATGATTAGATTTATTTTGAGGCATGTGATTTTATTCTACCTCAGTGTTATATCCTATAGCAATTATAAATAGGTAATAATATTGTGATCTATTACTTCATAATCTTATAGATTATAGTGTTTGGTATTTGGCATGTATCTATATAAATATAAATATATATATATATATATGGAAATATATATATATATATATATGGAAATATATATATATATATATGGAAATATATATATGGGTGCACACATATATGTATTTATATATATATATAATTTATATGTGATTATATGTTAATTATTGTAGATATTGTTGATGGTGTATATTTTGGGATTAATGTAAAGTATAATATTATTAATAATTAAATATTAAATAATGCGAGGTATATTATTCTCAAATGTTAATTATTAATAATGAGGATAGGTTATATATATAGATATTGATGTAATTAATGATGGCATATGCATATATGTTAGGATAATATTAAATGTGTGTATGAATGAATACAAATAATCTTTTATTGTATATTTGAGTAATATAGTTGTATGATATTAAGTTATTTTATAATACCCTTTAGTTAAGAGTTAGTTGGGAATTGGTTACTTTTCCTCTCAACCTTTGGAAATCTATTTATATGCACTACTTTCTCATTTGAAGGGAGGGGGTTTGGGGGCTGAAGCATTGAGGAGAGGATGGCCTTAATTTTCATGGAGATTTTGGAGAGAAAACTTGGAGATGTGAAGGAGAGTTTGTAAGCATATGTCTTTAAGAATTTTTGGTTATCTTTGCTTTTGGGAGAGAGACATTTTTTGAGAATTTCAGTAGTTGAGAGAGGGGTTCTTTGTTGTGGAATTATTTCTTTCTTTCATGGAGATTTCTGAAAGTGGATAGGGTTTGAAGGATGCATCTCAAGTTTGGATTTGTCTTCTCTTTTGTTTCCTTCCTTCTTCGATTCAACCTTCGTAGGACATGAGGTATGGATTGAATATTTTAGTTACTTGATGTATCTGATAGATTATAGATCTATTTATATATTATCATTATTTATTATATCTTTACTTTTCATTTGTATGGTTATTTTAAATTTTTGAGTTTTTGTTTGTAAGAATTGGCATGTGTTTTCCTAGGGTTTTTAGCAACCCATTTTTGGAGATCTATTATTATAATGATTTAAATTGCATCTATGGTTTCACTAAATTGATTTTCTGGAAGTAAAATTCATAGATCTCAAATGGGTATCTCTCTGATTTTATTTTTAGGGTCTAATTAATGCCTTATTTTTGACATTTTGGCAGACTATGCCTGTCCATTCTTGATTCTAAATTTTTTGTCAAATGTATTCGTATGCTACAGGCTGATATGATTATATAAAAATCTAAATTTGATATCAGAGATTATCCTAAGTCTTATCTTTCATTTCCAATTGGTTTGGTGAATTTTAATTATGTTTTGTGAAAATTACAACCGTTTTAGTGAAGGCAGGTCTGAACCCTAACCAGAATTTTTTGTTTTAAACCAGAAGTCATAACTTTCTTTCCCACCGTTGGATCTTCCTAAAAATAAAATTGAGAGTCCATAATTATGTTATCTAAATCTCCACTGAAGAGATTTCCTTTATTTTATGTTTTGTGGAAGATATGGATGACTGTTCTATGATGACTATTCTTTGCATTTAATCCTTGCTTGAAATAATTCAATTTAAGAACATCATTAAGTTTTAAGGTTTCGTATGGTTACCAGAGGCTATTAGAATTTATTTTTGGTTAATTGGATCTATGTATACTCTAAATATGTTTATAATATCACTTGGATATCTTCTTATATGTTTGGAACATTCTGAATGCCATATTGGGTTTAGGGTTGTCAAGTGGACTAGGGACAACATATATTTTCCTAAACTCAATCAAATGTTGTTATGGAATTGATATGAATTCTTGATGATGAATCTATTATGTTCTTATGATTTTTATATGTATGTTAGGGAACCTAAGTACACTAGGTGAGTGGCTCATAGTGAGGGGTCGGGGCCCTAAGTGGCTAGTACCAGGATAACCTACTATGAGTTATTTAATCAAGTGATAACTTAAATAAATGAATTGGGAATGGGAGATTATTGGAATGGGAAATTACACATGAATCAAGATTAATTTTGCCTCGCCCATGCCTTTAGTGCTAGTAAAGACTAAGGATGGGAGTGGGAGAAGGTACCTATGCGTAGGTACAACTGAATGACTTTGTCTGTACGAGAGGCATTCGGTTCCGCATGTGCCTACTTGGGGGCCGGGGCCAAGAGTGGCTAGTACCAGGACAACCCAAGGGGTGAGGGCTATGCGATGACACTCACCTAGCTTGTAGCTTAGAGTCTCTATCAAATTTGATCATGCCTCTGGTATTCCTTGTGGTCTTCTTGTCTTTTTTTTTTTGTTGTGACTTTGGAGAACTTTTATCACCACCTTAAGAATTTTCTAGTTGTTACCTCTTGTATGGGTCTTTGGTTCTATCTCCTAGCTCGGGGGAGTGGGCCTATTGGTTCCACGTGGTTGGGTGGTTAATATTTATATCGAGGTATTGATCGTGATTCTTTGGATGATCCTAGCACATATTCCTTTCCAGATCTGCAGTTGAAGATTTCTTATTGGATATTTTAATATGTTGAGATGTACTTATGTATTTGTATTCATGTAATTTTTAATCTCCTAAAAAGAGTCTTGTAGTATTGATGTAATCTCAATTCAAAGCAATGCATAAGGGAATGGGTAGTTCTAGGTAAAAGAAAGGAAAAATAATGTGGAATATTGGACATGTTACTAGCATTAAAAAAAAGTGTTTATGTTATTTCTCCTATCCTCTTATGTTGTCCATATGTAAAGGAAATAATCTTAAATATAGTTATATATAATGATGTATCACAAAAATAATGTATTCTCTCTTGATGAAAGGATCCAAGGAAATTATTGAGAAATGATAGGTTAGTGATTGGAATTATTAACAATGAATGATTGTGAAACAATGCAATAAAATAGTAACTTGATTATAATGTTAATACTTGGTTCATGTTAATGAAATACCTAGGATAATGCCTACCTTAATGAATATTAATCTCTTACCTAAATTATTAGAGAAAAGTGATATAAAGGATAGTAGATGTAGATGAAATCAATATGAATTTATGGAATGAGTTGATAAAAGGAATAATGATGTTGGATGATTAACCTATGTTTAATAAAAGAAATAAGTTAGGGACATTTAACTTGGTGCATTAAAATGAATGTAGATCTTTTAAGCTCATGATTCCATGAATATCTTATGCATGTAAATGGTTTATATGATGTTGCTTTAGTAGTGACGTTAGGGAACCCGGGAGGACTTAAGTTGTATAAATCTTACATTCAAGTAGTAGAAAATTATTTCTTCTTTTAGAAATATGAAGTGTAATGATGAATATTATTCTAGTTAAAATAAATAAATAAATAAATAAAATTCACTACTTGCATTTTATAGAGGTTTTATGTCTTGTCCTCTTGGGTTGCCTGGCGGGGTTTTACAAAAGACCTTCAGGGTCAAGATGCAAATGAGGTATAGAATTCCAAAAATTATTGTGGAAAAATTAATTAAGGATAAAGCTGACTAATAAGATCACTTGTGAAAATGCTTACTAGTTGAAGGTCTGAACTATAATTTGCTAAGTGTTGCACATCTTAATAACAATAGTTATCAAGTGGATTTTCTTCATAGGAAGGATAAAATATTTGATGCCACTAGTGAACTAATTGGAAGTGGAGAACAAACAAGAGGTAATTTCTTCTATCTAGACCTATTTGAAGAGACATGCTTGATTGCACAATTTGATGATATATGGTTATGTCATAAGAGGCTATGTCATGTTAACATTTACAATCTAGTAAACATTAGTAAAAAGAAGAAAGTTAGAGGTTTTCCTAGATTGAAGAAACCTGATAATGTGATATGCAAACAATGTCAGTTGGGTAAAATGACAAAGTCTAGTTTCAAGAGCAAGACTTTTACTTCTGAAAATGTTTTAGATCTAGTTCATACTAACCTTTGTGGACCTATGGGTGTACAAAGCTATTTTGGTGCTAAATACTTTATTCTATTTGTTGATGATTACATTAGGATGATGACTGTAATGTTTTTAAAAGAAAAATTTGATGCATTTTAGTTGTTTAAGTGGTATTTGGCTAAGGTTGAAAAGGAGATAGGCAGAAACCTAAAATGTCTGAGATCTAACCAAGGTGGAGAGTTTATATCAAATGAGTTTAATTTGTTCTACAATGATAGAGGAATCAAGAGACAGATGGTTGTACCTAGAACACCTCCACAGAATGGTATAGCTAAGAGAAGGAACAGATCTATCATGGATTGTGCAAGAACACTAATGATTGAGAGGAATGTTGCACAAAAGTACTGGAAAGAAGCTGTAAGTACAGTTGTTTATACCTTAAACTAAGTACAAATAAAAAAAGATACAAATGTTACACCTTATAAATTATGGCACAGTTATGCACCTAATGTAAAATACTTTAGAATTTTTGGGAGCAAATGCTATATATTAAAAGATAATAGGAATGGAAATTTTGATGCAAAAAGTGATGAGGGCATATTCCTAGGTTATTCCACAAAGAGTAAAGCTTACAAGTGTTTGAAATCTAACACTAACAAAATTAGGGAAAGTGTAAATGTGAAGGTTGACAAATATGCAAAGAAAAATGAACAGGAAAGCAAAAGAGAACCTGAAGATTATAGATCTTTTGTCTATATAGAAGAAGGAGAGGTGAGTAACACACTTGCACCTGATGCAAAGTCTTAGGTAAGCAATGCTAAGCATCAGGAAGGTAATGTCGAGCATCAAGAGGATGCTACCGAATGACAGGAGGATGTTGTCGAGCATCAGGAAGAGGTTGTTGAGCAATCGGAGGCTGAATCTAATAATCTTGTTGGTGAACCTGAAGAACAAGGAGAAAAGAAAGTTGAACCTACTTTGGCATAGTATGTAAGAAGACATCAAAAGCCTGAGAAAATCATTGGAGATAAAGAAACTGGAGTTCTGACCAGAAGCAATTTGAAAGATCCTACATGTTTATTGTGTGAGTTTGAGCCTAAGACAACAAGGGAGGCATTAGAAAATGAAGACTGGATTCAAGCTATGAATGAGGAGATAGACCAAATAGAAAAGAATGATACCTAGAATCTGGTGCCAAGACCAAAAAACAAAAATGTCATTGGAACAAAATGGGCATTCAGAAACAAGCTTAATGAACATGGACAAATCACAAGGAACAAAGCAAGGTTGGTATGCAAGGGTTATGCACAAGAAGAAGGAATAGAATATGGGGATACATTTTCCTATGTAGCGAGATTAGAAGGAGTGAGAACTCTACTTGCATATGCTACTTACAAAGATTTCAAGGTATACCAAATGGATGTCAAGTCTACATTTTTGAATGGTATATTAGAAGAAAAAATGTACATTGAGAAACCTGAAGGATTTTTTTATCCAAACAAGAGACATATGGTTTGCAAGCTGAATAAGGTGATGTATGGATTGAAGCAAGCCCCTAGAGCATCGTATGAGAGGTTGCAAAATTACTTGATATAGATTGGATTTTAAAAGACAAATGACAACAACAATCTCTACACAAAAGATGAAGAAGGTAAAGGAATTTTGTTAGCTAAATTTTTTGTAGATGATATCATATTTGGAGGACAAGATGCCCTGTGCAAGAAATTATCAAATGAGATGCAAAGTAAGTTTGAAATGTCTATGTTTGGTGAGATAAAATTTTTTGTTGGTTTGCAAGTCTATCAGATGGAGAAAGGTATTTTTATCACACAGTCTAAATATGTCAAAGAGATACTAAAAACCTTTGGTATGGAGGATTCAAGGCCAGTAAGTACTCCCATGGCTACTAGATAGAAACTTTCTAAAAATGATGATACTACTGAAGTAAACCAAACTCTGTATAGATCCATGATTGGAAAGTTGTAATATGTTGTTCATAGTAGACCAGATATAGCTCTAGCAGTTGGGATTGTGGCAAGATTTTTTGCCAATCCTAAGGAAAGTCATATGATGGCTATGAAGAGAATAATGAGATATTTGAAAGGGACAGAAGACTATGGACTGTACTACAAGAAGCATGAGAAATTTGAACTGAGAGTCTATACTGATGTAGATTGGGCAAGAAATGTGGATGATAGAAAAAGTACTAGTGGTGGAGCTTTCTTTCTTGGACAGAGATTAATTTCCTAGACAAGCAAGAAAAAAAATTGCATTTCCCAATGTACAGCTGAAGCCCAGTGTGTAGCAGCTATTAGGAATGGGAACACTGAGAGGGGGGGGGATGAATTAGTGTTCACTATAATTTAACTTTTCACTTTAATCTTTATACTAAACTTAAATTCTTAAGTACTGAATTAAACATTCACATAAACATGAAACATGAAATCAACACATGACACCAATTGTTAGAAAGTAAAGTTCACCAAGATAACTGAGAGGGGGGGTGAACCAGTTATCAGATAATTAAATTTTTTCATCTTCAATAGCATTAAACCATATAAGCAATAGAATTACCAACCATAGAAAGATATTCATACACAATAACACAATGACACAAGATATGTTGACTAGGGAACCTCTTGATCAAAGAGTAAACCCCGATGGGAATGATGCCCACAAAAGATGCACTAATATGAATATTCTTTGTGAGAGGATGGACACTATTAAGAGTCTTATGAAATACATTCAATATATATGAATCCCTATTAGGAGATTTTGAATCTTTGTTAAAAGATTCTAACTCGGTTAAGAGTTATGGAAGACATAAGGACCCACTGCCCAAACAACTTCAGGGTAAGATCACTAAACACACTGTCCAAATAATCTTTGCATTACTCAATAGAATAATATGTTACCTCTTCTCTGACTGTTCCAAACCGCACTCACTGTTACATCAGATCTCAATTTCAGATCTCTATACTTCACATGTCTTCCTTCACATATTCGCTTTCATACTTAGCTCTATTCTTCACATCATGCATATCGCATCACACATCATCACTAAAAATTCATTAAAATTTTATATCAACAAGGAAATACATTCCTTCCTTTATACCACACTCAAATAATTACAAATGAGTTGGCATACAATTACAAAATAAAAGTTTCCACACGCTACACCAAAATTACATAAAACTATCAACTTCCAAATACAATAAATTTTCACTCATGTGACCTCAAAGTCTACACTATCATCCACATCACTAACAATGAGTCTCCAACTTTCCTTTAACTACACAAAATCAAATTCCATCCAGATTAGGAGATATCATCCGATTTTCACAAACCGCTATTCAGGAACACTGCCTGAACACTGCTTCTACCAAAATGATCATAACTTCCATGAATCAATGAATTACTATTTGCACTCTTAACCATAGACATATGACATATCAAAGAGTATAACCTCAACATTGCATACTCCAACTTTAATAACCCACGTGCGCTAATCCAAACTCTGTCTGCTTCTCTGCAAGTCTTTGGTAAATCACTATGTTGACATCAATGACAATCATAGTCATGAATGCAACAAATACTACTACAGAATGGCTACCAAACACTTTAGCATTCATTCATAATAATCTCCCCCATTGGCATTGATGGCAACATAGATGAAAAACATCCAATGTTCCAAAAATCCAATACTGCAACACTGCTTCTTCAAATCCTCTTCATCAATCAAATCTTGCTTCGTTATCCTATTCAGTTCTCTCATATTGTTTTTCATGCATATTTCTCCCCCATTGACATCAATGACAAAAATTCCATCACTAAGTCAACAACTCAATGTCAAAAGACACTTTTCAAAAAAATACATTTGCTAGAGTCCTCATGACTCAGCTTAGATACACATACTCCCCCATAGAGGAAGTACCATCATCCAGTCCAAAAGAAAGATAGGGCTCATATACCACTAGACAGATGCAACCAACTACATCACTTCTCAAAAGTAGGTTGGGGCATAACCCCAAGCATACCTCTCAGATACTCAAATGCATCCTTAGGTAAATGCTTTGTGAATATATCTGCTATATGCTCCTTTGTACTTATGTACTCGAGTCTGACTTCTTTTTAAGAAACTTTCTCTCTTACAACATGATACTTAATCTCTATATGCTTTGTCTTAGAATGTAATTGTATGCAAATTAGATGTCTAATAACTAGAGATGATAAATTAACTATTAAAAGCCAATAAATCAATCTAATGCAACACAATGAAGAATACAAAGTAACTATAAAATGATAAAACTAAATTATTTACCTTCACCTACCATGCAGCTTGTCTCCATTGTCCTCCTAGCCTTGATTTCTTGTAGAGGTTGAGCTCTAAGATTTCCAAATGAAGCCTTCTCCCAAGATGCTACCAAAGTGTGGAGATTTTATGAAATGAGTGCACAATAGCTTATGCAATCTTATGGATGGAATGCAAATGAAATGATGATAATATGAATTGATTTCTCTTAGAATTCTTGGATGTTTGGATGCTTGATTGCTTGATTGCTTGAATGCCTATTACAAAATACCTATTAGCTCACAAAGGGGAAATGTGGCTCCTTTTATAAAGTTTTGGAGGATCTAGGCCTAGGTGGCACAATCCTACGGTTGAGAATGAAAGGTGAAAGATCCTAAGGCTAGGATTGACTTGGTTGAAGGAGTTGAGAGAAAGGGGGATGTAGTTGGAATGTGAGAGGAAGAATAGGGATAATGTTCCTCTCACATTGACATGGAGGAGAACAAGGTGGAAGGGAAAGACACATGTCAAATGTTTCTCAAATACTTAAAAGAGAAAGAGGGAGAGACCTTTTCCTCACGAGGACTCTTTGTACAAAAGTGTCGTGAGTCACCTTTGACCCTTAGAGGTGGCTTGAGAAGCCCCTTAGGAATAGGGAATGTCTCTTGACTTGGTTGTTGAGAGGACATGTGGTCATGAGACCAAGTCCTATGAGGCCACATAGCCCTTAAGAATAGGACATGTGTGGGTGAGGATAATTACTAATAAATAATTAATAATAATTATTTATTTTAGCCAAGATGATATGTCAAGTGAGTGGATAGATAAGGTGGACTAGGAGTCTTAGTCATATTTAGGTGATTGTATATTTATTTAAATCACTTTAATAAGACTAATTAGAAGATTTAGGATAGAAGGATAGACTATAGTGAATTCACTAAATAAATTGAATAATTTATTTGATAAATAGAGGAATAATTATTAATTAAATAATAAATATTTAATTAATTTATCAAGTTAATGGTAATTAAATAATAAATATTTAATTAATTAATGAAGCCATTTTTAGGTGTATACAATAATACAGGATTCTTAGACATACTAACTGTACTAGTGTTATCACAATTTATGAGAACAGGTTCAACAAATTTTATTCCAATATCCTCCAGCATCTGCTTCATCCAAATTATCTAGTTACAATTATTTGTTGCTGCTATATATTCTGCTTTTTGCTTAGCCAATAAACTAATCTTCCTCCAAGGAAAAATGCTCCTCCACTAGTGCTTTTCTTATCATCAACACTACCTCCCCAATCAGCATCTGTATATGCACATAAGGTAAAATCATCAGATTTTTCATACCATAATCAATATTCCATTGTGCCTCTTAAATATCTCAGTATCCTCTTTACTGCTGCATAATGTGATTCTCTAGGTTCAGCTTGAAATCTTGCTACAATTCCAACTATGTGCTATATTGGGTCTTGTATGAATCAAATACTGCAATCCTCCAATCATAGATCTGTATTTCTTCTGTTCTACTGCAGGAGTCTCATCTGTGCTAGATAACTTATGTCCAGTCACCATAGGTGTTCCAACTGGTTTACAATCCTCCATTCCAAATCTTTTCAACAAGTCATTCAGGTACTTTGTCTGACTTACAAAGATACCATCATTGTTTTGTGTTATCTGTAATCCCAAAAAGTATTTCATTTCACCGACCATACTCATTTCAAATTCAATCTTCATTTCATCAACAAATTTGTCACTAGCTTCATCTTCTCCTCCAAAGATAATGTCATCAACAAAAATAGCTATAACTAACAAACTATTTTCAATTTCTTTTGTGTATAGATTGCTATCAGTTGTACCTTTTATAAATCTCAACTTTAACAAATACTTATCCAGTCTTGCATACCAAGTTCTAGGTGCTTGTTTAAGTCCATATAAAGCTTTCTTTAATTTACATACCATGTCTCCTTCTTGAGTTAAAGGAAAACCTTCAGGCTGCTCATTGTAGACTTCTTCTTCCAATTCTCCATTCATAAATGCTAACTTCACATCCATCTGATACACTTTGAATTTCTTGTAAGCTGCATATGCCAAAAACATTCTAACTGCTTCAATTCTTGCAACATGTACAAAATTCTCTTCATAGTCAATTCCTTCTTGTTGTGAGTAACCCTTACATACCAATCTTGCTTTGTTTCTTACTACTTCTCCTTGTTCATTCATCTTGTTTCTGAATACCCATTTAGTTCCAATAACATTCTTGTCTTTAGGTCTAGGGACCAATTCCCATGTCTTGTTCTTTTCAATCTGATCTAGTTCTTCTTTCATAGCATTAGTCCAACTTTCATCTTCACAAGCTTCACTAGTAGTCTTAGGTTCAATTTGAGAAATCAAACATAATTGTTCTTGTGCCTTATTTCGAGTAAGAACTCTTTTGATGCTCCCAATAATCTTTTCAAAAGGATGATTCTTTAACAAACTCTTGCTAGGTGTCACTATCTCAGATCTCTCTTCAGATGTAGGTTCTTCAATAACTTCACTATGGCTTTCATTCAACAAATCATTGTCAGTTTCATAAAACAATTCAGTAGTTCCAGTATTAGGCTTAGGATGAGCTTCTTCATCAAATTCATAATCAAGCATTCTTTCTTGAATTTTGAATTTTTCATCAACTTTAACATTTGCGCTCTCAACAATAGTCTTAGTTCTTTTATTGAAAGATCTATATGCTTTGCTTTTCAAAGAATATCCAAGAAATATACCTTCATCACTTCTAGGATCAAACTTTCTTATATCATCATCTCTCTTTATATAACATTTGCTTCCAAAAATTCTAAAATACTTAATTGAGGGTGCATGTCCAAACCATAATTCATAAGGTGTCTTGTCTGTGTCTACTCTGATTTGTACTCTGTTCATTGTATACACTGCTGTGTTCACTGCTTCTCTCCAGAATACCTTTGCCAAATCATTCTCAAACAACATAGCTCTTGCTACTTAGTCACTAATCTATTCCTTCTTTCTGCAATGCCATTTTGTTTAGGTGTTCTAGGGGCTGAATACTGTCTTTTAATGCCATTTTCTTCACAAAAGTTGTTAAACTCTCTAGAAGTAAATTCTCTACCTCTATCAGATCTTAAACATTTAATTTTCATTCCAGATTCATTCTCAACTTTATTCTTAACAATCTTAAACTTATCAAATGCTTCAGATTTTTCTTTAAGAAATGCAATCCACATCATTCTTGTAAAATCATCAACAAGAATCATAAAATACCTTTCTCCATAGAATCCTCTAGTCCTGGTAGGACCACTCAAATCTGTATGAATAATCTCTAGCTTCTATGTAGATGTAAACTTCTTACTAGAAAAAGAACTTCTCTTCTGTTTAGCCATTACACATTCTTTGCAAATCATGTTAGTAGGCTTCATAATCTTAAGTAAATCTCTCACTGCAAGTGTAGTACTTACTTTCACAATGTTATCAAAGTTAATATGACAAAACCTTCTATGCCATAACCAACTGTCATCAATCTTTTTAATCAAACATGTCATCTCAGTAGGATTCAACTAAAATACATTACCTCTGGTTCTAGATCCAATTCCAATCTGATTCCCATCTTTATCCTTTATCACACAAGTTTTCTCAGTAAACCAAACTTGATATCCCTTATCAACTAATTGTCCAACACTTAAAAGATTATGTTTCAATCCATCAACAAAATAGACATCATCAGTATTAGTCTTTCCATCAAGAGTAATAGATCCTATACCTTTAATCAAACAAGGTGCATTGTTTCCAACTCTAACAACTCCACCATCATATTCATTTAACTTTATGAACTTTTTCATGTCTCCAGTCATATGATGTGAACAACCACTATCTATAATCCAATCAGCTTTCTTTTCAACTTGAGAAACTAAGGCTTTTTCTTCCTTAACATCAGATTCAAGATTTTCTTCCTTGATTGCTACAAATCCTATGGCATCAATATTCTCAATATCACTTTCACTTAAAGTTCTTTCTATACTAGCTTCAAGATCTTCATCATTAGCATAATAACATTCCTTAGATCTTCTAGGTTTGAAATTACTTCTGTAATTTTTAACTCTCTTAGGACATTTAGATGCAAAATGACCATATTCTTGACAAGTCCAACATTTAAAAATTTTCTTACTGTCTAGTTCTCTTTTCACAAGCAAGGCAATACCTTCTTCAATCTTCTTGTCTTCTTCATTTCTAGATCTGCTGCTACCAGCATAATCTCCGCTCACACTAATGCTTCTTGACAAAGTAGGGCGAACACTAAGAGCACTGAATGCTGTCTCCATTCTAGGTAAGTCTCCTGATAATCTCGGGTTCATTCTTGTTGCTTCCAATCTTCCAAGAAGAGTCTCTCTTGTAAAGTTTGTTGTACAAGGTGTCACTTGTTCAATCATCTATGTTGTCTGCTTAAATACAGGAGTCAATGTCCTCAGAATTTTCCATATCACTTCATTCTCTGTCTTTGTTCCTCCACAAGATTTTATACCTGAAATGATCTCTGACATTCTACCAATATAACTTCTAACAGATTCATCTTCGAACATTCTTATATCTTCAAATGCACATATCCAATTATGTAGTCTAACTCTTTTTGTATTTTCATCACCTTCAAAAGTAGAGTGTAAAGCATTCCAAATTTCATGAGATTTTTTTAAATATTTTACCTAACTGTACTCATTCTCTGATAGTGCTATCAAAAGTTCTTCTCTTGCAAGTATGTTACACATGAATAGATCTCTCTCTTCTGCAGTACATGTTTCAAGATTGTCCTCTTCAATAATAGTCTTATTATTCTTTGTAATCAACCAATAACCTGGTCCTAAACATAATAGGTGTGTCGTCATCTTTTTTTTCCAACTGTCAAAATTTACTCCATCAAACTTAGGGCTTTCTTTCCTGAAATTCGCCATGGATCTCCTTAAGCTATTAAATTTCTCTTTCAAGGACCTGCTGCTCTGATACCAATTGTTAGAAAGTAAAGTCCACCAAGATAACTGAGAGGGGGGGGTGAATCAGTTATTAAATAATTATAACTTTTATCATCTTCAACAACATTAAACCATATAAGCAATATAATTACCAACCATAGAAAGATATTCATACACAATAACACAATGACACAAGATATGTTGACTAGGGAACCTCTTGATCAAAGAGTAAACCCCAGTGGGAATGATGCCCACAAAAGATGCACTAATATGAATATTTCTTGTGAGAGGATGGACTCTGTTAGGAGTCTTATGAAATACATTCAGTACATATGAATCCTTGTTAGGAGATTTTGAATCCTTGTTAAAAGATTCTAACTCGGTTAAGAGTTATGGAAGACAGAAGGACCCACTGCCCAAACAGCTTCAGGGTAAGATCACTAAACACACTGTCCAAATAATCTTTGCATTACTCAATAGAATAATATGTTACCTCTTCTCTGACTATGCCAAACCACACTCACTGTTACATCATATCTCAATTTCAAATCTCTTTACTTCGCATGTCTTCCTTCACATATTTGCTTTCATATTTAGCTCTATTCTTCACTTCATGCATACCACATCACACATCATCACTACAACTTCATTACAATTCCATATCAACAAGGAAATAAATTCTTTCCTTTATACTACACTCAAATAATTACAAATGAGTTGGCATACAATTACAAAATAAAAGTTTCCACGCGCTACACCAAAATTACATAAAACTGTCAACTTCCAAATACAATAACTCTTCACTCATGTGACCTCAAAGCCTGTGCTATCATCCATGTCACTATCAATGAGTCTCCAACTTCCCTTTAACTATGTAAAACTAGATTCCATCCTGATTAGGAGATATCATCTGATTTTCACAAACCGTTATTCAGGAACACTGCCTGAACATTGCTTCTACCAAAATGATCATAACTTCCATGAATCAATGAATTACTATTTGCACTCTTAACCATAGACATATGACATATCAAAGAGTATAACCTCAACATTGCATAGCTCCAACTACAATAACTCATGTGCGCTAATCCAAACTCTTTCTGCTTCTCTGCAAGTCTTCGGTAAATCACTGTGTTGACATCAATGACAATCATAGTCATGAATTCAACAAAAACTGCTACAGAATGGTTGCCAAACATTTTAGCATTCATTCTTAACACCAATATGGTTACAATGAAACCCAAATAGGTAAAAACCCCGGTGGGAATTGACACTCACTAATATTCTTCACTAGTGTTTTGTGATCCTTGTTAGAAGATCCTTA
This sequence comes from Chamaecyparis obtusa, assembly GCA_027943335.1. Taxonomy (NCBI): domain Eukaryota; kingdom Viridiplantae; phylum Streptophyta; class Pinopsida; order Cupressales; family Cupressaceae; genus Chamaecyparis; species Chamaecyparis obtusa. The sequence continues at coordinate 3,095,064 of BSBK01001816.1, forward strand.
ACCCTGTTAGAGTTTCTTTACAATGCATTAATTACAATAGACCTTGTTAAGGGTTGGACCCTATTAGGATTCTTTTACAATTGTCTCCATTAGGGGAGAGGACGCACTATCCGAGAGCTCACTACTCAAATGGTGAAGGCTACAACCTTCTGATCTCATATACACACTATATATGTAGGATGAACTGTCACTGTGACACTGCTTGTCAGATCAGTTCCTTTGATGCGTTGATGCTTTGACCTCTTGCAAAGCTCTAATACATCTTATAGTGTCTTCGCACACTTCTACTTTTTTTATCACAACTCTTTGTCAACTACCATGTCGAATACAATGGGCGCATCTTATATTTATACCCTCATACAAAATAAACAACTAGGTCAGCCCTTAGACCTATTACATACAATGCTTCCAAATGAATTGGCTTAAGCGTGCTTACAAACAAACAAGTATATATGTCAACAACCTAAATACAATAGGCGCATAGCCTTTACAATATTACATTATATCCACAAACCAAAATACTAATTGTTGGCTCCATGCTCTGTTCTTCACTAGCACACACTAGCTGTGCAACTTCAACTGACTGTAACTTTCTCATCCTTGCACATCTGATCATGCGCTCTTAGAATAAGCATGAATATAGTTTAACCAACTTAAATTCCAGGGTGCATACCATAATTCTATCGTACACACATGCGCTGATGCTCTGAGTTGCAGGAACTCTGTACACTGTCCAGTCTTCAACACTTAATTGATTTATGATCTTCTCATCAAGTGCATTGACTCCAAACTACTATATGACTTTTTTTTCATAATGACAACACTATATCAAATCATATACATCAATATAGACAACTTTCCAACAGCAACTGCAATGAACTGTTCAAATCTGGTATGGATTAAGCAATTGTTGAAAGGCATGAAAGAGAAGATCATTGAACCAGTTGTCATATACTATGACAACACAAGTGCTATCAACATATCAAAGAATCCAGTGATGCACACAAAGACCAAACATATTGCCATCAAGTACCATTACTTGAGGGAATTGGTACAAGATAAAGAGGTGAGAATGGAATATGTGAATAAAAAGGAACAACTAGCAGACAAATTCACAAAAGCTTTACCTAAGGATGCTCATGAATATCTTAGAGGTAAATTAGGGGTGCTTCCCCTAACTGAGGCTGCCTAGTCAAGCTAGGAGCACTACATCAAATGTACTACTCAGAGTATCTGACAAATTGATGTAGAAAAGGTCACACTTTAGGAACAGCCTAGATTTGTGAAAAAGTACAGCAAAGCTATAATCAGTCACAAGCAAGATGATAGAGGGAGAAATATTGTTACTGAATTGACAAGATGACATCTACATCTGAAAGAGGCAAGTTCTAGATACTGCTTTGGCATTATTGTCAAAGAGGGAGAGATTCAGATGAAAACACATAAAAGAGGAAATCATTCAGAGAATCAAAGGAAGAGAGTCATAGAAAAGATTTAGAGGGAGTAACTGTGTGGATGGTCAAGCAAGCTAGGCTAAGTGATTCTGAATCAGAATGAAGCTAAGGATATTACAAATGTTTCTGATGCAAAGACAAGTTTTGGATTGGTTGGTGAATCATGTGTTATTCATATGGTGTTGCCATCAATGCCAAAGAGGGAGATTGTTGGAAGTTGCAATTGAAGCAATTGTTGTATTGTCATTGATGTCAAACTTTAACTGGTAAGATTGTTGCTATCTAAGAAAGTACTATATCTATTGATTGATGAGAAGGATTAGGGAAAGGGTGATAACAATAGAACCTAGAGAAAGGTTGATTTATTTGATACTTCAATGAGTACTTGATTATGTGGCACAATGATAAGATAATGTATTGTTTATCTAAGTAAGAAGCAAGACTGAACAAGTAGGCTTAACCGAGCAAAAGTGAAGAAATCTAGTTTAAGACAAGTGATGTTGGTGTTGACCGAGCCAGTATATGCCGAGTAAACTCAGTGTTGGCTGAACATCAATTTATTACCGAGGGAGACAACATTAGCCGAGGGAAACCGTTTGAAGAGATGACCAAGCTATGCAGTGATGGTCAAGGAGTTGAACACAATATTGACCGAGCGTTAGTAATTTACATTTGAGGAAGAATTCAAATTCCTAGCTGACATAGTTAAATTCTTGGATTATTTAAATCATGTTGACTTTATTAATTGACTATATGGAGCATTTAATGCACAATAAACCATTTTATTGTGATTTCAATAAAGAGATTGAAGATGTTTCTAGAAGGATGTATGAAGGACTTCAATGTTGGAAGGATTCAATGAATCTGACCTAACCCTAAGATCTACGGAGGAGATTAAGTGGAAAAAGATGGATCTACCTATTGAAGAGGTATAAAGAAAACCTATGTATGAGGTTAACAAGGATGCTGGAGTTGTTGATGTTATTAACTAAAAAAGCAGAAAGGCTGAAGGTGAAGGAGTTGATCAGAGTTGTGATTGCTTGAATGGATTTTCGAGCAGATCAGTGATGGAGATGGAAATGAAACTCAGCCAGTAAGCCAACATATATGTAAGAATTGGATCTGTTATTTGCAAAGTGAGTTGTATGTTTTTAGATCAAATACTACTGCTACTTTCGAACCATTGTATCAGTTAAAATCCTTTAATCAAGATTGACCTAACAGTCATTGTTTAAATCCTTTAATCAAGATTGCATTCTAATGAAATGTACTTAAGTCCTCTAACAAGGCACACTCCTAACAGGGTGGTTGAATTCCTTTAATAGGGTCACACCTAGCAGTGTGTTTGTAAACCTTTGACAGGGTTGGCTTTTCACAGAGCTCACTTTAGAAGAGTGAAAATATCAGTAACATGTTACAAAGTGGTTTTTCCCAAATTGGGTTTCCACTATAAATCCTGGTGTCAATACTTGTGTGAATGTTTTGGTGTCAAAATTTCTATGTTTTGCAAGTTAAATAATGTTGGATAGTGGACTGCATTGTTAAATATTTCTGGCATACATTATGTAATGACCGAGTAGTGTTGGTTATTAGATCTGAGATTGTTGAAGTGTTTAAAAGTTTAAATAGATACATCTGGACCTGAGAACAACTGATTCACGCCCTCCGCCCCCCCCTCTGTTGTTTTAAATCATATTAACATAAGCTTGATATAAATTTTTTGAATTTTTTTATTTAATTATGCAAATGAGATTTTCAGGGTTACTCTGCACAATTATATCTAGTAAATTTTGTCATGGGAATTTAGATTTGAAATTAGGAAAATTGATCAGATCAGGGGCTTAGGTTTTACTAAACCAAATTTTGGTGATAAGAAAAACCGACATGATAAGAAGTATATATAGATATTGAGAGAAGATAAAAATATTTTAAGGTTGGAAATGTAGTGCTTGTTTATCTCTTAAAGAAAAGGTTTTTGAAGATGACCTACAAGTAAAAACAGGAGAAAGTCAAGCATTATAGGTTTGTGAGAAATTTAATTAGATAGTGTTTGGTTTACATTAATTCAACTTTTGGTTAGGAGTAAGAGTTCATAAATCCCATTAACTTAGAAGGTTTAATGTAGGTGCATCTAAGGATTTTATTGGTTCATATTAGTCAAAGATGCATGCTTACGTGTATTGTTGAAATTATGTCTTTTGTTACTTCACTAATGAAGTTGAAATTTGCTACAGAAGTTATTTATTGGTAAAGAAATTAGTTATCCTTGCATAAGATGGTAATTGGTTATAAAAGTTGATACCTTTTTGAGGAAGTACACAAGGGCTAAGGAAGTGTCTAATTATTGTAGAAGAAGATTCAATGCTATTAAAGTTGTTTTATGTTGTTAACAAAGATTAATTTTGACTATATAAGTGGCGTTAACTAATAATGGTGGATTTAGATAAGAAGTTCACATTATTAATTTAGTCAAAGGTTACTGAGAAAGTTGGGAAGTACTTTCACAACAAAAAATGGGTTGTCTATAGAAGATAATCCCATTTCACTAAAGTTTTTACAATAGACTATAGAAGTGCTTATGTGAATAAAGTGCACTTGGACTTAGGTTTGAAATTTATTAATCTTGGTTAAATGGTATCTAGATGAAACTTAACATATAGGATATAATTATCTGCAAAAATAGTTATGTAAAGAAACTCGTCTAACGTCATTACTTCTTTTCTAATCATGGAACAAATTATTTTCATTTTTTTGCCTAGTATAGTTATACATGAGAAATTGAGTTGCAAAAGGGAAGTGAAAAGCTACCTGTAAAATTGTGTACATCCAAGAAAAAAGTGAAGCAATAAAATTCAAGAGAAAAGAAAGAGATAAGGAAAAAGGAAAAAGAAAAGTCATATGCTACGTGGATGAAAAGGTGCAAAAAGCAATTTTAGAGAATATTTAGAAAGAAAAAATGAGATTTTGCTAGTAAGAAGTATACCTATACATGAAAAGAGGAGATAGGAGAGTTATAGTCCTTTCATTTTATGTGGTTTTTAATGACCCATCCATGAAGAAATGAGTAATCATTTTTATCTCTCTTCAATTTTTTATATTCAAGTAGTTGATATGATGCTAATTGTTTTGCATTATTTTAAGCTAGATTTATAATAACACCTTTTTTACAAAATGTTAAGTAAACTTTTTAATGGGATCGATGATGTTGGCATGACATGCCTTCAAGTACCATGTGAAAAGCTTTGTAACCAAGCTATGAATTGGTGAGGTTACAAATCGGGGATCTCATCCCTAATTATCAATCCTTGGGCTCAAACCCGTGAGCACATTGGATCAACCAAAGCACAAACTTGTGATTAAAAAAAATGATCTAAAAGAAGTTCTAATCTTGACATCACATTAACAACACCACCACTTAGACCTCTTTGTCTCGTTGTGACTTTTAATTCCTTAGACCTTTTGATATTGTAGATTCACTTAACCAGCCTTTTATTACCAAAGCTACACTGATGTATTTATAGGAGAGATTTAGTGGAGAAGGTAGTAATATGGACAACCTCTAAGAAAGGAATAATAAGTAAAATAAAGCAAATGGTTTGTGGGCACCAAATATGACAAAACAAAAGCAATGGTTGAAACACAGAATAAAATCCTTTTCTAAGCAGCGAAGTGACTGCCACAAGGCATTCATTATTTATCTCAAGCATGGGGAAACTACTGTTCCACGTATCATCACAAAGCGCGCCGAAACGTGGCTTCAAGTGTTTCCTTGACACGTGTTCTTCTTGTCTAAAATATCTTGTCGGGTAGTCTGAATAATGCTAGTGGAAGACAGTAACTGATGTAACATGCAGCCAATCACAGCACAGCTTCAGATATATTAAAATTACCCAATCCAACGGTTGCGCTTGATGACTCGCCGATCTTTTGACACGTAGGCGCACATTTTTTCTGCACTTCCCATCATTATTATTATGTCTTCCTCTCGTACTGAACGAAAGGGCGCTGAATAATGTCTTGATTTATTACTGGACGGTTTGCATCTGTCACTTCCTAGCGGACGTGTACACTCATTATTTGCCGATATTTTATTGGATGTGAAATCCGCATATTCTCTCTCTTTTTGATGTTGCCTTATTTGACCGTTTAGAGGTTGGAACACGCAACCTTGGGAAATTCTATTATTATTATTTATTTATTTATGGCGGGACTGGGCAGAAACGATCACTGTTTTGTGAGCAATTGGAAGGCAGATAAAAGATTTGCCAAATATTAAAGATATGAATGAATTGATCCGCTGTGAACAGATCTGGAATTTGACGGTCACCCTTACCTGTTATATGAATTTTTATGACAGTTTAGTCATTTTAATGCTCTTTATTTCACGTTTTAAAAATAATATTGATTGTCAAAATTCATATGGTAATTAATAGTAATATATAATAAATTATATAAAACTTTTTATTTGTGATAAAAATAATATAAAATTTGAAAATAATTATAAATTAGAAATGTATACAAAAATTTTAAATTAACTAAATTTCTAAGTTCATATGTTTTATTTTAAAAGTATTTTAAATAAATATAAATATATAATAAATAATATAAAAACAAATATATATTGAATACTACTATTATAAATTCGTAATATATGTAAAAATCACAAATAAATTAAACAAGTTTTTAAAATTTATATATTTTATTGCAAAAAGATTGTAAATTAATATGAATAGATAATGAGCAAAATAGAAACATATATATTACATACTAATATAAATATATTTCTAAATTATTAATAAGTTTTTAAATTTAATTATTAATAAGTTTCTAAATTTATATTTATATATCTAAAAAATTAGAAACATTCATATTTTATCATTGTAAATTAATTTATATTTTATCATTCATATTATAAAATAATATATATTTGTATATTAAATAATATACTATACTGTCTATAATAATTTTTTACAGTTTATAAATAAATTAAAATGTCATATTGACAGTTTTATAAAAATTTAGCATGTCAACACATACGGTCTAATAAAAAATTTGGTTGCCATATACTATCCAAAAGTGGAAAAATGACCATTATGGCTTGGTTATGAGTTGATGGGAGCCCACCCAGGATTGGATTTTGTGGTGGTGTAGATGGATGTTGCTATGTCAATTTTAGATGTTTGTTGTTGACTAAATGGAAGGATGGATGAAGGGGGCAGTCGAATAGCAAAAAGCTATTGGTAAAATTGAAAAAAAAACATATATAGAGAGGAAAGGCACCAATAATGGCTCGGGGTCTAATAAGGGCTCACTTATTGTCATAGTGACTCTAAAAAACAAATAATTATACAAGTCATTAGACACTTTTAATTTACCCAAAAAAATATTTGTTTGACCCTAAATGTTCTTTTTTTAAAAATCGATAAAGGGTTATAACCAAGATAACATTTTATTTATTAATTTGAAAGAATTACAAGGACTTGGTTCAAAGAGCATATATAGGAAAGAACTAGGAAGAAAACCTCTAGTTGTAGCTCAGAAAGGTACTAAACATAATTACAACATGCTGACACATTGCCATTTCAAATACAAAATAATATATACAAGTCCTCTAGAAACCATCCTAGATCAAATTATACATTAATCACCTACCATATAGGGACCATCCAATCTCAGTGTGTCATTCCATTCATAGAGGCTATCAACTACCCACCATATCATTTCATCACCTTGCTACCTCTGCCTTGATGAAGAGAGGGGACATCTACTTGAACCCACACAAGGAATATGATCCATATGAAACAATGACCCAACTAAGGAAATCTAGTTGAGATTCCTCCTTTTCCATAAAATCCAATTTCCAAGCTCTAGTTAGAGTCTTAGCTTTTCACGAGATGTTTTGGATTTTTGACCAAAACCAAATTCGGAAGATAGGTAGTTATTAGTTAATTTATTGATTAAGTTTTTCAAAAGAAGTTTCTTGATTTTAATGTAGGGTGGTGTCTTTTCACCCTGAAGGGGTGTGAAAACCATTCAAACACATATATGTGTGGTGTAAGATGTTAAGAGAGAAAAAGAAGAAAAAATAAAAAAATTACTATTTGTAGGGATAGGCATAATAATGCAACTGAAGCACAAATCAATTGTACCTCTTTTTTTAAATTAATACAAAGACTCTCTTTTCTGTCCAAATTGAAGAATTGTTCATTAAACTTGATCAAGTTAGTCCTCTAGGATTATTGATTCAAATTCAATTGCTACCTTTTAATATATTTGTTGAAGATATTAGTGTTGCAATATACTTTTTGAATCATCAAAGATTGCATGTGAAGTGTTGTCCATGTAACTTTGTCTAATTGGTTTTCTCTAAGAAATCAAATTCAATTAGACTAAGATTTGTATTGTAGAAGATCCTTTTCATATATGTGTGTGGTACTGGATGGTGTATGTTGTCTCTCAAGAGTTGTACATGAAAATATAACAAGGAGTGACTCTATTTGCCCAATATTTGATAGGGACTGGTCTAAGGATTGTTTCACAAATCAGGGAATATCTTAAAGGTGTGAAGTTGATTGTTTTGTGAATCATAATATCTATTCATATACATTAAACCTTATATTTGAAAGAACCCAATTCTAAATAAGTAATTCAAAGTTTCTTGCATTTATTCATTGTACGATATGATTTTCCTAGAAGATTACTTGCCACTTTAAGGAGATCACCCAAGTTTTCATATGTTGCTATCTACTATAAAAGCCTTAAGCCAGGAAGTCTGGTTACTTGGTATATGCTTACCCGCCTTGGTTCTGCAAAGCTTAAAGTGTAGGGGAATTAGATTATTCCCATTCGTTGGCCAAGATTGATTGAGGAATCCTATAGGAGAATTCACATAGCTCTTGGATTTCCAATCTACGGTTTTGGGAACCAACAGAAGGTGTGCTAGACTGTTGATAACTCCCTTTACTAAAATTTTGAGAATTCTGGAATGGTTGAGGAGTGAATCTTTGCTGGATACGATTATTATTATGATTATGTGGGTGTTGAAACTTACCATTACCTTGGTGACATGTTCTGAAATTTCTTTTTATGGGAGTTCCCCCCCTCCCCCTCCCCTTTAAAAGATGATTGTTGATTCTTGGAGCTAGAAGTCCCTAGGTTATAGTTTCCTTTAAGACCTGTTCTAGCATTAAATTCTTGACTACCTAAATATCCACCCTATCCCGACCTTACATTCCTCTCAACTAGAAATTATTTGGCTATAGAATGCCAGGTTGACCCCACAATAGTGGGTTACACTTTTTTAGACATGCTGATTTTTGCTGAAATCAGATATTTTTAATAAAATATGATTATTTAAGCCTTGAGAGGTTCCATTTGAAGGAATTAATTACAAATGGTTAGCTCAAAGCCTCTTAGATAAAAAAAAACATTAATATAACCTCTATACTCCTCATTCATACCTGCAATGGAGTCTCCTTCACACCTATTAAAATGCTGACAAAAAATCACTTTGACTTTATCTTTTGGGAGATAAAATGAATCAATTTGAAAACCCTATCTATGTAGTATGGTACTAGTGAGAAAAATCTTTCCAATGATTATAATGTTAATTTATATTAAGTTTATTATGACTTTGTATTTTTAGTTTTACTAAACATAGATATTTCACCGTATGTGTACCTCTATTTTTGACGCTTATGGAAAAATAGTAAATGAGAGAAAAAAATTCTAAAAAATATCCATTCCCTAGGTATTTAGGTTCTCTTTCCATAAAAATAAAAAAAATGAAATTGGACAAATATACGACAAGTTATAAGCTATGTAGTCGAGGTATGTCAAAATTACAATTTAGTCAACTTCAAACGTTAATAAAATATGAAATAAAGATAATGTCATCAAACCAATTGCATGCCCTCTGTATGGATGTTACAAAACTAATTTTGAAAGAATCACATTGATATTTATTCTAGAAAAAAAGTTATGCTCTATGAAAATAATGTAACTCTTTGAAAATGACGTTTTCAGCAACATACTAGTTTTCATGGGAGAAAGAAAAAAAAATTCAAATCAATTCAAAAATAAAAATAAAAAATATATTTAGAATCTAGACAAAAATCCTAAAAGACTCTAATTTACTTCATCTTCTGATTTCAAACGGTTTAATGACAATATGCATTTGAATCTGATTTTTTTTTTCAAAATGTAGAGTTCAATGTCCATTTAGGCAAAAAAGTGTAACTTATTATTGTGGGTTCACCCCCCAGAGACTTTTGGGTTCAAAGAATACCGCTTCCCTTGATATGCAGCCATTTAAACCTCTAATAAAATATTCTACAAGTATAGGGTCATCATATTTGTATCTTGAGAAGGGTTTAAATTCATAAATTTTTTTCTCATATTCTTCTACCGTCATGTTTTCTTTCTTAATATGGTGAAACTCTTCTGCCCTACTTTGTCTCCATTGGTCAGACACAAACCGGTCCTTAGAACTTTCTAAGAATAGTTCCCAGGAGACAGCGTTAATGCTAACCTGAAGCTTTTCCTCTTCCATATGCCACCAAGTGGAAGAGAATTTCCTTAAGTTAATGATGACACATCTAGCTTTCACATTACTACTAAAGGGATGCATGGAAAAACATCTTTCAAGATCAAATAAATAGGTTTCTACTAAGGATCCCCCTTCATTACCATATAAGAGAGGCATCTTAACTTTGAGAGGTATCTGTGGTTTCAATATCTGGTATAACAATCCTTCTCCTAGGGCTTCTATCTCTTTCCCTATCATTATGATGAGAATGGTTTGCTTCCTCATGATTCACTTTGTTTTCAATGGTGTCTAGCCTTTGAAAAATTTCTTGCATGAGTTGTCTCATTTGAGCCCCCTCGGAGTCATTACTCTTACTCTCATTTCTATTGTTACCCTGATTTTGTTCTTCCTCATAATCCCCATGGGAACGTTCTTGTTGAGATCTAGAGGAGGCATCTTGAATTATTCCCTTAGCTTTGTCGTAGGTGATGTGAGGCATCTTGGAAGAATGATATAACATAAGTATATATATCTAGTTGATTTTTTATGCACCGAGAAGGACTTAGTTAAACACAAATAGACCCTAGAGCTCCCTATGTATCAATCAGGGCTCTGATACCAAATTTAATGCCCCCGCCAGGGAACCCATAAGGAATAGGTTTAAAGTCCTAAGAAAATAAACTTTTTAAAAAAAAACCAATACTGTTAACTACTTGATAAACATAAATAAGAACATGTCCTTAAAGGTTCCCTTAATGTTAATTACTAATATTAAAACTACTGATTCAATTACTCATCTTATGAATTCATTTTCTTACCTACTTTACTTAACATTTAGATTTTATAAAATATATAGTAAGAGATAACATTATTACTTCTCACATAAGCTTAAATACATTTATCACTAACACTTCATCTTTTAGTTTCTTTCTCAATTACCCATGTCCTACACATAATTCATTTGTGCTTATCAAAACATAAACTTTATAATTAGAAATCTTTACTTTTCAACTACATTCAAGAATCATAAGAGAGATAGGGTAGAAATTACATAACTATAATCCTTTATTACAATATTCTAACTTACCAATTAACATCTCCTTTTGATATTCCTAAAACTACCCTTCCCAATTACATAGCTTCTTTTCTTCAATTTCCATTACAATTACATCAAATTGTCCAAAAGGCTTACAATAGATAATTACATTTTGAATTAAGATACATTGAATTACATGATACAAAAGTAGAAATATTCATCATCATTTGATCCTGAAACCAATCCAAACCATCCATGGCCCATGGCCAATACCTCGAAAAAGGATTTCCACCCAACCATGTGGAATTGTGAAGTTCCACCCCCCGTGCTAGGAGATAGAACCAAGGTACTCACAAGGACTAAGGAAATATAAGGCTAATGAAACCACTCTCCCAAAAAACCAAAAAGACCAAAGATAAAAAAACATAACAAAATACCACCATGCTACATCACAAGGGTAAGGGTTCCAAAATACTGTCTAGGTGAGTGTCATCACATAGCCTGTGTATTGGGATCCACCCTAGAAACCATGTAACTCTGGTCCCCACACATAATTAAGGATCCAAACTAGCAGTTAATCATGGTTCTAGTACTCCAATAGGTCTATGTGGACTATAACATTACTTATCTTTTATTAAATTTTAAGAAACCTCTCCCCCCCGGTTCATTTTATGGTTTTCACTGGGTTAAGAAATCACCCATAGGATCTCCTAGCAACCACTTTGAGTCTTGATGCCTATGTTGAGCCACTCACCTAGGGTACCTAGTAGCCCTACCCAAACATGTCATTAAAGGGGTTGAACTACTCAAGACACCCATTACCATAGATTAGGAACTTTATCATGTGATCCCACATCCTCGGGACAAGTCCTACCATTACCTTAGGATCAAAATAAACATAACAACTAAGTATTTCTTCTACCAAACAAATGATTTCATAAATGGGGAGACCTTAAGAAAGAACAGAGAAAGATCAGAGATAGAAAATAGGTGCAAAATAAGCACCAACTTACTAGCAAAGAAGGTGCAACCCAAAACACCTAAAATAACATGCCCAAAATTGAAAACAATGGTCCTCAAGCCCATAGGAGTATTAGCATAGATCCATATGAGTATCCTCATATAGTAGTATGAGTATTCAGGGTATGGCATCCTTACTCGTATGAGTTTCTGCCTAGAACCTCAAAACTTTATCTCTAGATTGATCTTATGGCCAAAACTGGGCATGATGAGAGTCTTGGGAAGGTTTTGTGAGGTAGACCCATTTTAGGTCCCCTAAATCAACATCCATGTCACTCATCAAATCCAATTCATCCTATGAATCCAATCTATAAATTTTTTTACAAAAAGGACAACAAAAGAAAAACCAAAACTGCACATAAACTAAGCAACAAAAAATAGTGTAGAAAAAACATCAGAGACTTCCCAAAACTGGAAGATTGATAGAGAATACATTCATAATCAAAATATTATTTCAGCCATCATAAAAAGATATATATACAACATGCCAAACACATTTACAAGTCAAGGAGACACAATCAACTCCATCAATAAGCATTTCCAAATTTTCCATTTTTCCAAATTACACAAACATTCACATTCTTGTGAACCTTTAATCAAAATTTTAATTTTTAATTAACTTAATTCATTTTACCAAGACAATAAATATGTTAGAGATAAATAGGATTACCAAATAACTCATATAGCCTAATGGTAAACTAGCTAGTGTAACTCCTAGGAGGTCTCGGGTTCAAAACTCTTAGACAAGCTAGTTTTGTTAATTAAGTAATTTACATTTATTTATTTTATTCTACAAATATATTATTTACTTATCAATCATATATTCACATATAACTACATTTGCACATACAAATATACATTTCTATATATATTTATATACACGTAGGTATATATGTGTGCACCCATATATACATACACATATATAATAAATTACACCACACAATATAATACATCCATTTTTATATTTATCTAAGAGAATGAAATATTGAGAAACAGAATACAAAACACACAGGTAGGAACAATGAGAACATAATCTTAAAACAAAAATCTAAAAATCAACAAAATAATGATACTGCTCAACTCCCCCCAAATAGGGCGACTTCCTAAACAGGGACCTAAGTCAACAAGGGTTCCTTGAGAGAATCTTGGTAATATCTCCACACAATAACATTTGACGATTTGAAGACACACTCAAACTTGTGTAGCTAGGTGAAGTCAATGGTTGGTTACTGCATCATGCATCTCCAAGTCGAGAAAAGCATATACATCAATACACACACACACACACACACACACACACACACAGAGTGACAGACAAGGAGGGGGAGTGTGACATCATGTGGATCTCCCGTAGAAGTGACTATGACTACCTCCCCTCATCCCACAAGCACATCAGACAGTATTGATATCAAATAATAATTGGATCAGTATGGTTAGCTCTAAAATAATCATAACTTCATAATGTAAAAACAAAAAATGAGTCATCCTCAAGAATAATATAATCATGTATATAAGAAGAATGGCATACTAATACTTTAAATCATTTACTAACTTTCATAAAATAATTTTATTATCCAAGCATATACTCATAATGTCTCATTCTCTAATCCAAATAAACAAAGCATAAAATCCATAATAATCAATGTAATTATCTCGTAAATCCAAAATATTGGGGTACTAGGGTGGGCATTACACAGTTTGTATAAACCTTGTCCTTGCCTTTTGTATATAGTTGTGTTATGTCTAGGGGCATGACCGTCCACTGGTTTGAATTTAAATTTGCACTGGGGACAAGACATCGAACACGGTTGACTCATGAATTCATTGCTCTATCATATTGGAGATAACGACATGTAAATACCTTAATGTCTTGAAAAAATAACTAAAAATCAAATAATGTCCTGAAAAATCCTAAAACTTTGCATAAAGACCTAAAAAAAATCTTAAAAATCAAATAATGTCCTAATTTTTTTTTCAAAAAAATCAAATATGATCCTCAATTTTTTAAAAAAAATTGTATATGTTCCTAAAAAAATCCATAAAAATCAAATATGAAGCTAATAAAATCTCTACAAAGCATATAAAGTCTTGAAATTTTTTTTAAAAAATCATAAAATGTCTTTAAAAAATCCTAAAAATTGTAAAATGTCTTAAAAAAAGAAAAAAAATCAAACATTTTTAAAAACCCTAAAAATTTTAAAAATAAAAAAATCCTTCAAAAAACTTGCAATAAATTTGTGCATAATCATTTTCCTTGTTTTCAATAAATTATCCTTTGTGACAAGACAAACATTAGAGCATACACAATCTAAAGACTTTTAAACATTGCGCTTAATGAAATCACGTATTAACAGACAAAGTATCCAATCAAGTCAACAATTAATCAAATCATACTTAGCCTATCAATCAACAACAATATCAATTTGTCCTTTTATTGAACATGTCATTTTGTCTTATACAGGGTGCAATACACTCGAAACTAGACGATATGCCTGAAACTAGTCATTATCATTATCATGCAAACTATCAACTTTGACAACAAGATCAGAATGGTTGTTGACTTGCTTGGTAGATAGTGAGTCTTATCTTTTATTAATTTATCTTTGGTCATGTTCCTTTGTTACACTAGGATATCATTGAGTGATGAGAGTAGTCGGGATAGTTCATGGTCCTTTATTTTTTATTTTATCTTCTGCCTATGGAGTGTGTTTCATAAAGTTCTGGGGTACGTATGTCATATGCTTCAAGATGAATGGAAACATTCCTTGTCTGCAATGTGTTTGTTTTTATGCAAAGGGATTGCATTATTGTCCTGGCTTTATGTGCCATGGTGTGGCGCATCTATTTTGCCACATTAAATAAAGATTTCATGACATAAAGTGCACTTATGAAAGCAATTTTTATTATTAGTAACTCTTCTTTGTCCAATTTCTTCATTTTACTAACTTTTCTTCCATCAATCTTTTCTAATCATTCTCTTTTCAAAAAATTGTTCTCCTGTCAATTTTCACCCAATTTTTGGAGGGGGCATCCTACCTCTATTCTTTCGATCCATTGGGGCACGATCTTTTATTTTTCTTTGAACTAATGCTCATAATCACATTGTCTCAAAGAGGGGAAAAATGTGGACACTAAAAAATGGTTAACGCCTATGTGCCCCCCCTTTTTTAACATGTCTTTAAAGTCTAATTTTCATTCTTAATTTACTAATATTTCTCCTCAATTTTTCCTCATTTTAAACCTAATTAATCGCTTTCAAAATCAATTCAAACCATTATCAAAATTATTAGTGATTTAAACTCCTTATCAAAATCATCAAAATTGATCCTTTTCCTCATCAAAATCATCAATTTGGTCGAATAAATTAATTTGTCTTCTTTAAGGGTAAATAACCCATAATTTATCCCCAAGTCTTAGTTTGGATAAACAAATTATATTTATTTATTTATTTTTTCCTAAGTTTCACAATAATTAATTGGCTAATTATTGATTTATAAAATTTTCATAATTCCTAAATCCAAATTTCTATTTTGTGGGAATAAATGAATTTTAAAATTCAATAATTCATTCCTTTTGCCAAATAAGATTTTATCCCTTAATTTGTGCTTTACCCACTGTTCTAGCCTCCACCTTCTCTTTTCCTTTTGTCATAAATTGTCATAGTTTATGACAATTTTCCTCTTTCCTCTTTCCTTTTGTCATTAATTGTCATAGTTTATGACAATTTTCCTTTCTCCCTTTTGTCATAATTATCATAGTTTATGACAATTTTCTTTTTTTTTTGTCCTATTTGCCATAGTTTATGACAAATTTCTCTTTTTTAACTCATTAATTTCTAATTGTGCATTCAATTTGACATAAGTTGTCATAATTAATGACAAATTTCCTCTTTCAAATTTGTTAATTACCATAATCTATGACAATTGCCCTTTTGCACACTTAATTGCTAGATTTGCAATTTCTCTTGCAAAGTCTATAAATTGAGCCTCATTTGGACTAATTTGGCTAACCACATTCCTAGTATTCTCTTGTCATCATTTTGCTTTCAATATTTTGTGCATCTTTTGTCAAGATCAAGAGCTACATCAATCAACTTCAATGGAGAAGAACAAAGAACATGAAAGCTACATTTGAAGGGGGTTTTAATATAATTTTTACATATATTTTTGAATCCTAATTTCAAATGGCTTTTTATTATAGATTAGATTGGTTTTTATATATTGTTTATGATATTTGTGGTTCTCTCATTTATACTAATCGTACATTTTTCTAGTCTTACAGTTAATTCCTTTATAATCTTTTAAATTCCATGGCAACCACATAAAATCCCAAGTAATAGTTATATTCCACTATTTCTAGTTTATAAACACGTGCATACATGTGATATACAAGCATACATGAGAGAGTTCAAAATCCATTAAAGAACATGCATGAATGCTATCTATGCGCATGTGTACTAGATCCATCTTAATCAACCACTACCCTTGTCTTCAACCTGTCAACCACTTAGACCACTTGAATTCGTATCAGTAGGTTAATATCTAAAAACCATAATCAATAGCATCACTAACATTATTTCATTAAGCATTTGATTGATGAAAAACATACACAATAGATGAACATATGTCGAATTTAGAAAAACACTTGATTCAGAACATGACATCATCATAAAATAAGTTGAAACATCATGACATAATAAGCACACATTATAAAAGTGTCAATTGAGAAGGTTGAACACAAAACATGACATCATCATAAAATAAGTTGAAACATCATGACATAATAAGAACATCTTATAAAAGTGTCAATCAAGAAGGTTGAACACATTATCAAACAATCAAAGAAACATATAAGCAATATCGACTAAGGTCTGCAACTATTAATATATGTTTGAAAAAAGTTTAAATGAACACTCAATCTCCTTAAACATGGTCAGAAAAGTTGAGACATGAGAAAAATGACTATGGATTATGAAAGAGAAATGGGAAAGCTAGGGAAAAGTATATAGTAAAATGATATTTTTTTATCATGTACAACAATATAGATATCATAGATGCAAACTTTGACTATAGATCTGAAGAATATGGATAGATAGGAACCTACTATCAAAAAATGGGAAAAAATCTAATGGGCAATGGTGAGTAGGGTAGCCTAGTCCCTAGTTTTTTGAATCTTTGAAATAGGGTTTTGTAAGTCTTCTAATGCTTGATCTAAACTAGATCCATGTCTTAGTAACTTGCCACCTGCAAACAAAAAGAGAGAATTTTCTAGGTTGATTGAGGGTTTTCCTAGGGCAAACCCTGGTTTAAGAATTAACCTTGAAATTGAAATAAATTGAAATGAAAATTAAAGCATCCTGATATGTAGCAACTCGACTAGATCTGAACATTAATGTCTATACTTTCATAAGCCCTCTTTTTGTTGAAACCATCATGAAGATGTTGATATTGACTTTAGGAATAGTTGATCATGGATGTCATCATTAATGTTATAGATCTTGAAATTACTCCTTGTCATCAATGCCTTCAAAGGATACTTGATCACTTGCTCTTACGATGTTCTTTAATTTGAATACTTGATCACTTGCTCTTAGGATGCTCTTTAATTTGAATGCTTGATGTAGGATGTAAATATGATTGTTTGATGTCCAAATTAGGGGGGGGGGGGGAGGGGGGGGGTTAAGCTTGCTCCTACACCTCTCCCTAGCATTTTGGGTTTGAAATTTTGAAGCAAGTTGACATGGGATAAGTTTTCCTAATCTTGTAAGCTATTCATTACAATGTTTAAAATTTGGGCCCCAATTATCAGGACTATGTCACCCTAGCTGACCTAGTATAGGACTATGTCACCCCAGGCATCGTACTCCTAGTCCTTCCAATAATGGCAATGACAAGGAGTTGAGGTCCAGGATGGAGAGAAGAAGCCATGATTTGAACCAAGGCGAGCACAATCAAGCATGATTGGGCATTGGAGGCCAGGAATGCTAAAATGAGGTTGTCTCAACTTTCCAATAATTAATATGTATTATTGATAAAAGGGTAGTTGTTGATATGTGAGTGCATGGGCTCTCAAAGGGGATTACCCCCCTTGCCATCTTTGATCCCATGACCCAAGGTAGTGGGCCTTGGCGAGGGTTTTTGGGGGCAACAATTTTGAAAACAAAATTTCATATATAATTTGTCATTGTGAATCTTGACCATTTTTCATTGGGTCATAGAACCAACAAAAGATATCTTTGGCACTTGGCATTCACTGTTCTTTATATTCTAGTGCTCGACATTGTCTTCTTTTCATAACTCGGCAAAAATTGAGTTGGCTAATACAAAAGTACTCGGTGACCACTGTTTTACTCGACAATGACTACTGCTCGGTAGATGTACATTATACATGGCTCGACCTATATACGATGACTCGTTCATAGTGATGACTGACCAACATTGCCTAGAAAATGACTAAGTGTAAGACACTAATAGACAACAAAACTTTAGGGATCAACAATCTCAACTTTGCAATAATTAATATGTATTGTTGATAAAAGGGTAGTTGTTGATATGTGAGCGCATGGGCTCTCAAAGGGGGTTACCCCCCTTGCCATCTTTGATCCCATGACCCAAGGTAGTGGGCCTTGGCGAGGGTTTTTGGGGGCAGTAATTCTAAAAACAAAATTTCATATATAATTTGTCATTGTGAATCTTGACCATTTTTCATTGGGTCATAAAACCAACAAAAGATTTTTTGTGCACCATTTATGGATGGTTTAGCCCATGGTTTTTTAATACCATTTGACAATTTCATATTTTGTATATCCTAATATATTAGGTGTGTGAGAGGCATTGTAAATATTATAAGAGTTTGATAACTGTTGACCTAGCTCTATATCTTCGTTGGTGATACTTCTATGAGAAACTTACTCTACAAGTATATTGTAATTTGTTATTGATTTTTGAATAATATATATGGCATCTTTTGGATTGTGGGGTTTTTATTTTCTTGAAAGGGTTTTCCCCACATAAACCATTGTGTTGTGGTATGCATGCTATTTATGTTAAGTTTTTGTACATTATTGTCCTTTTAAGGTGAGTGTATGAAGTTGTTCCACTACTTAACTTCCTTACAAAGCCTAGGCAAGCAAAACATTGTACATGGATACAATTTACAACACTACATGTACAAGTAAAGAAGATGATTATGATCCCTCTCCTACAAGTATTGCTCTTGTGCCTTATCAACTATTTATGTTTATAAATTGTTTGGGATGACCCAATTGTTTTCATCTTTTATCTAAAAGTATACCTTTGAGCACCCACATTTTTTTAATATTAAATGCAAATAGTATCATGCAACCATGAGATTTAACCCCTTGGAGACTATTGAGAAGACGAGGACGCTTATCATCTCCTTCAATAGAAAAAAGAACTCAAATGCAAAAACTAAATAACAAAATTGACTATGCCATAGATTATTTGTAGCCACATAATGGTTAAAAAACCTATCTATCGTTAATGGCCCCTTGGTCTACTAGTGAAGTTGAAAGGTTCTCAATGAGCCCACCAGGGATTAAGTTTTGCTAAGAGCAAGGCTAAGGCATTGAAAAAAAGGATGAAGCTAGGATTGTATCCAATGTGAATTTGGTGAAATGAATACCCCTTGACTCTTAGCCAAAGAAATTCAGCCTATAATTACTACTTCTAAATTAAATAGCTACATATTAATAAATTTGTATAAATACCCTCCATTAAAAAAAGAGAAGAGAAAGAAAGATAAAAAAGAAAAAAGAATAACCAAACATTATCTATCCATCCATCTATACCGTCCAATACAAAGAGCCGGTAGGGAATTTGAGTCTCTTTAGAGGATAGTAACTACTAATGATTGTGCCCCGTCCCTTCGACTTGGGAAGGCACGCCAAATCCTATCCATTACAACTTGTATCTTTCCATACTTTTTCAGACAAGGACATGTTAAAGTGGAGGACGGATTTAGCAAAGCATTGCCCAAATTGACTCAAACTCTAAATCCCCAATTAATTAAAATCTAATTAACCATCCTCTAATGGGCATCCAGTATAGTGGATAAGCCACGGACGACGTCTCCGTCTGTTGACAGACATCGTGAATCAAACGCACACTACTGATTCGCCACTTCATTTATAATCTTTACAGAAAATGCTTACGGAGAGCCTTAAATAGATATACGGTGCCTGCTTCTGAATCAAATGCCCACAACTGATTCGTCGAATTATAGAGCCAATTAGAGATACTGTAAATTGTACAGTGCGCGTTTCCGTCAGAAAACAGAAGCGGAAGCGCTCATGCAATTTGACCAGGGGCCCGAAAAATATCTAAGCGATTCGCTTAGCTGTGGGGCCCGCCGGATGCGAAGATATTTCTGTGTGTGGAGGAGTATAGAAAAGTTTTGGATGCGCCAATGGGAAGCTCGCTTCTGATATTTGGCATCAACCCCATGTGATCTCATGTCCAAGATAAGAATTTAAAGCAATAATATACGGACGCCTTTCTTTCTTTCTTTCTTTTCCTTCTACATGCATCATGCATCATGCATCATGCATCATGGATGGACATAGACATTCCATCATGGATGCATGCCATGTGATGTTAGGGCGGCCAAAGTGGTCCCCGACACTGAGGACTCCACCGACTAACACGTAAGATATTGATTCTTTAGATGTGAGCCGTCCGATGCATTTTAAATCTAATAGTTAAACGCCATTCAATAAAAAGATGTGAGATAATTTGCTACAAGCCTATTCGCTGTGCGAGGTCGAGGAAGAATCTAGGACACGTGTCGGTTCTGGGAGGGGTCACGACAGTCTGGTATCAGGTTGACTTTGGGGCTTGGAAATTATTGTGGTGTCTCCCACTGAGCTTTTTTTTAATTAATTTACGATAGACACGACAAGTAGAAGGGTCGGTGGGAATGTCATTTTAAATTAAGGTTGTTTATGACTTGCTTATTTATTTATTTATTTTATTGGATAAAATTAAGGTTGTTTATGATGCTTTCGGAGCACCGTCCAGGGGAATTATTTGCTAACACTACTTTAGGACATGATTATGGTAGAAATGACGGTAACTTGCACTACATGGGTGGGAGGAAATCAAGCACTCTTTTGTTTTTTTAATGAATGTTTGTATTATTTATTATAAAAAATGTTAAATCAACAATCATATTATTTTCATGAAATTGACATTCTAAGAATTTTTTTGCAATTATTTTTCATGGAATTGGGACTCTTTAAGATTTTTAGCTTCAAGAAATATCAAAGAAAAATGTAATGACCATTTATGACTAAATTAAACAATTTGAAGACAACATTCACATTAGTCAACGACTTAAGTTTTGACTCTTTGTATCTTTTGGTTTCACGAAGCCATTGGTATGGTCTTGTAATATCTATGAGGTATTATATAACTATTGTTGATAACTTTTGTTCTTTGTAGGTTAACTTTGTTCAATATAAAAAATTAATAAATAATATTATGTTCTGTATCATCTTCTAGATTCGATTGTGTAGAATTTTTTGTTAGCGACATTTCGGATCATACTACATGATCCATCATCGAGATGCCAAAGAGCAAAAGGAGCATAAGATGGTAGATTGTAGATCTAGCAAACAATAAAGAGAAGAGGAGGGAGAAAGGAAGGAAGAAGAGAGGAGAGGTACACAAAGATCAACAATGACAACACCTACACCTAATCACAATTAAAAATAAAATAGACATCACTCCAAATAATATAAAATAAGAAATAAAAATATGAAAATAAGTAAGTAAATAAATAACTACATAAAATATAAAATGAAAAAATAAATAAATAACTACATGTAGCCTTTAATGATGGAGAGGAAACAATGACCTTAGAGTTGTGGATGCTCTCAACAAAGACAAGATGTTTTATGAGTGTATATTTGAGTTTGTGCTTAGTGGAAGTGTCAAGTTAGTCAAAATAACATTCTAGGGAAATGTACTTAGGACACCCACATTAAAGGCATACAATGACACACTTTTCACCTTTAAAAATTGTTCCCACATTGACATGCACTTTTCACTCTTATCTTTTGCCTCCACTTTGATATACAAGTATATCTACATGACCACACATACCAAAGTAAAGAGAAAAAGAAAAGACAAGCACACGTGCCAAAATAATTGAAGTAACAATTTGAAAGTACCACATATATTGAAATTGTAATTATTAATGACACACCTTTTTATATTTTATGCTCCACAAATGGTTGCACAAAAATTAGGGAGAAAGAGCGATATAGTGTTACACCCTTAATCTTAAAGCGTGCATAGAATTATGAGTTTAATCAAATTGTGGCTATCTTGAATTTTAAAATTAGGTTATACGATCATAATTATATTCTTATTTAGATGTTCAACTTATCCTAAGGGTCATATCTAATAGATTATGACAACTAGGGCATGATTAAGTATATAGGAACTAGAGGTAAGTGTATTATCATTAAATTGTGAATAGAGTTCTTATTTAAGAGATTTGAATGCTTGTCCCTCTCTATGTTGCTTGTTATTCTAAGTCATTATCAACTATTGTTGAATATTTCAAGTTAGATTTCCTTGTTGTGCAAGTTATTCCATTACATGTGGCATTAGAGCATGACCTTGATACCATGAAGGAAAGAAATAAGACATTTCTTAAAATATTGGCAATCATTTTGCGAAGCGTGTATCTTTCAAATTTCAATGAGAATTTTACCAAATTTGGAAGGTTTTTAAGGAAATATTGAAGCTAATATAATCTATATTTTTAAAAATGGAGTGTAATTGAGAGATTAATAATAGAATCAGGATTCCCACCAAATTTAATCTCAAGGCTACAAATTAACTAATTTATTTGATATTTTTACTACAAAGTGAGATCTAGGGCCTAGTAAGTTAATAAAAATGTTAGATTATTTGAAATAGATTTTTGTGATTTATTGAAAAAAATCCAACATGATGGGGTTTGCAACAAGAGACAAAGAAACCGTTGTCACACTTGGAAAATCTCTAGATAAGGATGATGTAGAAATTGAGGATATTGATCCTAATGAGAAATCAATAAGGTTAAGGAATAAAATTCATCATTGAAGGAGGGGCTGACTTAGGGAATTTTATTGGTGAAGAAGTATATATATAGAAGGAGATGAAAAAATTAAAGTCACTTATTCATGGTATTGATTAGAAGGGAGAATATTCACATCATAATTGTTGAACATACCTAGAGACTGAGAGGTAGGAGAGGCAGGGGGATGAATAAGTCTCTTATCAAATTTAAACTTTTACTTTGATTCCAAACTTGTAACTTTAAACAATAATAATTAAATATAAAACATTCAATAATACACAAAAAAACACCATATTTATGTGGAAAACCCAAGGAGAGAAGACCATGGTGATAATTAACTCACAATATATGTGAAGTGTTACAAGAGGCTCATTGCTAGAATTACTATCAAGACAATTGTCTTGGGGAAAGATACAAAGGACTTGCAGATACAAGATTGCTTAATTAGAGAAAGATACAAAAGGACCTGATGAGGGGGATCACTTCCTCAACTCAAGATACCTGAATGAAGTATAATGAAATAGGCTTTCAACAAACTACTTCCAACATTATCCTTAGAATATAGATATTTTTTATGTGTTGTCTCAAGAAAACATACTCAATTCAACTCCACAACTTCCACAATGCAATGTTGTTTTTTCAAATTATTAGGAAAATGTGTCTCAACCTTACATTTGATACAATTACTATTTATAGTAAGTTTACATTTAAGCATGGATTTTTCCTAAACTCTCCGCAAAGCTTTAGACATGGGATAGATAAACATGTCATCAAAATTTCATTGTAAGATCATGTCTAGATTTGAAGATATTTAAGTTTTGTTTTTGAAGTTTCTCAAGAAATTTTACAAATTCAATTTTTAAGGTCTTAGAGGCTATTAAATGACCCAAAAGTGTCTATTATTGACAAAATAAGTTGTAGATTGATAGATAACTTCATGAGCTTCTCGATGCTTTAAACAATTCGTCAATCAAACACCCAGTTCAAAAGTTATGGCCTCCACAAGTTGGGTCTCTTGAAATAGGAAATGTAAAAATGTGTTGAACACATAAATGAGTTGTAAAAGAGAGTTGCACATGTTGATGTGTGTTTTGAAACATCATAGGGAATATTAGGTTGGAGATAATATGGGTGCCACTTTTCAGATGGTTTATAGCCCATGGTTTTGTAATATTGCTTGACGGTTTCATGTACTGTATCTCCTATATATAGGTGAAAATGGGGTAGCAAGCTAAGTGGGTTTAACCTTGGAGGAAGTTCTATAGTTAAGTGTGCTTAAGATAGAGTTGTACTAAGATGGGTGAACTCCTTACAAATCCTAGTGCTTCATTCATGTGAGCATCACCTAGACGTAATGAGTGCTAAAGTATTCCATTCATTCTCTTAAGAGATAGGTTCTTGTGAACCACTACTCATGAAACATGTTTCAATGAATTTGACTTGAAAACTACATAGTTGAATCTTGAAAGAAAATCACAATTTGACTTGTTGTGGAAAATGTCTCTAACTTATCAAGAGTTTGATGGTTGTTGAGTTACCTCTAGATCTTTGGTTGGTGATACTGCCATGAGAATCTTTCTTTGTAATAATATTGTAATTTTTTGTTTATTTTTTAATAATATGTTGGGTAGCTTTTGGAGTGGGGTTTTTCTCTCGAAAGGGTTTTCCCCACATAAGTTATTGTGTTGTGGTATGCATTCTATTTATGTTTATTTATGTTAACTTTTTGTAACTTTTGTAAAGATTTGAGAATTTTTTTGACATAACCCTCCTCTCATGATTAGTGTAGGAAGTTTTTTCACTATCTTAATTTCCTTACAACTAGTATTAAAGCCTAATCAATTTTGGTTTCAATTGTGGGTTGTTGGGTTTTTTGAGCTAATCTATATTTGAGTGGGAGCATGTGTAGAAGATACTTTGTGATCTTCTTCCATTAATTTTAGATGAAAAAATCTTCTGGGAGAATAGAGGTGGAGAAAGTTTTTTGAAATAATTTTGTAATGTGGAAGCTGCAGATGGTGGATTTGTTAATAAATAGATATTTTTAGGATGTTGATGATGATGATATCATGAGACCTACAAATCTTGTTGATGCTTCTAAATATGATGTTATGGACCATAAATCTAAGGTTCTAATTAGATTGTACCTGGTAGAATCTATTATGATCAATGTCCATGAAGATACTTATGCAAGTAAACCATGGAAGAAGCTTAGTTAGATGTATCAAGAAAAATCTTTAGTGAACAAGATTCTTGAGGAAGAAACTTTATTCCTTAAGGATGGAGGAGGTTCAAAAAATTACAGACCACCCAGAAGCATTCAATATATTGGTGGCTCAATTAGATTCAGTTGGTGTCAAGATGGTGTAGACGCCTAAATTTGTCCACTTAACATTAATTAAATTAAATTAAATTAATGACTCCAAATAACATTATAGTTAATTTTTAATTAATTATATTTGTTATATTCATCTATCTATTTAATTAAATAAATTCACCACCTATATTGTTTAAATTAAATTTAAATACTACCCCTTCTAATGTATCAAATTTAATTTATTACATGATTCCCCATATTCCCCTTTTAAATAAATTTTTAATTTATTTATTCCTCCACATGCTTTATTTCTACTAAACCATGATTAAATTAAATTTTATTTAATTTAATCTTAAACCTAACCTAGATGCTATCCTACACACATCACTTTCTATCTAATAAGCCTATTTATTAATTAACTAAGGTTAATTAAGTATTTTTTCATCTTCCTACTCAAATTAGTCCTAATTATTTTCTCACACGTGTGAGAAAATAATTTAAAATTCACCTTTTAAAAAATTGCTAAAAATTACCTAAAAGGCTTCTTACAATTTTTGATGGCACCTCTTACACCTTCAAAAAGTGTGAAAATTGACTTTCTCTTACACATCTCTTACACACACACTTACACATGTGTACTTGGAGTACACATTGACCCTTCACATCCTAAGTTGCTCACACATGTGTGAACAAGTCTTGGACTTTGTATAGCTTGTGTGTCTCCTTGGTGGCACCTATGTGGATGCCACATAGATGCCATTTGATGCAGAGCATCTTACAAACCAAACAATCAATAGGATCCTTTCTGATCCTTTCAACATCCATTCAATAATGTCTTTGTATAAAGGCATCTCATGAGGTAAACCACAACAAAAACATCAACCTTTCTCTTGATTTGGTAACATTGTTGTCTTCAAGACAATCTTTAAAGATTGATTCATTTGACCCACGAAATCACAATATCAATTTTTCTGGAAACAATAAAGTTTTTAGCCAACATCAAGAAATACCATTTCCCAAAATTACAAGGTCTTATAATTCTATTTGATCCCTCAAATAATAACTATTTTAGACTGCCACTTCTGGATGCATTCTCAGAATATTCACAAGCCCTTCCTGCTAGGGCATCAAATATATTTCTCAAAACAACTCCAAATGAAACCAAACTAATTCCATCTAAAGAATTTATGAATCTAGTTTCAGAATATGTAAGCTATTTATTTTTTCCATTCATAAATCATTCTACAAGCACAAATCATTGCCTGTAACTCCAATGCAGATCTTTAAAAACCAGTTTCCACTCAAATGCACATAACTTTCACAAATTTGAATAAAAATGACTCAAACCAAAAGGAAATGAAAGTTAATTCACATATATTTCCAATGAATATGATTAGAGGTCTTAAATATTTCATGTGTGTCTTACCAAATAGTGCAACACGACTGTTCTCAGGAGATCTTGAATCTGCAACCAACAACTTCCACCAAAACGTGCATAACTTATTCATTTATTTATATAATTGAACCAAACCAAAAGAATGAGAAAGAGGATTCATCATTATATCCATCCATGAATATATTACAGAGTTTCAAGGACGTACATAGCTGTACAAGGCCTGGAACCAACACTAAAACTGAAAAACCAATCAAAATAACAACAATAGAATGCACCAAAAAATGTATCAAAGTATTTCCTTCTTCTCATATTGATTTGGAATGACTATTACAATGATTTTATAGTAGTTGTGGTAGTTTAGAACTTCCCAACCACCTTTTAAACCATCTCCTTACATTCTTTTAATCATTATGCATTTTCTTGACATTCTTTTAGTTGCATTTTTGCATTACAACTTTTATGACAACTTTACTAGTTTAAATCCAAACTTAACAATTATTTTCATGGACACTTGAATCACCCTAAAATGGACTTAATAGAAATTTTACATCAATTTTAGCTTTTATTAGGCACTCTTTCATATTTTTATCTTCTTGACCAAACTAGAACCTTAACATGACAATATTAACAATGTCATATAAATGGCTTCACATAGCCTTACATATGGACTCAAATACACCACAAATGAATAAAATATATTTTAATATCTGATATAAGGACTCTTAACCTCATTTTTATCTTGTACTTTTGGTGACCCTGCACCACGATCTCATACATATATATATATATATATATATATATATATATATATATATATATATATATATATATATATATATATATATATATATATATATATATATATATATATATATATATATATATATATATATATATATATATATATATATATATATATATATATATGTCGTGGTCGATCAATGTCATGTACAAAAAGAATGGTGCTACTCGAGCACAGTATCAAAATATGGGCTACAATATGAATGTAAAAAATGAGCTAATTCTGCCCATTGCCACCTAGAGGAGGTGGTGGTGCCTGTGGAAGAGACATCAGTCTCTGTGGGGGAGGCATCAGTCTTTGTGGTGGTGCTTGTGGTGGTGCTTGTGGAGGTGCTTGCGGTGGAGGTCCCTGTGGTGCTCTGACATACTCAAAAAATGGAGGCACATGCTCTGATAGATCTGAAACAACGCAAATGTATGCCGCATAGTAGTAGGCTACCCGAGAGGACTCATATCTAGTCTCTAGTCATGACCTTGCCATCTCCTCTCGAAGCTCTCTAATCTCTCACTCCCGGTCAACCACCCACATCTCTTGGATGATGACCTGGGTGTGGTAATCATCCCTCTCTCACTGCACCTGTCTCACTCTCTCTCAGATCTTCCTGAGAGCCTCCTATACCTATGCTAGCTGTACTGGCCCCTGTGTGGCCTAATCTAACATGTCAATATCCTTGACCTGTGCCTCCTTGTCAAGAGGTGGCTACTAAGAGGAATCTCCTATCCTCTGTCTAGTGGACCTCTGCTGGGTCCCACTGTTCCCAGCACCTGCATCTGACCCCATCTGTCTAGCAGGGATGTCTGTTGCCCTGTCCTAGGCCTCAAAGCTCTCTACCTAGGTTGTTGTAATGGCATCTGCTGTTGGACAGGTACCTACTATCGTTGTCCCTATGGCTTCTATGCGGGATGCTATTGTGCTCTCTGTCCCATCCTGATAGGATCTGTGAACCTCGGGAAGGGGTGCACCAAGAAATGATCTCGATATGCAAGCATCATCCCTGCATTGGTGACATCCACCATGTAGTCCCATCGAGTTGGAGGTACTCATGCCTTAATAGTGCATCTACCCTGATCTAACCTGGGATGCTAGCCCTTCTTCGTCTCATCGACGAAGTGGGCATATGTAGCATACTCCTGGGAGATGTCCTACTATCTCCCAAACTACCTCATAACATGTGTGAGTAGGAATCACTCAATAACGAAGATGGTACATCCAATTAGTGGACGCGAGATGAACATGTGTGCCAACTCCCATCGAGCGTCGTCCCATGGCTTTGTGGCTACCCAAGGCCTCCACACAACTGTTGCCATATCATCTAACTGTCCTCACCACTGCTCAGTCTTACCCAATGCTGGCTGAGTCATAGGACCTGCATATCTGTAAATGTAAGGCTCGAGGGCCTACCATGTATCATGAAATATCAGTCTACAAACAGGGAGATGCTGCCAAGCCCAGATCTATAATATGAAAACTCCAGCTGCCATGGTCTTGGCACTCCAATACATGACCTCATGCATCTCATGGTACATCTGTGTGAGCACGCACTCACCCCATTTGAATCTGACAACTGGCCTATCCAACATCCTCTGCAACATCTGTCCCCAGCCACACTCCAATCTGTGATGTCCCCTATCTGGAACCAAGTAGTAGCTCAAGAATATGGCTAAAACAATTGCTAATCGATGAGCACCACCATATCTACTGACTAGCTCATCCCACAAGATGGCCCGACCCATCAATAACTCATCTTGAAATATGGCTCTCAGTGCTAGTGTACCTGCCCTCATTTGTATATCATACTCGATATGGGCGTTATGGAAGGGTATCCTCAGTATCTGGTAAATGTCCTCAGGAGTGATTGTCATCTCCCCCATCGACAAATGAAATGTGTTTGTCTCTAAATGGAAACACTCGACTAGTGCACCTAAAAGACCGTGATTTACCTGAATGTTGGGTATATCACATAGATAAGTCAATCCTAGCCCATCAATGTGGGTACTCTCAGCATTAGTCAACCTCTGAACTAATGTGGTGATGAATGGATGGTGTGACCAGAATGCGACATCAGGGAAGTCAACCTGCAAAGAAAGCGATGACATTGGATCAGTATCTCAACATGATGGTTTTAAAGCAACAACAAGCAAATGAGGCTACACATCTATCCTAAACACAACTCTGGCATGTTTTAATTGGCTAATTTTATGCAAAATTGGATTAAGATTCTAAATGCTATAGCAGTTTCCCACATGAGGAGACTATTCCCTCATGTGAGACAAGATCTCTTCCTGCATGAGAAGATGAAATATCGTGCAGCATCAACTAGCACTTCGTGTGAGTTTGTAGAGAAGCCCCGGGTGAGGAAGCCCTAACCCATGTGAGAGAACTATTTTCTTGCGTGAGGGGCGACCAAGGCCGGGGCAAGGAAACTATTTCCTGATGCGAGGATTGAAGAACAAGGCCCTAAACATGCTAAATCTCACCTAAATGACCTAAAAAGTGATTAAAATTTGAAATGCAGGATGGTTTATCGACTACTCACAAGTGGGTCATACTCTGATGGTTTGCTGTGGCATCGGGAGCACTCGAATTGATGTGTATGCACTAGAACACCCTCCATTCTCTCTCAGAGCTCTTAGAATCACTAGAAGATAAAGTGAATAATGATTTGAAAATGACCCCTCTGGGCCTTATATAGCTTTCTGACCTAATTTTCAAAGTGCTCCATTTTGTGTGAAAATTGTACCCTTGGCTAAATCGACTGCTTTGAATCCATTTTCAGGATCAAAATCAAAATCTGACACTCCTAGATAGCTTGAAATCGCATTTTAAATTCTAGGATCCTTTGGGATCAGATGCTTGTGCAGTCCACCTTCTGGCATCATTTTCATGCCAGATTCTCATCTCTTGATCATTTTCTCAGCTTCATCTTTTTCATCTAAAGTCAACTCTAGTCAAATCTAGTCAAACTTGGTCAATAGGACCTCCAAATCACTCCAAATAACTTCTGTAGCTTCTTAAATTTAGTCTAATTGCTCTTATTTAGTCACCTCTTGTTGTTAATCATCCTTCTGATATGTCATCTTTTTATTTCGCTCTTGAGGGGGCAGGATGATTACATCATTTGAATCTTGTTGAACCATTCTCAAATCAATCTGATCTAAACCAAAGTCCTCACTGCTTGAGGCATCTCATCTCTAGGGGCATCTTTGTGCCTTGCATCTAGTCATCTTGTCATATATCTTTTAGGTATCTGAGCAATATAACTTGGATCAAGCTTCGTTCTAGAGATGGTTCTCGAAATCTCATCAGGTATTGGGGCAGTCTAACCCTAATTCCTGAAAGTCAAGCTTCGTTCTAGAGATGGCTCTCAAAATATCTTTTTAGATTGTTATCTAGGCAATCTAACCCAGGTCTCAGAGGGCTAAGCTTCGTATTGGGGCAATCTAACCCTGATTTTGGAGAATAGTCCTAAATCTGCATCTGTCATCATTTGATCAATGGACATTGGGGCAATCTAACCTTGATTCTAGTCTCCTCTCAAGTTGTAATTAGACCATTGTCTTAACAATCTAACTTAGACTTTGGAGAATCATGCCTCGTTCTAGAGGTGGTTCTATAATTCGATCTATTTCGGTGTCTTGGCATCCTAACCTTGACTTCTGAGGGTTAAGCTCCATTCTGGGGATAATCCTGAAACCTCATCTGTCACATCAGACTATTCTTTGAATCAATGTGCTGCTCGCACATCAACTCAAAGAGGGGCAAATGTAATACCCCAAAATTGGCACCTTATAATTTCGATCAATTTTGGTGCATTTTCTTCAATTTTACATCATTAAAGTCCTATTTTACTAGGCAATTTTCTCTCCTACGTGACTTTATTTGACTTGGTGTCAATTGCAAAAACCCTAAATTGCATTAATCTTAGACTATAATTAATTCCTAAGTATTCGACTTTATTAGCTAAATAATCTTTATGATAAATTGATTTAATTCTAAAGTCCTAAGTGCTTTAAATTAAATTAAACTCACCCCCTTTAGCTAATACACATAAAAGGAATTAATATTGTTTGGTTATTTGAATGGATTATCTTATTTGGATTTAATAATTCAAATTATTCGAAGGGTCACCCATATGTGGCAATAATTCATTCTTTTAATTAAATAATCCTTCAATATTTGTCTCTATGGGAAATGAAGAGTCGACCATTTCATTTCAAGAAACTCTTCATCCTTCTCCGGGCTTGTCTATATTATGAACCTTCTTCCTCATTTGAAGGAGAGGCAATTGTGAGAGTATCTAAACTATAGTCAAATTTAGTCTCAATTTTCATACTTTCAAGCTTTTATTGCATAATTAGATCAATTTCCATTTCTAGTTAATTGTATTCTCATATTAAACTAGTTTTCTTATTTTTATTAGCTTAATTCTCATATCTCTTTCAAGTTCTTAGATTAAAATCTGCACTTCATTCTTAGATTAATTGCATCTTCATCTTAGATTAATTGCAATTTGTTTATCTTTCAAGCTTTCAAAAATCATTCATATTAGCTTGGTCTTTTGGTTGTTGGCTCTCGTTCTAAGAGTAATTCAAACACCCCAGCTAATTAGGAGGCAACAGGTTGAATCGATAGAATCTTATGAATTGAGTAATTCATACTCACCTTTGTGATTTGATGATCGAGCAATGATTGTCTTGTGTATATGGATGAAGTTTGAGGTCCATATTCAAGCATAAACATGAGTTTCTTGTTCAACATGACAAACATACTCATTCAGCCGACAATAATTTGATTGCTTACCTTCCAATCTTTTACAATATTGGAAGGGTTCAGGATCTCCAAGGATTGTTATTTCATCCCCATGGTGTGGGAACTTTAAACATTAATGAAACATGGATGGGACACCTGAGATAGTGTGTATCCATGGTCTACCCAAAAGGATATTATAGGGTAGATCTAGATCGAGCACCTAACATAGTATTTCAATGAGGATTGGGCCCACTTGTAAGGGGAGTGTAATGAGACCTTTACGCACCCTTTCTCTTTCATCATATGCTTTTATTGTGATTCTCTTATTTACATCAATAAGGTCCTTAGAAAGACCGATGTTGCAGATCATACTTAAAGTGCACAAATTCAGACTGGATCCATTGTCTATGAGGACTCTTTTGATTTAGGTATTGTGGATGGTGACTTGGATATGCAAGAGTTTATTATTGCGACGATCAGGACCTTGGAAATATTTTTCAACAAACATCAGTTGTTGTTGGGTAGCTAAATTTCCAATCATTTCTTGGAACTAGGATGTATTGATATTTTTTGGAACATAGGATTTAGTCAGGGCATTCTCAAGGACCTCTTTGTGGATAAGGGATGTATGTAGAAGCTCTAGGATTGATATCTATGTAGGAGTGTTCTTCAACTATGAAATTAGGTCATAACATGATGCAGGCTATGTAGATGTTGATGGTGCAACATGTGGATCTATAGTGGGTGGATTTGCAGAAGCTCATATGGTGACTCGAGGATGATAGGTGGTGACATTGCAATTAGCACTCTTTAGAGTTAGAAAATTTACATGGGCTTTAGATTGTTTGATGTGGCCACACAATGAGTCAAAACCACAAACATCATTTTCCTCTAGGCTACCCCAAGCGCATTCATCTCCTGAGATCTTGTTTGTGTTGTAATCATAGGGAAAGCCTTTAGATGATGAGTCATTGTTATGATTGTGTTCTAGAAAAGGCTTAGAATACATTTTTAATTGGGCATTAGAGGCAGAGGCATTTTGACCTTCTACCTCAATTTTTCCATCGCTAATCAAATCTTGAACAAAATGGCAAAATTTCATGCATTTCTTGATTTCATGCCCTTTGATGTGATGATAATCATAGTATTCATTATCCTTATACCATTTTAGTTTTGGTTGATTATCATCAAAATGCCTTGTGTTAGGATAGACCGTCATCCCCTGATTGACTAAATGCCAAAAGATGACATCAAGAGAGTCTGATAGTTGTGTGAATTTTCATCGTTCTGGTGGTCTATTGTTTTTATTTTTATTTTTTTAATCATTGTAACATGAGAACAGGGAATCGCGATAACCAGATCCTTGATTCTTATTTTGATTGTTTGAATTGGTCTGAGTACCTTCATTATTCTGGTTATTGTTCTGGTTGTGTTTATTTGATCATTGTTATTATGATTTCCTTGGTTTTTATTATTGGATGCTTGAACATTTTGGACATGCTTAGTGTAATGCCCCTCCAAACTTGTCAAGTCCTGGTTATGCTCACTAGAAATTAGGAAGAGCTATATGTGAGAATGATCCTTCTTGAGATGGTTGCTTAAACTGAACCTCTTCCAACTCACCATAACTTCATATTTTAATGTGAGAAATAATAATATTGCATAGGTATGTTCCTATACATCTTCTTGTGTGTCAATGATAGTTTAGGACCTTAATGCTAAAAGGATCACCTGATAGACTTATATGCTTCTATGTGAAATTCTCATTATTAATATATATGTTTACCTTAGGTTAATTGATTATAATCACTTAAGGGTTAGATGTGTTACCTTCTCTAATAATGTTCCTTGGGATTAGACATGATTAATATATTTAGGGTTATATGATTTGTTTATCTTGATTTGATAATGGGACATTTTGAGTACATGCTTGATGGTTAAATGGGTTTGTGTAAGTTAATAGATGACTTACATTTACATGAATATGTTATAATGCAATTCTTGTTAGAAAATATGGAAAAGAGATTATTCTATTACTAACCACACTAATCCAATTATGCTTTCTTGATGTCATTATCTGATGTGAGTGTAGGATGAGGGGAGGTAGTCGTAGTTACTCCTACAGGAGGCCCACACAATGTCGCACTCTCCCTCCTTATTTTCCATTGTCTATTTATATATATGTATGCATGTTGGTTGGTGTTGCAGGATGCAAATACCAGGCATCAACTCCACCTGGCTACACAAGGCTGAGCATGCCTTCAAAATCCTTGAACTGTTGTTGTGTGGAGATATTACCAAGATTAATCTCAAGGTTACCCGTGGACTTAGATTTCTATTTAGGCCTAGCTGGGGGATCTGAATGTAGTACATGATGTGGCCTTGTGATTTGATATGGTTATGAGATTAATGATGTGAGTTAGATTTATCATTATAAGTATATGTATATATATTTATTATATATGTGGTATATTGATTGTATGTTATCTAGGTATGTGTATATGTGGGTACACACGCATATACCCATGCTTATATAAATAATAATATTTTTCTATTTTATTGATTATGTAAATGGTATGCTCTTTATAATTATTAAATAAAGTGAATTAAATAAAATGTATTAAATGATGTGTATTAAATAAAAAGTGAAAATAATAAATAATTAATAAAAGAAATACTCTTTGTAGTAAAACTAGCTATCTAGGAGGGAGTTGAACTCGAGACCTCCTAGAAGTTAGGCTAGTTGTTTTCCAATTATGCTATGTGTTTTTCTTGAAAGCTTAATATTTATCCTTCTTGTTATTGGTTTCTTTGGAGGCAATTTTTTATTAAATTTATTAAAAGCTTTGTTATTGTTTACGAGAGATGTTGGTTTAATTTTTCAACCAACTATGGAAGTTGGATAAGTTACTTCCTGTAAAGAAACTCCTCCAACCATATAGTTGGAGATTAAATATTTGTGTTTTTGGGAGTTTTGGGGAGGAGATATTTTCAGAGAAATTTTGGAAGTTGTCTGCATATATCATTCTAGAAAGATCATTTTTAAGGTTTTTGTGAGGTTGAGAGTTCTTTGGTTTTGTGAGTGCTAGTGTGGGGATTGTCTATGAGTAAGGCAGATTGCTTGCTAGTGGAAATCCATCAAGGAGGCTGCCATATCTTGGAGATTTGCAAAGTGTGCTCCAACCACTTGAAGATGATTCTATTAGGAATGAATGCAAAGTGTTTTGGCAGTCATTCTATAGCAGTTGTTGTTGCATTCATGACTTGGATTGTCATTGATGTCAACACAGTGATATTCTGCATATTAGCAGGAAAGTAGGTACAATTTTGTTTTGTGCACATGTTGTATTGTAGATTGGATTTTGCACAGTTGATGGTATGTTATTTGGTGTGTTATTAACCTATGGTTAACAGTGCAAAAAGAAATTCATTCATTTGTAAGAGTTATGAGCATTTTGGTGAAAGTAGTGTTTAGCTAGTGTTTCTGTGTAGCGATGTTCAGAAATCGGAGGATATCTCTTAGCTGGGATGGAATCTAATTTTGTGCAGTTAAAGGGATGTTGGAGACTCATTAATGATGATGTGGTTTATAGCACAAACTTTGAGGATATGTTTGGAGAAAGTTACAGTAACTGGAAGCCGACAGTTTTATGTGAATTCTGTGTGTAGCGTGTAGAATTTATTATTTTGTAATTGAGGATCGACTCATTTGTAATTATTTGAGTTTGGTATATAAGAAGGAATTTTTTCCTTATTTTAATGTGTACTTTGAAGAGTGAGATGCGAATATATGCATGAAGTGAAGAAAAGAGCTAATTCAGTGATGAAGGAAGACTTGTGAGTACAAAGATCTGGAATTGTGATCTTGTGTAGAAGAGAGTGCAGTTTTGGCACAGTGTGAAGGAGGTAATATATTTCATATTATTCTATTGAATAATTCTAAGATCTTTTGGACAGTGGGTTCAGAGATCTTGCCTTGAAGCTATTTGGGCAGTGGGTCCTTCTGTCTTCCATAAACTCTTAACCGGGTTAGAATCTTTTAATAAGGATTCAAAATCTCTTAACAGGGATTTATATGTACTGAATGTATTTCATAAGACTCCTAATAGGGTCCATCCTCTAACAAGGAACTTTCATATTAGTGCATCATTTTGTGGGCATCATTCCCACCGGGGTTTACTCTTTTCAAGAGGTTCCCTAGTTAACATATCTTGTGTTATTGTGCAATTGTGTATGATTATCTTTCTATGGTTGATCAGTACATTGATTATATTGTTTAAAGTTGTTGAATGGATAAATTATCAGATAACTGATTCAGCCCCCCCCCTCTTAGTTATCTTGGGGATCTTTACTTTCTAATAGATTCTCTGCAGGACCCCAGGTAGGGTCTGACTTTGGGATGAACTCTCTATTCTTCCTATGTGTATTATGAATGGGTATGATATGTTATTGAATTGGATATGATTTATAAACTATGAGTTAGAAGGAAATTTAAATGCTATGTTTTCTGTGTGATCAAACTATGCATCTTGGAATTAAATTTATGAGTGTTGTATAGTTTTTGTTGTAAAATCTTTCCTGGAGGTTTAAGAATGCTTTTTATTGATTGTGATGGTGTATCTTACTGTTATTGTATGGAATGAGGAATTTTAGGAAGAAATAGGAAGAGTTAGGGAGGTTTAGGAAAGAGATGCAGTCATATTTCCCCATTTTTGGCTTCTACAGGCTCCTCTATGATTTGTAGTTTTTAATTTGATTTAATTTAGTCTGAGGCTTAGGTGATGTTGAGGATGTGTTTTGGATATGGTATTGAGGTCCCTGCATCAGGTTGATCTCAAGGAACCTTTCCCAAGCACTCTCCATGCCTTAAAAAGTCATTTTTTGGCCTTTTTGAGCAATTTTGAATTAATTTTGTAAAAGTGTCCTGCAGTGTCATATGACATTGTATTTATACTTGTACAAAACTTGGTCAAATGTTGTATGGGAATGCATACATTGTCA
Source organism: Chamaecyparis obtusa (assembly GCA_027943335.1). Taxonomy (NCBI): domain Eukaryota; kingdom Viridiplantae; phylum Streptophyta; class Pinopsida; order Cupressales; family Cupressaceae; genus Chamaecyparis; species Chamaecyparis obtusa. The sequence goes on from BSBK01001816.1 coordinate 3,132,457, forward strand.
TATGGGTTAAAAAAATTGATTTTAGTGTTTTTGGGAAGTTTAAAATTTAATTTCGTGAAAGTGTCTTGCAGTGTCGTACGACATTGTAGTCATACTCATACGACACTTGGTCAAATTTTGAATGGGAATGCATACATTATTGTATGGGATCATATACAAAGTTGTTCAGAGTTTTGAGGGTTTCAGGAGCTCAAATTTGTAGAATTTGTGGTAGGATTTATACAAATATAACATTTATGTATAAGTCTGATACTTTAAGTTATATTTGTATAAATACATTCCAGGATGTTTGAGATAGGTTTCAGCTTCATAGGAGTTAAGATGCATATTCTAGATTTTGGAGTTTTTTGAAAAAATCAAACTTAGCCAAATTTTAGGCACATGAGGTTTCCATAGTTGGAATGTTGTTTTAATGCATGTGGAAGTTTGTATCACCTATGTATGTTCGTTACTTGTTTTGTTGAGGTTATATGGTGTACTTATGATGTTTTTTCATTTGGCATATAGTTGAGCTTAGTTTATGAGGCTAGGGCTTGTCTTAGTGGCCTATGTGCACGAGAGGGTTCCTTAGACCTATAAATGAGCCTTGGAAAGTTGTACTTATGCATGTGGAAAGTTTTATGTTTTTCTTTGAGATGTCTTATGATAGACATTCTTCTAATGGTTCATATTATGTATATGGATATGGTTAGGACTCGCTCTGAGGGCCTGAGTGCGTAGGGGAGTTTCCTAAACCTATGAATCAGGACATGGAAGTGTTATTTTGTATCTTTGTCTTGTGATGTGGTAAGGGAATAGGAACCCTATGTGAGTGGCTCACCATAGGTTTTTGAACCCTAAAGTGGTTTCCAGATGATCCTATGGGTGGGTTTGTAAAAAGTGATAACCTTAAAAATTAACCTGGGAAGGGGGCATTCAAAAGATAATGAAAGAAAATATAATTAAGGCCACACAGACCTTATTGGAGTACCAAGACCAGGGTTAATTTCCATTATGGATTCCTATTCATAAAGGGGTTATAGTATCCACTTAGGTGACACTCACTTAGGTGGCCTCCTATAACCTTAACCTCGGTGTTATAGTATGAAGATAGTTTATGTGATTTATTCTTGTTCTTTTGAGCTTTGGTTTATTGGTGTTTTGAGACTTAGATTAACTTAAGGTCTTGAGAGTACCTTGGTTCTATCTCCTAGAACAGGGGGGTGGAACTTCACCAGTTTCACATGGTTGGGTGGCAAAAATCTTTTGAGGTATTGTTCGTGGTTCATGTTGTGGCTTGGATTCTGAGTTATTTAGAGGTGAAGTTTTGTTATTGTATCATGTATGTCTATCTTTTAAAATCAAGGTGTAAAGATGTAATGTAATCCTTTGGGAAACTTGATGTAATTGTCTTTTTGTACACCTTCAGGGCATGTGTAGCAACTATAATTCTAATTGTGTTGTAAATAGAAATTGTAAGAAAGAAGCTATGTATATGGGTAAGGGTAGTATTTAGGAATCTCAACAAGGGAATTGAATGTTGGTAAATCAAGCATGGATTATGTTTAAGTAATTCCTACCCTATCTCTCTTGAGTTTTAAATAAAATTCAAAGTAATGATTCTATGTAATCTTTTGCAAAGCACTTATAGTTGTAAACTTCTTAAGGAATACTCATTTTGATATGTGGAATAGTGAAAAGATATGCTAAGGGTTGAAGGGTATCTCTAGGTGAAATAATAAGGGAAAGGAAACATGTATGTTATTGAAAGTAGTAATGTGATGTGACTTCTTAAATGTATAGTTCAATGTGAGTAATGTGTGATTATTCAAACAAGGTTTTAATCTCAATTCTTAACTAGACTTATACAAGGTTATAGATGATGATTTGTGGAAGTTAAACTTATGGAAAGAATGATTCATTTAATTGATTATGTTGGTTATCAATATATGGTTAAGTACTTTACGCTCTTTCTATTATTATCTTGAAATGAAGATAGAAAGTGAGGACTCTTAATGGAAAAGCTTAATTGAGTTTTGATGGTGCAATTGAGTTGAGCATAGATAATGTTAAGGAGTAAATAAATAGGAAAGAATAAATGTACTTAGTAGATGAGATAATTAATGTGTGTTGGTTTCATTCCTAAAAGTAAATGATGTATTGGTTTGGTAAAGAAAATGAATTCAATTAATTCACTAAGGCAATTGGTTTTGAAGTAGAATGAAAGCAATGTTTCAATGTAAATTGAAGTTGAAACGAAAATAGAACTCATTTGATTAAGTAAAGAAATACAATGCTTGATAATGGTAAATGAATTCATTAAAACAACCTTAAGGAATGTGTTTGTGAATATTAGTGATGATATGTTAGAATGTTAAAGAAAAAAATTTGTTAGTTGTAATTTTAGGTCATAGACCTGATTCCTTATGGGTTCCCTGGTGGGGGCATTACACTTAGCATATGTCACTCCATCATTAACAATACCCTTGTTCTTGGACCATAACTTGGGTTTATAGTTGGTGTTGTTAAATGAATTAGAGGGGTAATGTTTAATGGCCCTTTTCACCAGAACTCCATCTTCAATAGATTCTCCCTTTTTAATGAGTGCCTCAAATGAGTTTGGGGCAACCATTTTAATTTGGAATGACATTTTTGTAACCAGATTCTTAGTAAAAATATCAATGAGGTGTGAATCTAGATTTTTCCAACGTATACGATTTGCAAGATGTTTCCATCTTTGAAAAAGTTGGCAAAGGTTTGTCCATTTATTTTCTTTTTGTTGCAGAAGTCACTAAGTGACGCTTGGTGTTTGATGTTGTAAGAGTATTGTGCAACAAAATTCTCAGCAAGATCATCAAAAGTTGATACAGAGCTAGGAGAAAGATTTAGTAGCCACTCAAAGGAAGGTCCCCCAAGACTCCTATTGAAGAGTCTTTGAAGGAAATTATCATTTTGGGCAACTTCTTGAGCTGCTACATAGAATTACTTGATATGTTGCACATGGCATGATTCTCCCTTATATTTATCAAATTTAAGAATCTCAAAATTGGCGGGGAATGGTTGAACACTGATTGATTTATCAAACAGATAAGGACATATCTCTGCAAAAGAGAATTCCTTCTTCCCACCTTTTTGCATAGTTATCATCATGTTTTTAAGCTCATTGATTTTTTGTACTAACTCAAGAGGATTGTTGTTCATGATTGTATGGCCTTGATTTTTTCCTCCTCCCAATGATGTTTTATGTCCTCTGGGAGGTGGGAGATTCATGTTATGTCCACTAGGGGGATGTTGGTGTTGGTTGTGTGTGAAGAATTTTGATTCTTCAATACCCCACTAGGCTTTGATAAAATCGAAGTGAAATGTCACCCCGATGACCCTGGTGGATATTCAAGCTCATGACCCCCATTCAAGTCATTATTATTCACTCCATTATTTGTGTTATCATTTGAGTTGGGCATGTTTAGGAGCTGTCGGATTTGTTCAAGTGTATTATTGGAAGGTTGATTTGTGTGATCAGATGTTGAAGGCATAACATGAATGCCCTTGTCTTTGTTGGTTTGAATTAGATTATTCTCAAGAAGTGTTTCAACAAAATTATTAGGGAGTGTGATTCCCCTTTGAATAAGATTTAGGACGATATTAGATTTGTTTTCTTGGATTAGATCTTCCACTAGACTCATGTTGTTAGGATCATTGAAGATCTCTTTGGCTCATGGATTTTCATTGACAATTTTAGGTATGACTGTGTCAAATTCCATATGTGGTTCTTCATCTTCATTAAAGTCTTATTGATAAATAATTTATTGATCATTATCCATGGTGAGAGATTCTTGTCTTGTCTTAGCTTGAGATTGGGAAAGTACCATGCATGAGTGACCTTGGATGTGATTGAAGAATGTTGAAAGATTGATGAAAGATGATGAGATGAAGAAAGGAATTGATGAATTAGGAGCAACTTGGACTAGGATTTAGATTGGATTTAGAGGACTAAGGCTCGAGGATTGAATGGATTTGATTTGAGAGGAACTAAGCCTCAATGATTGTTTTTATTGATTGGATTAAAGAGGAACTACACCTCAAAGATTTATTTGATTTAAATGATTGGAACAAACCTACGTGAAACAAGACCTTATGATTGTGAAAACAAAGGATTGGATTTGATTTAAAATCTTCTATTATTTGGGTGATAGACTAATGATCCCCAAACAAAATAAGATTGGATTAAAACTACTAGAGAAAGACTCATTTCTCAAAGTAGCAAGGGATTAATGTTTTCTTTGATTAAATGTCCATGGAACACTATTGGATTGATTATTTCACGCTATTACTTGATTGAGGTGTGAAAGAGGGATTGATTTTATTTTTATTTGAAGTCCAAGGTTTTTATTAATGCTCCTAATATTTTGAAATGTGGATGAAGGAAGATTTGATTAAAGATAAGGAAATGATGAGTGATTTGAAAAAGGATGAAGGTCAAAGGTACTTAATCATAGGATTCCCAAGTGACAAAGGCCATATTCACTTTGTTCTTGGCAACAAAATTAGCAACCCGATTGTTATAGCTGATTTTATTAAACTTTTCACTAGCTTCAAGAGTCTTTGGGATAGATTTTGAATAGGATTTTTTGACTCTAGCCTTTTTATCAGTGATCTTCTTTTCTTTGTAAACTTGGGAAATTGGAAGTTTTACCTTCTTATGTTTCACACCATTAGTCATGGCTTAAAAGGAAGAAAAAAATGATATAGATTGTGATGACAAAAATCAAGAAGACAATATCTTGAAGGATCAAAGGATGTTCTTGGAAAGAACTAATTTTATGTGGACATCAAATGTTTGAATTACAAGCATATTTGTCAAAAATAGTCCTGCAAGGGACAAAGAAACCTTACGGGATTCAAGTGTATCGATTTGTTTTGCAATGAAAAGTAACAACATTTTTTGTCCCTAGAAAGAGATTGGATAAGACTAAAAATATTTTCTCACTAACTTAGGAACACACCCAATAACTCCTTAGAATATGGTCATCACCAAGAATGCAATGGCTCCAGTCATGATGTCATATTATCAAAGTGTTAATGTCGATGTGGGATCGATATGGTGAGTGTCTTGGGGAGATTACTATTCTCCTTGCATGCAAATTATCAACCTTTCAGAGGTGAACCAGGTGGCCACTACTCTACAAATTTTAGTCAAGGCATCTGGTCATGATCATCCCCTTTAGTCCCAACTTGTGAGACTGAGGCCTATATCCCTACAAGTACTTCAACTAATGTAGTCCTACAAGAAGAATTTTGGCCGCTCATCCATACACGTGATGAAGCATATGTGAACACCAAACTGTAAACATAGAATTAACCACATCTTCTAAGAATTTAATCTCAAGGAAGCTTATATTTATAGTGGGTGGAAGACTTGACATTTTCTTGTCCCTCACTTTGAGTCATTCTTGAGAGATTTTTTTCCTCAACTGGTAGGCTCTCTAATGGTTTAATGAAAGAACATATGGATTAGCCATGAAAAGAGTCTAGATTTTTGTTTTTACCTCAATGGGAAAAGAGCATACTCTCCTATCCAATGAGGTTTTCTCCCAAACACACCAAAAAATTGATCAATTCCAAGTTTCTTTAAGATAATAATTCAAAAGGTTCTAGGTTTATGATTTTCCCACTTGGTGAAAAGAGCATACTCCCCTAGCTAGTGAATCATTATCAAAAATAAACTTCCTACTTAATGTTATGTGCCTAATAAATCAATAAGAAAACACAATATTTGGTTGAGTCTCCTTGGCAACTTTCAAAACAACCTCGGTGAGTCCTTCAATGTGTTTGGTCTTCTAACAATGTCCTGCAAAACAAAAAAATTTAGTAGTCTCAAAATATTCAAATCTTGGCCAACCATTCTACAAAATCACTATTAGAAGGCATAAAATATCAGTAACTTTCAAAAAATCTAGATCAATAACCTAAAATACAAGATATTATTTAAAAGAGCTGAAAATAGGTAGACATGCATGTCTGTCAGACACGCTTATATGTAGGCAAAGATTCTTTTGCTAAGATGCCTATGCATAGGAAGAGCCACCTATGCAGAGATGCTTGTGTACAAGCAGAGTTGTGTATGAAGAGATGCATGTGTAAAGGTAGAGACGCCTATGTAAAGACATAGAGTCATGTCTATATAGAAAAGAAATATAAACTACCAAGATGTTAAGATTTTATACTCCCATTAACTTGCAAATGCATAACAAAGGTTTTTTATGATAAAAAACAATAACTTACAACCTTAATATGCCAAAAAACTTCACTTAATCAACTAAAAAGGCTAATGTGAAAGATAACTCCCTTTCTAACAGAGATGCTTGTCTAAAGGTAGAGACACCTATCAGCATAAGAAGGAAATTAAAAAAAAGATTTTCTTAGTTTTATTTATTTCTCTTCATTTGCAGATACAATAAAGTGTTTTAATAATAATAATTATTAGCCTTAATGTGATTAAAAATGAAATCTTTTTTTATTAGAACAAACTAAATGGAAAGAAAAACCCCTTTTTGGTAGAGACGTATGTCTGTAGGCGAAGACACCTCTATACAGGTAGAGACGCCTGTGTAGTGAAGATGCCTCTATAGTGGCAGATATGCATGTGTAGCGGAGATGCCTATGTATAGGTAGAGATGCATGTGTAGCGGAAATGCCTCTGTACGTGAGAAGATGCCTATCTATAAGTTTCACATAAAACTTTCACAAAACTGAGAAAAAAAGTTAGAAAATTATAATGTGGGTCCCACTAGGTGTGGCAGAATGTACATGATGAAAACCTACCTATTGGGAGAAAGATCAAACATGCAAACATTAGAGATAAAAAGAATATTCATTTGTAATCTAACATGCTCATAAACTTACAAAACTAGAAGATTCCACCATAACCTCGGATGAGCATGAAGCAAGTGCACCCAAGAATTGCTTGATTTAAGCTCTCAGAGAGGTTGTGGGTGTGCTCTTCCAACACAAGTATAAATCCCACTATTATTAAATGATGAATGAAAAATATTAAATGCAACTAGATAAAAATGAGATTGAATAACTCAAGAACTAGTTATGGAGAACTAGTCTAAGCATTCAATGCAAAGAAGCCAAAGAGGCTCAAGGAGGAGCTATGGAAGCAACCCTCGAGCTCATATGGCATGCAATTATTAATGAAAACCAAATTCTAAATCTATAATTAATTTTAACAACTACCAAATGGTTGGCAAAAACTATAAATACAAGAAAGAAAACTCTAAGCATAAACTAGCATAATGAATCATACATGCAAATGATGGATGATTTTCTTGAGGTGAGAGTACTATTTATAGGATTTTGGAGAGTTGGGGTGAGGTGGCATCTACGTGGCATCCACATAGGTGCCACCAAGGAGACACACAAGCTATACAAAGTCCAAGACTTGTTCACATATGGTGCAGGGTCACCTAAAGTACAAGAGAAAAATGAGGTTAAGAGTCCTTACATCAGATATTAAAATATATTTTATTCATTTGTGATGTATTTGAGTCCATATGTAAGGCTATGTGAAGCCATTTATATGACATTGTTAATATTGTCATGTTAAGGTCCTAGTTTGGTCAAGAAGATAAAAATATGAAAGAATGCCTAATAAAGGTTAAAATTAATGTAAAATATCTATTAAGTCCATTTTAGGGTGATTCAAGTGTCCATGAAAATAATTGTTAAGTTTGGAGTTAAACTAGTAAAGTTGTCATAAAAGTTGTAATGCAAAAATGCAACTAAAAGAATGTCAAGAAAATGCATAATGATTAAAATAATGTAAGGAGATGGTTTAAAAGGTGGTTGGGAAGTTGTAAACCACCACAAAAAATATAAAATCATTGTAATAGTTGTTCCAAATCAAGATGAGAAGAAGGAAATGTTTTGATACATTTTTTGGTGCATTCTATTGCTGTTGTTTTGATTGGTTTTTTAGTTTTAGTGTTGGTTCCAGGCCTTGTACGGCCATGTATGACCTAGAAACCTTGTAATATAGTCATGGATGGATAGAATGATTAATCCTATTTCTCATGATTTTGGTTTGGTTCAATTATATAAATAAATAAATAAGTTATGCATGTTTTAGTGGAAGTTGTTGGTTGCAGATTCAAGATCTCTTGAGAGTAGTCGTGTTGCACTATTTGGTACAGATGCATATGAAAGTGTTAAGACCTATAATCATATTCATTGGAAATATATGTGAATTAAATTTCATTTCCTTTTGGTTTGAGTTGTTTTATTCAAATTTGTGAAAGTTATGTACATTTGAGTGGAAACTATTTTTTAAAGATATGCATTGGAGTTACAAGCAATGATTTGTGCTTGTAGAATGATTTATGAATAGGAAAAATAAATAAATTACATATTCTGAAACTAGATTCATAAATTCTTTAGATGGAATTGGTTTGGTTTCATTTGGAGTAGGTTTGAGAAAGATATTTGATGCCCTAGTAGGTAGGGCTTGTGAATATTTTGAGAATGCATCTAGAAGTGGCAGTCTAAAACAATTATTATTTGAGGGATCAAATAGAATCATAAGACATTTTAATTTTTGGAAATGGTAGTTCCTGATGTTGGCTAAAAACTTTATTCTTTCCTAAAAAATTGATATTATGATTTAGTGGGTCAAATGAATCAATCTTTAAAGTCTTTCTTGAAGACAACAATGTTACCAAATCAAGAGAAAGGTTGATGTTTTTGTTGTGGTTTACCTCATGAGATGCCTTTATACAAAGACATTATTGAATGGATGTTGAAAGGATCAGAAAGGATCCTATTGATTGTTTGGTTTGTAAGATGCTTTGCATCAGATCGCTTCTTTGATATCATTGTACTTATTTATATATTACTTTAATGTTGATGTTCATATTTTATGAGATGTTTCCTAGATGATTTAGATGTATGGATTAGATATGTATGAGATGCACATGTTTTCTTGTATGATATGAATATGCACATGTTTTATTTTATGATGGTATATTTATATGCAATGTGAAATGCGATGATAAATGGTAGATAAATGAATGCAATGTATGATTTTATGTATGCTTATAATGGATGCAAATGGAAATGAGTATGTAGATGCAATGTATGCATATGGATTTCATGGATGCAAATGGAAATGCAATGAAAATGAAATGTATGTAGTACTAATTGTTGGAGATTTGCCAGCAGGTCAGTACTGACTATATGTTTGTCATTGATGACAACATATGGAAAGTAGCATGCATGGAAGTCTTATGCAATAAGCCTTCAATATATGATTCATGGACATGATATCGACATGATATCATGGGCATAGAGGTAAACTATAAGTACATACAGTTATATAGCAGCTTGTGTTAGCAGTGTTCCTGATAGAGTTATAGGCAGTATTCTGTGTATGGTTGTCCGTACAATTGTCTTATGGGCATGCGCCCTAGGATATATGTTGAAGACATGTTAGTGATGTTTTAGTTATGAACGCATAGTCTAATGATGAACGCAAGTGAAGTTATGCAGTCGCTATTCACTAGTAGTACTTTCCTATGTTTATTCAAAAGAGCTGATAGAGATTTTATTGTTTCTTGAGTTGCGCCTATCTTGAGGATATGTGCCCTTGGAGTTAAGCATGGAGAAGTGTTGTTGATGTTTGGTTAAGAGCGCATAAGTTAATTTAGCTTACAGAGAAAGTTCCAGTTGTTTTGGTAGAGCTAACAGTGTGTAGCATGCGTCTAAAATTATATTATATGAATAGGTCCCATAATGTGTTGCGCCCATAGTAGAGCTGATAGAATGTTTGTTGGAGTTTATTATGGTTTCTCTAATATTATTTCAAGGTGGTTCTAATAGGTCGACTTGAATATATCATTTGGAGGAAATATATTTATAGGTAGTCATTTGTGATTGCTTGAGTGCGGTTCATGGTTGATTAAGAAGAGAAAAGTAGAGAGTGCAAGTGGTGGAACCATCAGAAGGAGGTCTATGTGACCAAGTAAAGTAATTGTGCTATTCATTAGAACTGATCCAGACAGTAGGTCAAAGCGCAGTTCACCCAGATCCAGATATAGTGTGTATCTATTATTCAGAAGGTTGTCGCCTTCACCCATTTTAGCAGTGAGCTCTCAGACAGTGCATCCTCTCCCCTAATAGGGACAATTGTAAAAGACTCCTAATAGGGTCTGACCCTTAACCAAGTCTACTGTACTTAATATATTGTAAAGCTACTCCTAACAGGGTAAAGGATCTTCTAGCAAGGATCATTATACACTAGTACAAAATATTAGTGGGTATCAAGTCCCACCAAGGTTTTTACCTATTTGGGTTTCCCCATAACCAAAATATTGGTGTTGTGTTCAAGTGTTCTTTCATTGTGTTTATACTTTATGTTTATGTATACTTAATTGGATAAAGAATTGAAACTTGTAGATAACTGATTCACCCCCCCCTCTTAGTTATCTCTTGGGACTATTCCTAACAATTGGTATCAAAGCTAAGTGCCTCAAAGAGAAAGTTTAACAGCTTGAGGTTGATCAGATGGCATACTTCAGGAAAGAAAGTCCTAAGTTTGATGGAGATAATTATGTTGATTGGAAGAACAAGATGGTGACCCATTTGCAGTGCATTACTTTTGAAGTTTTTAATGTAACCATCCAAGTAGCCAAGATTCCTACATTAGAAGACCTTGGAAAAGATGATGCTATTGATGCACAAAAGGAATTGTTTCATTATAATACTATTTCCAAAGAAGCCCTTATCAATGCCCTATCTGATGGTGAATTTTTAGAAGAAAAGAAGGTAGATACAACCCATAAAATTTGGAAGCACCTTGAAGACATTTTTGAAGGAGACAAACAAGCAAAGGATGCATGTAGAAAGATAGGGAAGAAAAGATACAATGCATTAGCGATGCTACTTGAAGAAAATATCAGAGCTTACAATCAGAGGATTAATGAAGTAGTTGCTGGAATTAGGAACAATGGTGGAGAGATTTCTGAGGAAGACATTATGGACAAGTTGATGACTACTCTTACTCCAGAATATGAAAGAAAGATCAACATCCTTGATGAGACCATGCAACTTACATTAAATTTCAAGAGAGAGACCTTGATCAGAAAAATCTCAGCTTTTGAGATTTCAAGATTGAAGACAAAACCAAAGAGTGAGACAACTTTCAAAGCAATAGTTCATGGTAAGAAATCTGCAAAAACTTCTAGTAATTTTGATGATGATGATGAAGATAAAACACAAGATGATTTTATTTCTATGATTGCCAAAAGAGAAAAGAAAGGAAAAGGAAAATATGAAGGTCAATTACCATTTAAGTGCTTTTCATGTAATAAGATTGGTCACTTTGCATCTAAATGTCCCACTAGAGCTAGAAAGTTGAAAAAGGATTATAAGCCTAAGTATTCTAAGGAATGTTACTATGCTAGAGATGGAGTCTCAGATGAAGAATTAGGTGAAGAAGAAATTGGATTCATTGCTATTGTAGACAAAACAAATATTAAGTCAGTTCCTAAAAATGAGAAAGTGAATTAAGAGCTAGAATTGATTTCCCAAGAAGATATAAGAACAGACTGGATTATAGATAGTGGTTGTTCACATCACATGATAGGTGATAAAGGCAGGTTTGCTCATTTGGAAAAATACATTGGAGGTATGGTCATATTTAGAGACAACACTCCTAAACCTATAGTTGGTAGAGGAGCCATCACTTTGGATGGAAAGAACAGTACTGATGATGTTCTTTATGCTGATGGTTTGAAACATAACTTTCTAAGTGTTGGACAGTTACTTGGAAAAGGCTATCAGTTGGAGTTCAAAGATGACAAATGCATCATTAACAACAAATATGGTGTTATGATTGCATCAGGCACAAAGACAAGAGGTAATGTTTTTCAAGTCAATTCGGAAGCAAGTTGTTTTGTTGCTAAAGTTGATGACAGTTGGTTATGGCACAAAAGACTATGTCATATCAATTTTGATAACATAGTAAAGATAAGCAATGTTAAAGCAGTAAGAGATCTACCTAGCATAGCAAAGCTAGTTGATACTATATGCAGGGATTGTGTGATGGGGAAGCATGTGAGAAATTCATTCAGGAGCAAGCAGAATTCAACAGAGAACAAGTTGGATCTAATTCATATAGACCTATGTGGACCAACTCAAACAAGATCATACTATGGTGAAAGGTATTTTATTTTTTTTGTTGATGATTATACTAGGATGATGTGGGTTGCATTCTTAAAAGATAATTCAGAAGCATTTGATAAGTTCAAAATATTCAAAGCTAAGGTTGAGAATGAATCTGGATTAAAGATAAAATGTTTGAGATCGGATAGAGGAGGAGGATTCACCTTTGATAGATTCCATGAGTACTATGAAGAACATGGCATAAAGAAATAGTTAAGTGCACCTAGAACACCTCAGCAGAATGGAATTGTAGAGAGAAGGAATATGGTCATTCTTGATCTAGCGTGCACCATTATGATAGAAGGAAAAGTTGCACACACCTATTGGAGAGATGCGGTCAATACAATAGTCTATACAATCAATAGAATTCAGTTAAGGCCTGGCACTGACAAAACATCTTATGAGCTATGGTTTGGTAATGTTCCCACTATAAAATACTTTAGAATCTTTGAAAGCAAGTGCTACATCAAGAGGGATGAAGCAGTAGGCAAGTTTGATGCAAGAAGTGATGAAGGTATTTTTCTTGGTTACTCTACTAAAAGTAAAGCTTATAGATGTTTCAATTTAAGATTGAAAAAGATCATTGAAAGTGCTCATGTAAAGATTGATGAAAATTTTATGATTCAAGAAAGATATCATGATTACTCACCCATGTTTGAGGAAGAACCTAGACCCTCCACTAGTGAGATAGTCATCGAGGAAATGTTTGACAGCATTGATGTGTTGTTCAATGACTTTGAGACAAGTGAAGAAGGTACTCCTAAGGCTCATGAGTCAACATCACCTAAAGTTCCAAAGTTTACATCTAGAAACCATTCCAAGAAAGATATCATTGGAGATCAGAGCGGAAAAATCTTGACAAGATCACAAGCAAAGAACTCAGCTAGGAGTGATGTGGTATGTTTATTATCTCAGATTGAACCTTTAAGTGTTGAAGATGCTTGTAATGATTCAGATTAGCATGATGCTATGAAAGAAGAACTTGATCAGATCATTAAGAATGACACTTGGGAATTGGTCCCAAGACCTAGTGATAAGAATGTGATTGGAACAAAGTGGATATATAGAAATAAGATGAATGAAGATGGTATAGTAGTAAGGAACAAAGAAAGATTAGTATGTAAAGGTTATGTGCAAAGAGAAGGCATTGATTATTCAGACACATTTGCACCTGTGAGTAGATTAGAAGCTATTAAGTTGTTTCTAGCTTATGCTACAGTCAAAAACTTCAAAGTGTATCAGATGGATGTCAAGTTAGCATTCTTGAATGGAGATCTAAAAGAAGAAGTATACATTGAGCAGCCTGAAGGATTCACCTTATTAGATAGACCTGATATGGTATGAAGATTGAAGAAGGCCCTCTATGGACTTAAGCAAGCCCCTAGAGCATTGTATGAGAGACTAGATGGATACTTAACAAAGATTGGATTCAAGAAAGGAGCAGAAGATTGTAATCTATTCATTAGAAAGACATCTGAAGGTTTGTTACTTGTAGCTATATTTGTTGATGACATTATCTTTGGAGGTAATGATAAACTTAGTGATGAATTTGCCAAAGAAATGCAGAATGAGTTTGAGATGAGTATGGTTGGTCCTATCAAATACTTTTTGGGATTAAATGTGTAGCAGACAGAAAAAGGGATTTTCATTAATCAATCAAAGTATGTGAAAGAGATACTGAAGAAATTAAAGATGGATGATTGTAAGCTAGTAGGAACCCCTATGATTACTGGATGCAAGCTTACAAAGGAAGATGACTCACCAACATTTGATATAACATTATACAAGTCAATGATTGGTAAATTGATTTATCTTACTCAGACTAGACCTGATATTTCAAATGCAGTTGGCATAGTTGGAAGATTTGTAGCAGAGCCTAAACAAAGTCACCTCATGGTAGTAAAGATAATATTTAGATACTTGCACGGCACTATAGGTTATGGTCTATGGTATCCTAATTCAGAAAATGTTGAGCTTCATGTGTACACAGATGCAGATTGGGCAGGATGTGTTGATGACAGAAAAAGTACTTCAGGTGGAGCAGTTTTTATTGGTGGTAGACTTGTCACTTGGACAAGTAAGAAACAAAACTGTATTTTTCAGTCAATAGCAGAAATAGAGTATGTTGTAGTAGCCTTGAATTGTTCTACAATTGTTTGGATCAAGCAGATCATAAAAGATTTTGTAATTCAAATTGATTATCCTATTGTTATTCACTGTGATAACACTAGCACTATCAATATGTCAAAGAACCCTATGATGCATGCAAAGAAAAAACACATTGAGATCAAGTATCACTTCCTAAGAGAGAAAGTGGCAGAGAAAGAAGTCAAGTTGGACTATGTGAGTACTAAAGAATAGTTGGCAGATATATTCACAAAGCGCTTGCCTAAGGATACTTTTGAGTATCTCAAGGGGAAGTTGGGAGTAATTCTCTTCCCTGATTCTTCTTAGAAGGAAGCAGGAATGGCATCAGTCCTTAGGGACTAATGGAAGGTTGACTACTCTACCTCAGGAGTAGTACCGGTGCTTAAAATGAGTGGCACCCTTTGCCATTGATGTCAAAGGGGAGTATATATATAGAGTCATGAAAAACAAAAGTAAAAAGAGGAGTAATATACTAAGGGGGAGCAACATTTAGTTATGATAGCAGTACAATTGAGGAAATGGAGAATGTTATAAAAGAAATGTTGATTTGGGTTGATAGTGGTTTTTCATTCCACATGTTGCCATTGATGCCACAGGGGGAGATTGTTGGAGATTTTCCAGCAGGCCAGTACTGACTATATGTTTGTCATTGATGAAAACATATGGAAAGTAGCATGCGTGGAAGTCTTATGTAGTAACCCTTTAGTATATGATGCATGGACATGATATTAGCATGATATCATGGGCACAGAGGTTAACTGTAAGTACAGACAGTTATATAGTAGCTTGTGTCAACAACGTTCCTTACAAAGTTATAGGCAGTGGTCTATGGATGGTTGTCCATACAGTTGTCTTATGGGCATGTGCCCTAGGATATATGTTGAAGACATGTTAGTGATGTTTTAGTTATGAATACATAGTCTAGTGATGAATGCAAGTGAAGTTATGCAGTCGCTATTCACCAGTAGTAGTTTCTTGTGTTTGTTCAGAAGAGTTGACAGAGATTTTATTCTTTCTTGAGTTGTGCCTATCTTGAGGATATGTTCCCTTGGAGTTAAGCTTGGAGAAGTTTTATTGATGTTTGGTTAAGAGTGCATAAGTTAATTCAACTTACAAAGAAAGTTCCAGTTGTTTTGGTAGAGCTGATAGTGTGTAGTGTGCATCTACAATTATATTATATGAACAGGTCCTAGAATGTGTTGTGCCCATAGTAGAGCTGACAAAATGTTTGTTGGAGTTTATTATGGTTTCTCTAATATGATTTCAAGGTGGTTCTAATAGGCCAACTTGATTATATCATTTGGAGGAAAGATATTTATAGGTAGTCATTTGTGATTGCTTGAGTGTGGTTCATGGTTGATTAAGAAGAGCAGAGTAGAGTGTGAAAGTGGTGGAACCATCAGAAGGGGTCTATGTGACCAAGTAAAGTACTTGTGCTATTCATTGGAACTGATCCAGATAGTAGGTTAAAGTGCAGCTCACCAAGATCCAGATATAGTGTGTATCTGTTATTCATAAGTTTGTAGTCTTTGCCCATTTGAGCAGTGAGCTCTCAGATAGTGCATCCTCTCCCCTAATAGGGATAATTTTAAAAGACTTCTAATAGGGTCCAACCCTTAACCATGTCTACTATACTTAATATATTGTAAAGCTACTCCTAACAGGGTAAAGGATATTCTAGCAAGGATCATTATACACTAGTATAGAATATTAGTGGGTATCAAGTCCCACTAGGGTTTTTACTTGTTTGGGTTTCCCCATAACCAAAATATTGGTGTTGTGTTCAAGTGTTCTTTCATTGTATTTATGTTTTATGTTTAAGTATACTTAATTGGATAAATAATTGAAATTTGTAGATAACTGATTCAGCCCCCCTTCTTAGTTATCTCTTGGGACTATTCCTAACACTAATCATCTCATGTAGGATGTAGCAATATATGATAGGTACTAACCAAAAGAATGTTTCGAAGATCAAGAGCAAGGACCAAACACTTGTGTAGCCAAGAAAAATTCAGGACAAAAGATGAGAACCTTTGATGAATAGATCTAGAGGAAGACAATCAGGAGAGTACCAAAACACTATCTCAATGCAAGCCTAGAATGAAAATGAAAGCCTAAGCTAGATGAAAACCCTAGGACTTGGTTGTTGGACTCATCATATTATCATCATAGAGTTTTTAGGAATGGAAAATTGCAAGATGCACACAACTCTCACTGACATTGCAATCACAAGAATATGAATATGACATAAGTCTTAGAGTTGTTGGAATGAGGTGCAAGCATTAAGGCACAAGAAACTAGAATGACCTAAACACCTATTCCTTTTGATTTAGCAAGTTAACATTAGCATCAAAGCATAGCTGCTAGAATGACCTAAATGTTTCTTTCATACAAACATGCTAGACACATGAGAGTTCCTTCTTTCACGAAAGAATGCTCGCAGTGACCCTTACATTTACTTAGCAGGATGAGCGTTAGCAATTTTACTTGTAGCAGAAATAACTCACTCAAAATAGACAAGGAGAAGAACCAACCTCACCAAAGTTTCCATAGAAAAGGAGTCAAGGTACACATGGCCATTCAATATGCGATGAAGGATCTTACAGATGGACACCCCTCTTATGTGAATCCTTTGGATCATTGGCACTAAACCAACAAACAAAAAGCAAGAAAAGATCATGCCCCCAGTCTTCATGTTTCTCAGTCAAAAAAGATGTCTGAGATTTGCTTGAGGGGAAATGACAAAATGAAAGAACAAACACACAAAAGAGAAAAGCTCAGCATGCTCCAAAGAATCACAAGTTTAGCTTTAGTTTTAGTTTAAGTTTGTGTTCAAGTGGATTGAAGTCGAATTGTAAGTGTACAGTGTAAAAAGTCATCTCGAAGAGAACATCGGAGTGCTAAATGAAGTATCGGTAGGCAGACACAGCGAGACATGCTGGTGACTGATACAAGAGAGATCTCAGAGATACTAGCAAAACATCAGCAGGCAGACATAGTGGTAACTACTGGTGACTGATGTACAAGGGATCCTCAAAAAGAGAGATCCAAGTGATAGCTAGGTATCAGTAGGCAGACATAGTGAGAACCATTGGTGACTGATACATGAGAGACCCTCAAGGAGAGAGATCTCAAAAATAGCTGGGCATCAGTAGGTAGATGTAGTGGGAACCACTGGTGACTGATGCAAGAAAGCATCTCCAAAAGAGATACGACAATGCCCCCTAGGCCAAGAAGGTGCCCCCAAGTGTGACCTAGTTCCAATCCATGTAGAGTCGAGGAAAATCTCAAAGATAGGTGAAAGAGAATGCATGAGCAAGCCAACCAAAGTAGGAAACAAACTAAAGTAGGAAAGCAAACTAAAGCAGGAAAGAAAGAGCCAAGTAGTGCTTCAATAAGTATAGCATCGGGAAACAAGAGGCACTTGTTTACTAGGATTTCACCATCTTGGCAGAGATTCTATTTTTGCTACCATGATGCTTGTTTACCAGGTTTTCATTAATGACACATTTTTCTTCTTTTTCAATTTTTTTGGTTTTTTTCTTCTTTTCTCTTTTTTTGATTTTTTTTGTATTTTTGAATTTTCACTTTTTTAAAAAAAAAAATAATTTTTTCAATTTTTTCAAATTTTCAATTTTTTTGATTATTATCAAGGTGCCTATTTACCAGGTTTTTGCCAAGATAATAGATACATCAAAGCACCTATTTACCAAGTTTTCACTAAGATGATCACTTTTTTAGGACATTTTGCAATTTTTAGGATTTTTGACAATATACCATTTTTTGGATTTTTTCAAAATCAATAAATATGTACATGAGCACACAAGAAATGTCTCAGCTGTAGAACCTTTTCAAGTGAAGAGTGTTGATCAGCTCTTTGAGCTATTCTCCTTCAGTGGTGGAGAGCTGATAAGCACTAGACCCAAATCTTGTAGTAATAATGTATGGACCAAGCTAGTTTGGTTCAAATTTCCCTTTCTGGACCCGCTGCTACTGATTTTTGGGGTTTTCTCTTAGGACGAGATCACCCACTTGGAATTCCCTTTGTTTGAATTTCTTATTATAGGCTTTAGACATTCTCTTTTGGTATGCTTGAAGATGATTGAACGCCACCTTCCGACATTCATCCAGTAACTCTAGCTCTTGTAGCCAGGATATTCTATTTTCTTCATTAGTGATGAGGCCCCTCAGAGAGACTGCAATGTAGGAATCTCAACCTCAATAGGCAATATTGCATCTACTCCATAAACCAAGGAAAAGGGTGTGGTCCCCATTGGTGTTTGGATGCTTGTTCTATAGGCCCATAAAGTTAGATTAATATGGAGGTGCCAATCTCTACCAAATTTATGAACTATTCTATGCAAAATGTTGAGAATTGTCTTATTATAAGCTTCTGCTTGTCCATTACCCTGAGGATAATAGATAGATGAACAATGCTGAATGATCCTAAATTTGGTGCATAAATATTTTAGGTCCTTGTTCTTAAATTGTCCCCTATTGTCAGTGATAATGGATGAGGGTACACCATATCTACAAATGATATAGTTTAGTATAAACATAGCCACAGACTTGCCATCAGCTATAGTCAGAGGCACTGCCTCAACCCACTTAGTAAAATAGTCTATAGCTGTATGATAAACTTATGTCCTCTTTAAGAAGAAGGATGTATCTGACCCACCAAGTCAAAGGCCCATTGCTAGAATGGCCAGAAACTGATGAAAGGAATAAGCTCTTTAGCAGGAGCATGGATGAGATTTCCATGAAATTGGCACTGTTTACAAGCCTTGGCATATTGAACAGCTTCTTTCTCCATATTTGGCTAGTAGTAACAAGCTCTAATAAGTTTATGAGCTAACGTCAGACCACTCAAATGAGACCCACAGATACCTTCATGTACCTCAACTAACACATGTTTGGACTCATCGGGTTCTAGACACCTAAGGATGGTACCGTTTAGACCCCATCTATACAAGTCATTTTCTATTATGACATATTGTGAAGCATTATGAATTAGGTGACACTTTTCACTCTAGGTATAGGTGTAGGGAATGATTTGGTCATGGAGGTAGGAATATATATGGTGGTAGCAGGATGAATCATGTCCAATGACTAAACAGATCATCCTAGATTTAGGAATGTCATAGGCTGGGTAGCATAATGTCTCCACTAGGAATTCATGTCTGAAGTCATTTTCTGGCATCTGTAACATTGAGGCAAGAGTGGCCATAGCATTGACTTCTTTATTTTATACCCTTGGAATTTTCTAGAAAGAAATGTGTGAAAAATACTATTTGAGATCATCCACCATTCATTTGTAAGGCACTAGCTTGTCATCTTTTGTTTGATAAATATCATTAACTTGGCTGATGACTAACTGAGAGTCTCCAAAGACCTTGAGCTCATCCACACACCATTCAATGGCTATATTCATACCATTAATGAGATATTTATATTTAGTGATGTTGTTTATGTAGGGAAATAACATTTTATAAGCTTTGGGAAATGAGTATCTTTGAGGTGTTATAAACATAATGCCTGCACCCGATCCTTGCTGAGTGAATGATCCATCAAAGAACATGCTCCAAGCCTGATGTGTGAGAAGTATGATAGATTCATTTGGGAATTCAATGTTCAAAGGTTGGTGATCTTTCAAAGGAGCTTCCGCCAATTGATCAACAATTGCTTGTCCTTTAATAGCTTTTCTTTCCACATACTCAATGTCAAATTTACTGAGTATCATAACCCATTTTGCTAGTCTACCCATGAGGGAAGCCTTGCTCAATAAGTACTTTAGTGGATCAATTTTTGCAATGAGCCTTGTAGTGTGAGTGAACATATAATGCCGCAATTTTTGTGAAGAAAACACTACTGCTAGACAAGCTTTCTCAATGACAGAATAGTTCACTTCATAAGAAACCAATGTTCTGCTGATATAATAAATGGCTCTCTCTTTGTTGTTTTGATCCTCTTGAGCTAGGAGAGCACCCAAAGATGTGTTCATGGCTAAAATGTATAGTATGAGAAGATTCCCATGAATAGGGGGCATCAATATAGGTGGATTAGTAAGATACTGTTTAATTTGAGTGAGTCCTTTGTCACATTCTTCATTCCATTCATAAGTCACACCCTTATGCAAAGTTTTAGTGAATGATTGTGACTTGTTAGCCAACTATAAAATGAAGCACTAGATAGATTGTAGCCTTCCATAAAGTCCTCTCATCTGACTAATGTTCTTAGGTGGAGGCATGTCCATAATAGCTTGAAATTTTTTAGGATCAACCTCTATGCCTTTATCTGAAATGATGTAACACAAGAGTTTCCCAGAAGTGACAATGAATGCACATTTTTTGGGATTAAGTCTGAGACTAAATTGTTCCATGTGGTCAAGTATGGGACCTAAACTTGTAAGATGTGTTTTCCACTACATGCTTTTGGCCAAAGTGTCATCCACATAATCTTCCATTGTTTTATGCATCATATCATGGAAAATGGTAGTGACAGCTCTCTGATATGTTGCTCTAGCATTCTTAAGCCCAAAGGACATGACATTCCAGAAAAAGGTGCCCTAGGCACCTGTGAAAGTGGTCTTTTCTTGATCTTCTAGCATAATTTTTATTTGATTATAGTCAGAAAAGCCATCCATCAAGGAATACATCTCATAGCCTGCTATCATATCCACTATCATGTCAATATTGGGTAGTGGGAAGTCATCTTTTGGACATGCCTTATTTAGATCCTGAAATTCTATGCACACACGAATGGATTTATCATGTTTGGTGACTAGAACAATATTTGAAATCCACTCTGCATAGTCAATAGTCCTTATGAAACCAATCTTAAGAAACTTTTCTAGCTCTGCTTTGACTAAAAGTGCCACGTGTGGGTGCATATTTTGAAGCTTTTGTTTGACAGGCCTAATACCTAGTGCAATGGACAGATGGTGCATGATTAGATTGGGGTCTAATCTAGGCATATCAAAGTAAGTCCATGAAAATTTTATTTTCTTGCTTTGAAAGAAGCTAGTGAACTCTTCCTTTTCTTTTGCAGATAATGACTATGCTAGATGAATAATTTGTGGAGTAGCCTATGTACCTAAATTTACTAGTTGTGTTGGCTCAATCAATACTGATGATCTCTCTTGAAAGTGGCTCAGGAGCATATCAAGTATCTCATCCTTGGGCACCTCAGAGAGGTTTTCACCCTCGGATACATCTTTAATTTTTACTATTTTTGGCTTTGATACTACCACAATGTGGTTTTCACCATCAGAGCATTTATTTTTTCTTCTTTTAATGTTTTGACTAAGATACTTGATATCTTCCTCTATCATGCTGACATTGCCTTCAATGGTGGAGGACATTACAGGTTCAATAGCATGGAGGTAACAGGCTAGAGCATAATCATTCTGGAATGTTAGGACTTCATTAGATGAGGAGGGGGAGTTCTAGTTTATCAGCTCAGGATTTTTGAGTGAGAGAGAAGTAGTGGTTGGTTCAATTTCTTTCATGGTATAATCATCAAAAGTGTGGATGAGGAAGTCAAGACCTAGAGTGATCTCATCTAAAGGAGTGTTCGAATCCCTATGAGACCCCACATCAGAAGTAGAGGACAAGTTAACACCGATGGCATCTAATTCATGCATCCTAATGCTAGACCCTTCATCTACTTTGAGAGGGTTTTCATAGGTATGCACCATGTCTATATCTTTATCATAAGTAGCATCAGAAAAAGAGTTAAAATCATACTCATGTGAGTCAATACTTGATGTGGGAATTCCATTAGCACTAGCTATATCATCTAACTCATCTTCATCTCTTGTAGCATTAATGGCTTGCTGAAGTTGGTCTTGTTCAAACCACTCTTGGAAATGCGGTGGTATGTACCATTCACCCTAAGAATTAGAATTAGCCATTTGTATTTCTCTCCATTGGTCATACGTGAGTCAATGTACTGAAGTGGTCTCATCAAAATCACTATCAATCCCTACCAGGTGGACAGGTATAATTGGTTCATCTGGTTCTACAAAGAGTGCAGTAAATTATGAAGGAATAGGATATGGAAAGGTGTCTTCATCAGAGCTAGCCTCTGGGTTTACCTCTGGAGTAGTATCTTCAAATTCTGGCTCAAGTTCAAGTTCAGGTTCTGGCATGAATTTATTTATCCCTAAATGAAAGGGGATCTTTTTGAAGCCTAAGCTAGTAGTATCCTTTTTGTGGTGACCTGTAGCTTCAATGGGTTTCAGCAAACCATTGTCATTCATTCCTATAGGACCACTCCCTTTATAGCCGAAGTGCTTCATGATTTTGAAGGCTTCATTGTATGGCTCTTGTTCTAAGTCTGGAGGTGGAGTAGTCATTTTAGATGTTTCTTTCCCTTTATAGATCCAAGCTGTGATAGCTCTTTCTTCATCCTCATCTTCTAAAGGTGTAGAGGCCCATACAAAGGTGCCATTGTAGACTATTTGAGGAGAGTCAGAAGAAGGTTTGTTACTCTCAGAAGGTCTCCCATAGGAGCGTGGAGATAGAAGGAGAGAAACTAGTGATAGCACAGGTTCAATTTGATATCCTCCCATGCCTATATCCTTAAGTTTCAGAGTCTGTTCCATTTCTTTGAGCTTAGCATCATAGAACTCAATGGACTCTCTATTAGCTGGAACAAGACTATCTATATATTGTGCAAGTGTGTTGAAATAATAATTGGTATTAGCAGGCACAGTGACTTTTTATCCATGGAATAGAAACTTGATGCATTGATGGTATGTAGATGGAACCACTTGCATCTCATGAATCCATGGTCTACCCAACAAGATATTGTATGTGAGAGGAATGTATAGAACTTGAAAGGTAACATCTCTCTCAACAGGTCCTACATGGATAGGTAGCACAACTAAACCTTGGGATTTGTGTTCCTCTTCATCATAAGCTTTGATAGTAATCTTCTTGTAGGAATCTATACAATCCTCATCATAATCTAGCTAGGTAAGCAACTTAGGAGAATAGATATTGAGACTAGCACCATTGTCTATGAGCACTCAATGGACATGCTTAGGGCCTATCATGACTTCTATATGCAAGTGGGCATTATGCTGATGGCTCAGAGAGTGATCACCTCCTTTAGAGAAGGACAGGTAATGAGGTGGGGTCAAATGACCCACCATAGATTGGAACTATTTGAGATCAAGATCTTTGGGGACATTTTCCTCGATGAGGGCTTTATATAGAATCTGCCTGTGAGCAGGTGAGATCTTCAATAGCTCAAAAATGGTGATTTGAGTGTTGGTTCACTGGAGCTAATCTAAGATTCTATAAATAGCTATGCTAGGTGTAGGGACTAATTTCATGTTCTTCTTGGTAGGGCCAACAATAGTCTTATCCTTAGGTTTCTTTGGAGTAGATATAGGAGCATCGGGACCTTTCAAAACAATTCTTCCATGTGATCAAGTAAGAACATTGGCACAATCCTGAGGTTTTTCAAATTCAGGTGAATGAGACACAAAACTACACAAGATGAAATGAGTCTTAGGTTTGGGATCATCACTACTCCCCTTAATAGTAATCACGTCATAATACTCAACCTCAATAGGTTCGATCATACCAATGACATTGTCATTGTTAGTGTACATGTAATTGACCTTAGCTTTGGTATTCTTAGTCTTTGAAGATTCACCTTTCTCATGAGGAGGAAAGGGATCTTTAAATTCTTGATGGTCTGAATTCTTGTTATGGTCATCCACAACAATGTCACTGCTATCAATTAAATCTTGAACCTTATGTTTTAGTAGAAGACAAGTAGAAGTCTTGTGACCCTTATTTTGGTGATAGTCATAGTATGCATTGTCATTCCACCAATGAGGTTGTGGTTGTGTGTCATAGAGATGCTTTTCCAAAGGAGAAAGTATCTAATTCTGCACAAGAGTTTTATGGAACACATCAAGCAGTTTTCCCAAGGAAGTGAATTCATGCTTGGGTTGAGATGCCCAAGGTTTATTCCTAGAAAACCTTGAAGGTTGCTAGTTTTTTGTCACGGGCTTTTCAGTAGCTTTGATCACCTGTATACTAGAAGAGAGATTGAAAACAAACTTAGTAGGCTTTGGGGTCACATTGTCAACCACTCCATCATTCACAACATCTCTATTCTTGTTGACAAACTTCCCTTTATCTTTGTTTGAGGTTAAAGATCCTTGTTTGTTGTCCTTATTCAAAGTCAATACCCCTTTCTTGATCATAAATGCCTCTATTTGCACCACTTGTTTAATCATGCTATCCAAGGTTAGGGGACCTTGTAATTGTACTTGGTATCTGAAGTTTGGGACAAGATTGTCCAAAAAAATGTCGAGTCTCTTGGACTTTGGTAGCTTGTGAGGACACCTTGTACATAATTGCCTCCACCTTTGGAGAAATGTTAGGAAAGGTTCCCCTTATCGCTATTTCAAATTGAAAAGATCCTAGATGTTGACTGGATGCTAAATATTATGCGAGTAATGTTGGAGTAACAAATTATCCATTTCATCAAAAGTCTTAATGCCAATGGGAAATCGAGAAAACCACTCCATAGCTGGTCCACCCAAGCTACAAGGAAATAGGTGCATAAGATAGGTTTGATCATGTATGAATTCCATGGATAAAGTGCCAAACTCTCTTAAGTGATCTTGGGGATCGGTAGTACCCAAGTATTTGTCATATTTAGGCAACTCTACACCTTTGGGAAAAGGTGGCATGTGAAGAATCCTATCAAAGGGGAAAGGACAAATGCTTTCCATTGTGAATTATTGTGTGGATTTGTCCTTATTCTTCACAAGTTAGTTAATATAATCTTGCATGTCTTGTACCATCTTTTGCAACTTAGTGGTCTTAGTTTCTTCTTCCTTGGCCACAAGCATTTCAACTTGATAGTCTGAGGGTAATTTATCCCCTTGTTTGGCCAACTCAAGAAAATATTTTTCCTTCTCTAGAAGGAGGATCTCCATCATCTTGATAAGACCCTTGTTTGCTTTCACAACATCTATGTCATTTTGAGTTATTGTGTCATCACCATCATTGCCAAGGATCTCATAAATTCTTGGGACTTGATCTTGACTTTGATCATGAGGAGGATGATAGTGATATGTTGGTTGACCACCTTGAGCTTTGTTTTGAGCTTGGTGCTGATTCTGATAATTTTGGGATTGATCATAACATTGCTCATTTCAAGGTTGAGCATGACATTGGTCATTGGAAGATTGACCATGATGCTGGTTGTTTTGAGATTGATCATAAGTTTGGTTGTATTTGCCTGGTTGGAAGTTGAAAGGATCTCAGGACTGCACAAAAAATGAAGACTTAGTAAAATGATATGAATGATGCCAAAAGGGCACAACTAAGATAACTTTTGGTGCTTTAATAGGATCACGAGGATCTATAGGTTCAAATGAATCAATATCATCAACATGGTTGATAGGTTCAATGATAGGACTAGTCTGAGGAAGTGGTCTTCCAAAGTTATGAAACAATGAGTTGTTTTGGAAGAATGAGTTGTCCTATTCTTGAAATGAGAAACTAGGTTGTGCTTGAAACAACATATTAAAACACTCTTGGAACACTAGAGGTGATTAAGATGGGCTATATTTCAAAGTACTCAACAAAGAACTTGAGGATCCCTCACAATGTTCAGATTGCACAATAGGTTTGGGACAACTTGTTTCCTGATTATGAGATCTACCTCTACCTTGTCTAGTACCACGAATGGGGTAAGTGTTGCCACTTCTAGTTGTAATAGTCATAGATGAAGATTTAAGTATAAAGAGAGGACTTGGGATAATGCTAAAAATTTGTCTCTAGGAATAACGAAAAGGAGATAAAGGCTAGAACAACCAAGATGTGAGATGCACTTGGCATGAATCGTCAAGAGTATGGCTAGAAAAACTAAGATAAGACTATTGCGATGTGAGGTACAAAAACACAAAGAGATAAGGTAAAAAAAGGAGAGACAAAATGAGTCAAAGCAATAATCGATTGATTCTCAACTCAAGACACTTAGTTTTTGATAGTGGACGACAGGAAAATAGACAAACAGACCTTAGACAAAAATTAGATTAGGTAAAAAGTTGACCAGTCAACAGGAATAAGCTCACTATTTTTGAAATCAGGTATAGGTTCACACAAGAAAGTGCTGGGCCTTGTGAGAGAATGCCAAAATTCATGTGAGAAAATGCTCTGAAAAGTGAAATTTTCTACGAGAAAGAACCAAAGTTTGATAGGTCGACACAATTTTTGAGGTAAAAAGTCAAGTTCTGAGACACAGCCGAACTGTTCTCTGACAAAATTTCTAGTTTTTAGATAGTTTGAAGGATAGTTTAATCAACAATCTCAGTTTGAAGGTTTCAAACATTCATTTACAAGCATGAAGTTTTGATCAAGCAATGGTGACACAAGAAGTAGTCATAAACAAACCTACCAAGGACAAAGCAACTCGGTAGTATCATGGGAGTCTTTGTTTAATCATGATGGACAAGTTTAAGAATCAATAACAAACACATAGTTATCCCTACAAAAAAAATGGTGAGAAGACAAAACCTTTGCCCCACTGCTTATGCGCATGCATTCACCTCACACAACTGTGTCACCCCCTAGAGGGTGCCTGTGTTTTTGGTGTTTCCAAGGAATCAATAGTATATGTTCAAAGGTTACCCTTGAAGTAGGGGCTAGTGTCATATACCACCTTCAAACGTCCAGGTGCGTGCCTATGGTGAGAATCTATGGGAGAGATTCTTCCCCCTCCCCGCGCAAAGATTATGTCTTCTTTCAGAGGTGGTCTGGGTAGGCAACTAACTAGGGAAAGTTTTTAGTGGGCTTTCATTCACACTAACCTTTGGTGCCCCCAATATAGGGCTAGGGCCTCGCAGCCACACCAACACCTGAAAGTCATACACCCCCGCAAGTAGGGCTAGGAGCAACACCACTCAGTACAATAGATGGAGCCTTCTCAAGATGATAGTTGAAATCAAGAGAAGGAAGTTAACATGGTTTTTGAGTCTTTAGACTCAATAAAACATTCTTTATTATAGTGAGGTGGAATCACCAGCAATAGATGTGTACTCAGTTGGGTTTTTCCTAGAGGTTCAACTTTTGGCAGGCCCTCTAAAGGTGACACAACTTGGCTTGGATTCGATGGTTGGATTTTCTAATTCTCTCAAAGAGAGAAGAGCACACTTCTCTACCTCTTCACCTTACCCAAACACATCAAGCATATTCATCACCGAGCTAGTTTCACTCCACCAAATCCACAAGCTTTTGGGTTTCTGGTTCTCTCAAAGAGAGAAGAGCATAATCCCCGAACAAGTAGATGTGCTAAAGATTCACTACCTTGCTTTGCTTCCCTAGGTATCCATCATTCTAGCAACATCTAGGTCTCAGTTTCATTCATGGGCATCACTTCCATGTAATGAAGAGCCTATTCCCCTACTTTGCTATCAAGACCCTTAAGAAATTTTAACAAAGCCCTAATTAGACTATGTGAATGAAAAACAATAAACAAGCACAATGTTTTAAATGATCTTCGACAACTGTCTTGCAAGAAAAATGTTAGAAAGTTTTTATGATCTTTGGCAAGCGACCTATAGACCACTGTTACGTTGAAGTAGAAATCAAAAATATGAAATCAACAGTAGAAAGTAAATGTTAGGAAAAAGTAACAGTAAATTGTATAATCTAGAAAATTTAAATGACTGATAGAAGATCTTCGCGTGAGAAAGTATAGCACTGCACACGAGCAAGTGAAGGCACCTGTTAACTCTTTTTCTTGCAGGAGAAACAACTAGAACACCGGAGTGCTCTCTCCCTTTTACACTCTTTGTCCAGTCAAGAGAAAGGCTAATGCAACAAGGATTTGAATCCTTCTTCACTTCGGGCTCCACGGACCCAGGCGGGTGCACCTACAAACATATGCTTCAAATGATGATTTCTCTACAAATCACAAGCATGTATAAACATGGATTAGACAAAACACTAATGTCTTGTGAAGGGATTCACTATTTTGAGTGAATCAGGGGATGGCTTCCTGCCCATCATACTTGATTTATCATTCAACACACCAAAACATAAAAGGAAATGTGATTGATTTTAATGATTTTGGATGCAAGTTTGGTGTAAAACTAGTGCCTTATCCTAGGGTGCGGAGTCAAATTGAGAAAACATCCACAAAACTTCATCAATTCAAAAACACTTGAATTCAATACCCTACCTTACAGACTACCATTTTCTCTGCAAACACATGATCATCAAATCTATACATTATTTAAATTCTTAGAGATTATCCAGCCATATTTACTCCTTCCTTAAAGGAAACTTATGGACAAAATCACAGTCTACCTTGTAAATGACAAATTGGACATTGCCTTACAAATCCAATACATAAGAACTTCCAAAACACACAGAGACATCCAAATACTTGCAATGAGATTCCTGCTATATTTCATTGATAAAACCTATTTCAGTACACTCAAATTGACACTACATCTAGACTAAAACATCAATTTTAGAACCAAGCTTGCATTAATGGAACTTGCTTTGATTTCTCCCTTGGAGAACCAAAATTCAAAACCCCTCACATTCAATATCATGAGCATCCTCAGCTGAAAAAAAAAATTCAAAATTTGGAATGGAACAAGACTCATCATTTGTATACATATCAGCATTATGCACTTCACAATTTTCCTCAAAAGGATGAATCAATGAATCCCCACATGAAACCTCAAGTGGACTACCCATGGTGCTTTCAACATCACCAAAATATTCAGTAATGCCATCTGAATCTATACTTCTAAAATCAATCCATTTTTCATAATTTGCACTATCATGCTCAACTTCATTTTCTAGCCAGTTATATCCCAATGAATATAAATCATCATTTCCCATACTGAAATCAGATTCACATTCCTCATCAGATGAACATTCATCATCAGCCAAAGAAAAATTACAAACATTATCTCCATCCACTTCACTTGATGAACTTTCAGCATACACTTCATTGGAGACAAAACTATGCAAATGATGAAATACATTTTCAGATTCCATTAAATGGTCCATACCTTTATTTGCTGAAAACATTATGATCTCTTCTTCATTCGGACCTTCACTTGCTATTCATCCTCATGTTCAGAAAATACATACACCATGTAATCTCCATGTGGCTCTTCATTAGATCCACCATGCTGATCATAATCTTCCGAGTCACATTGTATATCAAATGAATTAAGAACACTATCGACAGTACTTGCATTAACATTTACATCAGCATCATGGGAAAGTTCTATAGGCATATATTCCTTTTCTAAGGCACAACTGTATGTAGATCTTCCCAAGTCCATTTCATCATGGGGCTGTACACAAACTAAAGTTTCATCCACAATGTCCTACTACTGACTCTGAGTGTCAAACATAATCTGATTTATACCATCCGATTGTACACCAACAGGAACATCCAGCTCGTCATGATACTTGCAAACAAAAGGAATACCTAAATCTTTGTAACCATCATTGTGTGCACACCTATGATGGGAGAAATCTTTGTGTAGTTTTGGCAAACCAAATCTTTTCATTCTGTCAATGTCTGAAGCCATTTGAAAAGCTTGATATAAACATTTTGGTTTCTTATCCCTCAACAAGAAACTCATCTCCTCATTTAATGCAGCAAGGTAAATAACAAGACATAATGCATCATGGGGTCTGCACTTTTTTGGAATTCTCTTCCATGTTTTTATGAATCTAAGATTAAATGTGGACACTAACTCCTCATTCTCAATGTGAATACCAATCAGATCAACTAATAGATTTTACTCACTTTCCCATTCTTTAAAATTCTCATTAAATGTTGATGCAAATTCCTCCCATGAGCTGATTGACTGAGGGAACAAAAGAGAAAACCATTCTCTAGCTTCTCCAACCAAAGATTGCACAAAAAGTTTCATAACTACATCCTCACAGCTAATTTCATAATCTTCCATTAAGTCAAGGAATAGATTCAAATATTTTTCAGCAGATTCATCTTTCCTACCATTGAACTGAGGCAAGTTTTTTCTAACATCTGCAGGTATGACATTTGGGAATCTAGGAATACCTTCAAAATTTAAAGCTGGGTGTGATGGGAAAATGAACTTTCTTCTTCCTTCCAGCTGTATCGCCATGGGAGACATAGAAATACTTGATGACATACAAGGTTAGGACATTTCAACTGATTTCCCCAAATACTTCAACCTTGTATGTCTACTTAAAACAACTTAAGCCGGCATCACAATGCAGATTTCATTCATTCAAATGCTTGACTACACTTTGAAAGAATGCCACACACCATTACAATAATACAGCTAAAACTAACCAATCAACTGGTGTGTAGAATTTTACTCTTTTTCCCTTTACCAATAGTGCTGGAAATCACCAAATAGGGAAACTATTACTTCTAAACTTAATGTCAAGCTGTAAGAATACCTGGATTTTACAACTGTATTTCAAAAATCTGATGTATTTCTCCCACAGTCTGCAACATATGTCATTGATCTTTTATGCAGAGTCGCCACCTCTTTCAAAGAGGAAAATAGATTAAAATTTCACTGGTCTCTTGTAAACTTGTTTTGAATTCTTCCACCAGCAAAGTCACTGTGTCTTTAAATATTAAATCATGATGAACACTTTCTAAATCTTCACAATAATGTTTAGATTCTCAACTTTGTCAACAAATGGATATGGCTGGAGTCAAAGCTCTAATTTTACTGAAATTTATCACAAATTCCCCAGTAGAGTCGCCAATTTTGTTAACTCTTTTTCTTGCAGGAGAAATAACTAGAACACCGGAGTGCTCTCTCCCTTTTATGCTCTTTGTCCAGTCAAGAGAAAGGCTAATGCAACAAGGATTTGAATCCTTCTTCGCTTCGGGCTCCACGGACCCAGGTGGGTGCACCTACAAACATATGCTTCAAATGATGCTTTCTCTACAAATCACAAGCATGTATAAACATGGATTAGACAAAACACTAATGTCTTGTGAAGGGATTCACTATTTTGAGTGAATCAGGGGATGGCTTCCTACCCATCATACTCAATTTATCATTCAACACACCAAAACATAAAAGGAAATGTGATTGATTTTAATGATTTTGGATGCAAGTCTGGTGTAAAACTAGTGCCTTATCCTAGGGTGCGGAGTCAAATTGAGAAAAAATCCACAAAACTTCATCAATTCAAAAATACTTGAATTCAATACCCTGCCTTACAGACTACCATTTTCTCTGCAAACACATGATCATCAAATCTATACATTATTTAAATTATCAAAGATTATCTAGCCAAATTTACTCCTTCCTTAAAGGAAACTTATGGACAAAATCACAGTCTACCTTGTAAATGACAAATTGGACATTGCCTTACAAATCCAATTCATAAGAACTTCCAAAACACACAGAGACATCCAAATACTTGCAATGAGATTCGAGCTATATTTCATTGATAAAACTTGTTTTAGTACACTCAAATTGACACTACATCTAGACTAAAACATCAATTTCAGAACCAAGCTTTCATTAATGGAACTTTCTTTGATTTCTCCCTTGGAGAACCAAAATTCAGAACCCCATACACTTAAAGAAAATGCAGAATAAGAAGGAGAAGGGGAACATTCCAAAAGCAATCAAGAGAGGACACCTATCAGATCTTTATCTGATGAATCATCCCTCTGAACTGAATGAACCCTTTGCTCTTTTCCCCTGAGAACACGTATCTTCATCTCCTCAAACTAACTATGAGTCACCAGATTCAACAACTCAGATATTTCCAAAATATCTCCTCGGCCCCTATTTCATTCAACTGCAAATATCTTGAAACCAGCTAGACTTGCATCAAATCTGATCTCAGAAATGGATTCCTCATTCTCTCACCTTTCTGATGATATATAATACTTGATATTTGGCCCAAAAATGAAGCCCCCAGCCATTAAAATAGTCTCTCAGCTCTGTAATTTTAATACTTGCATTTTCCATATAGTTCAAACTATATGAAAACATGTTTTTAAATTTGATTTTTCAAGTTTGAATGCACGGGAAGAAATAAAATATTAATTTTATTGCCCCTACCGGGACCCACTTGACACATGGCATGCCTGGATTGGCCGGCCTGCCACCTCATTTGCCACATCATCTAGTGACCAGGTGACTGTTCATATTCTCCAATTCGCTAAGTTAATTTTTACATACTTGTTTAATCTCACAAATTGGTGACTACCATTCTCCAAGTCACCAAGTATTTCATGCTGACCGTCAATTAATCTTGCAAATTGGCGACTAGGTTCTCCAAGTCACCAAATTATTCAGGCTAACCACCAACTAACTGGTGAACTGGTGGATGATGGTTTCATTGAATCGCTAACATTTTTGGCTAACCACTCTAGCATCTGGCGAATTCATGAACTTCTGCCACGTGTTGAGCTTGTCTAGTCAGCACCTGCGTTCATCTTTGCAAAATTTGGTTTATCAGCGGGCCCGCCAACATGGTTTTCGAGGACCTCATTGAGCGCACATGCATGGAGAGAGCCTCCAGGCTCATCACTTTACCTCTAGTGTTTGTGCATTTGGTAATAAACATTAGCTTTTCCCCATTCCGGATGAATGTGGGATATTACATTTTGCTAGTTTTAAAACCTTCATACATTTTCACGCTAAAATTAGGGGCCCACTGCTGCATTGCACCCTCATTTCACAGGCCCACCAAGTAGTGCCTCAATTTATACTTTACAATGCCAGAGAGTGTCAGAGCATATAAACTCAAAAAAAAATAGCCACCCACCGAATGTGGGATAATGGCTATTTACACTTTTCAAAAGTGTGAGCTCCTCTTTCTTGCTTGACCTCTCAAACTTCAAGTCCGTGAAGCCTCCATTTCAATGCACTAGGCTAGCAACTTCTACACACATCTCCTTGGTCTCATGTAATGATATATGTAACCTTATTACTTTGCTATGTATGATGCCCAAAATGGCTCACACAAAGGGAAAAAAATTATCTCCCCTACATGACTTCCACAGATCCTTTCTCCATGACACCGGGCCTTCAACAAACTAAAACATGGACTTTAATAGATATTTAACTATGTTTCATGTCATATCCTCCAGAAAGTAGAGAATGGAGGGGTAACAACTGAAACATTTCTCTATCATACCCCATTGAGGAGGAGTTGTTGGGCTTCTACCCTTGATGAAAAGTGGAAGGCTTTTCACAACTGCGACCTAGTTAGCCTTTCTCAAATGTTTTCCACGTTTGGCGTGTATTCAGAGTCGAGGGAGACACGGTACTAATCGATGACATTTGACTTGATGCCAAGTCAAACCGTAGATCTCCTCCATACTGTTTTAATGCTGGCCCTTTGTCTTGTGTAGGTGCCGGTATTAGAGACCGTAAATAGTGTTAGGAATGAATGCAAAGGGTTTTGGCAGTCATTCTGTAGCAGTTGTTGTTGCATTCATGACTTGGATTGTCATTGATGTCAACATAGTGATATTCTAGATATTAGCAGGAAAGCAGGTACAATTTTGTTTTGTGCACATGTTTTATTACAGATTGGCTTTTGCGTAGTTGATGGTATGTTCTTTGGTGTGTTATTAAGCTATGGTTAACAGCGCAAAAAGAAATTCATTCATTTGTAAGAGTTATGAGCATTTTGGTGAAAGCAGTGTTTCTGTGTAGCGATGTTCAAAAATCGGAGGATATCTCTTAGCTGGGATGGAATCTAATTTTGCACAATTAAAGGGATGTTGGAGACTCATTAATGATGATGTGGTTCACCGTGCAAACTTTGAGGATATGTTTGGAGAAAGTTACAGTAACTGGAAGCCGACAGTTTTATGTGAATTCTGTGTAGCGTTTAGAATTTATTATTTTGTAATTGAGGACCGACTCATTTGTAATTATTTGAGTTTGGTATATAAGAAGGAATGTTTTCCTTATTGTAATGTGTACTATGAAGAGTGAGATGCGAATATATGCATGAAGTGAAGAAAAGAGCTAATTCAATGATGAAGGAAGACTTGTGAGTACAGAGATCTGGAATTGTGATCTTGTGTAGCAGAGAGTGCAGTTTTGGCATAGTGTGAAGGAGGTAATATATTTCATATTATTCTATTGAATAATTCTAAGATCTTTTGGATAGTGGGTTCAGAGATCTTGCCTTGAAGCTGTTTGGGCAGTGGGTCCTTCTGTCTTCCATAAACTCTTAACCGGGTTAGAATCTTTTAACAGGGATTCAAAATCTCCTAACAGGGATTTATATGTACTGAATGTATTTCATAAGACTCCTAACAGGGATTTATATGTACTGAATGTATTTCATAAGACTCCTAACAAGGTCCATCCTCTAACAAGGAACTTTCATATTAGTGCATCATTTTGTGGGCATCATTCCCACCGGGGTTTACTCTTTTCAAGAGGTTCCCTAGTTAACATATCTTGTGTTATTGTGCAATTGTGTATGATTATCTTTCTATGGTTGATTAGTACATTGATTATATTGTTTAAAGCTATTGAATGGATAAATTATTAGATAACTGATTCACCCCCCACCTCTCAGTTATCTTGGGGATCTTTACTTTCTAACAAATAGTTCCCAAGTTTTAATGAACAGCCCCCTGACGCTTACATGAATGAAGTAAAGGTCTGCAGTATCAACACCCGCGTGAGCCTCTCTCATCATTGCATTCCCTAGCTTTGTTATGGTCTCTTTTGTGTCTTGTGTGATTTGCCCAAATCCACATTGAGCGAGCATTGTTTCAACTACATGGGGCTCTTTTTTGCAAATTTAGTGCCATGCACTGCCAGCCCCTTACCATGTTTTGATGCTGACTCAACTCTCGTGCGCTGGTATCCATATTACATGCGCTCATCCTCACATTTCTTCAAACTGTGCATACTCCATGTGTGTGCACTTTGGCTTATAAAATCCCAACACCTTAAAGACATTTCATTATACTCGCTTTTATTCCACTTGTCTTATCCCATGCATATGGGGAAATAACATGCCCAAATTTTACTCTCTATCACATTTTCCTTGAAATTTTCAGTTGCTATCTACAATTCAGAGAGCTGAGACTCTTTTATAAGCCCCCCATTTTATGGTAGAGTAGCATTGTCGAATGTAATAATTAGCATTGTGAAATGCTTTAATGAAAAGCAACAGTCACAGAATTACGTAAACCATTTCTGTCAACCCAAAAGCAGCAACAAAAAAAAAAAGACCACGAAAATGACCAGCTGATTTGATCCCCCCTTTCCTTCCAACCGTGGAAGAGATATTTTTTTAGTTGTGGTGAATATGATTGTGCTGAGCCTGAGCTAGATGGTAGCAGCATTAGCACAAATGTAAAACTAGTAGCGAAGGATTCATTGATGGACACCTAAATATACATGTGATTTAGGGCCCCTGGAGATTGAATTCCACTGCTGAGATAGTAGCTTAGATAACAAGTGCCTATTTAACAACAAACCCCATGCTTCATGAAATACTATGTTAATGTTTGAAAGATCATTGAATCTTTATTCTCTAGCCTGTGATTGTCATCAACTATCATGGATTCCTATTTGCTTTGTTTTAAGACTGCAGTATCAAGCTTCATCATTTCATATGATATCAAAAGAACCCTAAATTTTATCCTTGCTAATAGAATGTCCCTTGCAACAAACACATATTTGCACTGCTACAAAACTCCATTATATGTGTTGAACAATTCACTCATAAAATGTTGCTTGACAAAACATGACTACGAAGCATAAAAAATCAAGCACATCATTCAGTGCATGATTCACTGATAAGGATGATCAATCACATCAACTGGCCATTGAATATGGATTCAAAAAACTTCTGCACGCTTCAAGACCAAAGCTTGATCATACCCATAAAATTGAAAAGTCAAAAATGACTTTCTCCAAAGTGTCAAAATGGCGATAGGGACCTCCGGGAGTGGCCTTAAAAACTAACAAGATTACCTGATTGGGTGCCACTACTGAACAAGCCCGTTCTCTGATACATACTCATCCATCTTGCAAAATGGCATCCAATGATGACAACCAAGGTGAAAGTTACAAGCCTTCAAAGTTGCTCATTTCATTCTGTTCCTACAAACACACTGTTAGAACCTGATAAACTCCATCTGGAATCGTCCTGACAAAAATATCAAACAAGGTTCGAGGAGGCTACAAACTGGCATGGCAGCACATAAAGATGTCCACAACACAGGTCAATCACTGCTTCAAATTGGGCACCATCGGGGAAAAAGATATGGCCTCATAAAAATAGGTACTCGCAGAGACACACTCAGAAAATGCAGAAAACTCTTAAAAGTTGCAGTTGGAATCAATTTCAAAAAGACATCAAATGGATTGGCAGAAAGGTCAAATCCAAACTGGAAGCGATATGTCAACTTTGCAATGCAGACCAGTAAGAATTTCATTGATAAGTTTGACTGGTCAAAAGTTATAACCTTGTAAAGTGGGCCCCCGACAAACAAATAGTTCAGTACAACTAGGAAAGTTCAAATTTCTGCAAATGGAAAGGGCTCACAAAACTGACCAAACGGATTCACCAAGACTCATCATCTTAGGTCATGGAAGTATTTCATGTTTGGAAAATAGGGGAGTGGTTGGATTGCAATTTAGACCACTTGGGCAAAAATACAAGCTGTCAAAGTAAGCTTGTGACATAAGTTCGCATAGTGCACCCTGTCCAAACAGCATTAACTACAAATGGAATCACATTGGGAAACTCATCCAATGGATTCGTCATGAGTTGTAAACTAATAGGGATGAAGTAAAACATGTTTACAATGTAGGGAAATAATCATCACTTCACTTCCAATCACCGAGAAAAAGATACAACTCCACAAACAGGGCCTCCGAGAATGACTGAACAAGTGCACAAGTGCAAATCCAAGAAAACACCTTCGGAAGGGGATGAATAAATAGGGTCAAAACTTATCACAGAGGCCTAAAACATGACACATAGAGAGTATGCAATGTGTACAACAAGACGCTAAGCTCAGATTTTCATGATGCTCTCCAGGGTGCATTTTATTCAACCTCAAAGTGACCCTTCCCGGTGATTTTAACACTTGGAACTTTTCTGATTTTTGAGACAACCTAAAAATGACATGATGAAAACCCATTTCAAAATGTGAAATGAAAACTCAATTTGAATCAATGGGACATAAAGAAGGTGTCAAATCATTCTCCACTCATCACAGGACCCGAAAACACCCAGTTACCTTACTCATTTTGGACCAAAAGGAGCACTTTAGCAAGCATTTTATATGGTACCTCAAAACTGAAATTTGAGTGCCAACAACACTTGCACGAGAAAGTGTTTCTTTGTGTGATAGAATGCTACTGGGAGAAAAACTTTACGCTACCCGCTTTGAAATTTTGCAAAAAATTCTGTACACAGTGAAATACGGACGCATGACAAAGTTCAAATTCCTTATCATAAATTTTTTGAGAGTGAGGTCAGAAATGATTTTTTGGCCCCATGATGGGCACCATAATGTTTATTCTTGAATATGGACCTCAAACTTCAGCCATATACACAACATAGTCATTGCTCGATCATCGAATCATGAAGGTGAGTATGAATTAATCAATTCACAAGATTCTATCGATTCAACCTGTTGCCTCCTAATTAGCTGGGGTGTTTGAATTACTCTTAGAATGAGAACCAACAACCAAAAGACCAAGCTAATATGAAGGATTTTTGAAAGCTTGAAAGATAAACAAATTTCAATTAATCTAAGATGAAGATGCAATTAATCTAAGAATGAAGTGCATATTTTAATCTAAGAACTTGAAAGAGATATGAGAATTAAGCTAATAACAATAAGAAAACTAGTTTAATATGAGAATGCAATTAACTAAAAATGGAAATTGATCTAATTATGCAATAAAAGCTTGAAAGTATGAAAATTGAGACTAAATTTGACTATAGTTTAGATACTCTCACAATTGCCTCTCCTTCGAATGAGGAAGAAGGTTCATAATATAGACAAGCCTGAAGAAGGATGAAGAGTTTCTTGAAATGAAATAGTTGACTCTTCATTTCCCATTGAGACAAATATTGAAGGATTATTTAATTAAAAGAATGAATTATTTCCACACATGGGTGACCCTTCAAATAATTTGAATTATTAAATCCAAATAAGATAATCCATTCAAATAACCAAACAATATTAATTCCTTTTATGTGTATTAGCTAAAGGGGGTGAGTTTAATTTAATTTAAAGCACTTAGGACTTTAGAATTAAATCAATTTATCATAAGGATTATTTAGCTAATAAAGTCAAATACTTAGGAATTAATTATAGTCTAAGATTAATAATATTTAGGGTTTTTGCAATTGACACCAAGTCAAATAAAGTTAGGTAGGAGAGAGAAAATTGCCTAGTAAATAGGACTTTAATGATGTAAAATTAAAGAAAATGAACCAAAATTGATTGAAATTATAAGGTGCCAATTTTGGGGTATTACAACTCCTATCCAACCCAGTTCTTCTAAAGATAAGGGAATGATGTCTAACCAGACTAAAGATAAGGAAAAAGTTACTTAGGAGAACACCGAGTTTAAAAAGAAGGTCTGATTCATAGATCAAGGTATTGGGGAGTATAAATTTGCAAATGCCATGTGTATTGGTCAGCTACCCCTTTCCCCTAAGTCCTATGGTAAACCTTCACAAATCTTCCCTAAGGGAGATAAGGAAACCATGGAATGCAAGAAGATAACATTTGAACACTGGGGATCACTTTCAGATGAACACATGGAACATATTGTCCTATCCTGACTATTTGATGATGAAGAAGATAAACTTGTGGATATCCCTAAAGGGAAATATGTTAAGGCCACTCTCATTGTCAAAAGAATGGGATATCATGGTATTGGCCTTGGAAAAAAATAAAGTAGAAGGAAAACTCTCATCAAAGAAACTAGGTATCCCGACGTAAAAGGATTGGGTTCCATAGAGACTAAGAGAACCTTTGCCGAGAACTATTGCATGAACGAATCTAATTTAGGTGAAGATTTATTCACAATCTATTTCCAATACATTGAAGATGATCTTGACACCGTATCCTTTGTATCACCCAATCATACCTTTCCTCACCTAATCTTCCCCTTACCAAACTTGATTTAAATGATTGGGACCAATAAGATTCACCACTTTCCTTAGATATTTGTGATTGAGATGAGATAATTCTAGCACTTTTTGGACTAAAGAATCTCCAAATTAATGAGCATCATATCCACTACAATGCAAAAGCCTACTTTGGTAGCCAAGTCAACTCCCTTAGTTGCAAAAGTGAAGAAGAAGTTAAAAATCCAAAAAATGATAAAACATCTTGGGTGAAAACCTTTCTGAGGCACCCCTAGATGAAGAAAAAGATAAAATAAAGGATGTGTCCTCTAGTAAAAAACTTTCTGAGGTGATAGAGGAGGGGGAAGTTGACTTTCCTTTTATTTCATTTCCACCAAAAAAATCTTCTATTTTCATAGAAGATACTATACCCAATCAATCTTGGTACTGAAGAAGATCCAAATATCACATACATTGCAGATTCCCTCAATGAGAAAGAAAAAGAAGCCATGATTGCATTTTTAAAGAAGGCATAAATCAACTTCTCATAGACTTATAAAGATATGCTTGGAGATACTGATCTAGTTGTACATCATCTCGATGTGGATCCATAAATCAAACATATTAAACAAAAAAGTATGCAAAATACATCCACAAGTGGTACTCTTAGTCAAAGTTGAACAACAAAAGATGATCAAATCAGAATTCATTAGACCCATAGATTATCATAAGTGGGTCTCCAAAATTGTACCATTAGGTAAACCCTATGGGGGCATCTAGATCTAAACTAATTTTAGAGACCTTAATCTTGCCTATCCTAAGGATGATTTTCCCCTTCCTAATATTGATAGCATAATGGATTTGACTACTAAGAACTAGATGTTGTCCCTTGTAGATGGATTTTATGGATACAATTAGATTTGTATAGTAGTATAAGACTAGCACAAAATTGCATTCACCACACCTAGGGTACGTTCTATTACTAGGTCATTCCCTTCAGTCTAAAAAATGTAGGTGCCACATATCAGAGAGCCATGAAAACTATCTTCCATGATGTCCTTCATGTAATAATGGAAGACTACATGGATGATATTATAGGAAAATCTTAGACATGAGAATCACATATTTCTATCCTTACCACAATCTTTGATAGATTGGAAAAGTACAAGGTTTGGCTGAATCCACAGAAATACGTATTTGGTGTGTAATCAAGAAAGTTTTTAGGCTACATCATCTCTCATAGAGGAATAGAAGTGGACCCTAAGAAGGTGAAATCCATCTTGGAGATGCCACCTCCTAAGACTTTGAAACAACCGTGGAGCTTGCAAGGGAGAATTCATTCCATCTAAAAATTTGTGTCACAATTGGTAGACAAAGGGTATCCTTTTTCCTACCTGCAAAGAAAGGATATCAAATTCATTTGGGATTTCTTATGTCAAAAGGCCTTGGAAAAAATCAAGGAATATCTAGCTAATCTAAAAGTTTTGGTCCCTCATGTTCTAGGTCAGCCTTTAATCCTATACATTTCAGCAACTATAGTAGCACTAGGTACTCTCTTAGCATAGCTAGACAAAAATAGAAAGGAGTGTTCCATCTACTACCTCAGTAGAAATTTAGTGGGTTATGAGATAAACTATACATCTATTGATAGGGATTTCCTAGTCGTAGTATTTTGCACATAGAACCTATGTTATTACATACTCAATCATAAGCTATAGTTGATAGCAAATATTGACCCACTCAAGTATTTTTTATCTAAAGCCACTCTAACAGGCCACACACCAAAATGGGTCATGATACTTAGTGATTTTGATATTGTGTACATAGAATGCAA
Source organism: Chamaecyparis obtusa (assembly GCA_027943335.1). Taxonomy (NCBI): domain Eukaryota; kingdom Viridiplantae; phylum Streptophyta; class Pinopsida; order Cupressales; family Cupressaceae; genus Chamaecyparis; species Chamaecyparis obtusa. The sequence continues at coordinate 3,173,755 of BSBK01001816.1, forward strand.
ATCAATCAAAGGTCAAGAAATTAAGGATCAACTTGTGGAGGCTCCCATTCCAAGAGATCATCCTATTATCACTGATTTCCTAGATGAAACCTTCATGACTGTCACCCCTAACATCAGTGGAAGCTCTACTTTGATGGATTTTTCACTCAGAAAGGGATCAGGAGAAGGTATTCTCTTTGTTACATCACAAGGGAATTTGATCTATAAATCATAAAAATTGACATGTGTATGCACCAATAACATAGCAAAATATGAGGCCTTGGTCATAGGGCTTCACCAAGATGTCAGATGGAAGATCAAAAGTTTTCTTGTTTTTGATGACTCCCAATTGGTTATCAAGCAAGTAACTGACGAGTTTCACACAAAGGATGATAAGTTTCTTCCTTACCATTGCATGATTAAAGATCTCAAGAAACATTTTAAAAATATAATTTTCCACTAGATCCCTAGAGAAAACAATAAATAAGAATACACCATGGCTACCATTGGTTCCTTGATATCCATGCTCGAGATGAGTACATGATGCAAATTTCTTATCGATAATCTCATGGTCCCTACCTATGACTAGCTGGATTCTAAGATGGTGTGTGAAATTGTTGGTCTCGAATCACTATGGTACCAATAAATTCTTTCCTACCTTCATGATAAGACCATTCCCCTCACCATTATGCCTAACCAACATAAAACCTTCACTACCATACATCCCGTTACACAATCCTTGGAGACACCCAATTTCAGAAACATTTTGATGGAACTCTTCTTCAATGTCTAAATTCAGAGGAAGCACAAACAACCTTTGAATAGGTACATGAAGGAGTCTTTAGAGCCCATTCCAGTGGACTTACCTTAACAAAGAAGTTGCAATGCACTGGATACTATTGGTCGTCAATGGAGCAGGATTCTTATCACTATGTAAAGAAATGTGTTCCTTGCCAGCAACATGACAATTGATACATGCAACCACTTAGTCCCTCCAACCCACCATCAAACCTTGGCCTCTCCCACTGAGGTTTTGACCTTGTGGGCTAGATATTCACCAACTCTTCCAGTGGCCACATGTATATCCTAGTTGTTGATGTTTGGTAGCTTGAGTCAAATAAACCTATAAGAAAATACTATTGTATACATACATACATACATACATACATACATACATACATACATACATACATACATACATACATACATACATACATACATACATACATATATATATATATATATATATATATATATATATATATATATATATATATATATATATATATATATATATATATATATATATATATATATATATATATATATATATATATATTTATTATATATAAGATATAAATTTATATATATATAAATTATTATTGTGTTAGAGAAATTAATATAATAAGACTATAGAAATACTCTATATATATAGTATTTCTATTATATTAATTAAAAGAGTATGTGTTAATGAATAGACATGTCCCATGAAGGGACATGTTTATCCATGTCTCATCCATAATATAAATAAGAGAGAGATTTATGCCTTTGAAAAACACATACAATAAGGAGTGCTATTACATTTTCAGTGATCCTCACAAAAATCAACATGGCCAGAATGCAAATGTAAGAGAGTACTTTGTTGATGGTGATTAAGTGTCTATCTCAAAAAATATAGTCTCAGTACGAGGACCATATCTCACAAATAAACCATTGGATTTTGTTGTATTTTGGATATGTTGGTGATAAATTTTTTTAGAATAATCTCACCAGAGCGATTGGCAAAAAAAGGTTAGATTCAAAAGTTATGACCAACTATGTATGGGTCTATGTGAAATATAGTGAGTGAAGTTGTGTTGCAGAATTTTTGTCCACACCAAGTGAATTGTAGTAGATTTGTTAAGAAGTGAGTAAGTGCACAAAGATGGGGGACCAAAAAGGGGGTATAAGATGCCACTTTTTTCCTGAAATCAGCAAACTCTGAACTTCAACAAGAAATTGAAGATATTTAGACTCAAAATTTTAAGATGCAACAAAAACAAGAGTTGTAATACTCTGAATCTAGTTCCTAAAC